>SJYX01001337.1:96079-225583 GCA_006410675.1 Oreotragus oreotragus
CCATGGACTGTGTCCATGGGTTTCTCCAGGCAAGAATACTGGAGTGAGTTGCCATTCCTTTCTCCAGAGGATCTTCCTGACCCTGGGTCTCCTGCATTGCAGGCAGATTCTTTACCATCAGAACTACCAAATTTGAACCTTGCAGGGAACCACTCGGGAGGGCTCCTGGATGAGGGGATGCTACTGTTTGTAATCAGAGTAGAACTGTGACACTAAGAACGCCTCCCTGAGATGTCATTGGCACTGTGATTTTAGACAAATTATCTCTCAGGGCTTTGCCAGGGCAGGCTAACTCTTAAGAATGAAAAATTAATGTTAAAAAAGAAAATCAAACACTACTTCTGGGAAAAAATAAAACGGATCACAGCAACCTAAGGTGTCCCTCATAGGAAGAGCACTATCCTTTTAAGAATGACTTAACACCAAGCGCTGGCCATAAACCTCAGGACCAGCTCTGTGGCGAGACCCCACGTTTCAGACTTCTGCCGATGCACACTAGATATCTGCAACGCGCTCTCTTCATTTCCAAGCCTCTCACCCTATTCCTCCTCTGTCTCAAGTCATGGCGCAAACCTGGCTCTTTGGCATGTTTACCTGCTCAAAGCAAATGAGGTCTCAGAAAGACTGAGCTCTCCTTACATTTCCTTTATGAGATAATTACACAAAAGCATCTATCACGAAAAGCAGTCATCAGGTTGACCATCCTATGCACCTATTACCACCTTTGGATCCTTTAGAAAAAAAAAATAATGCTTTAAATAAGTGCGTCCTGGTTCAAATGAGTAAGATCCTAATTAGGCTGGGGAGATATGACACTGAAAATATACAAGTATTTNCCTCCTCTGTCTCAAGTCATGGCGCAAACCTGGCTCTTTGGCATGTTTACCTGCTCAAAGCAAATGAGGTCTCAGAAAGACTGAGCTCTCCTTACATTTCCTTTATGAGATAATTACACAAAAGCATCTATCACGAAAAGCAGTCATCAGGTTGACCATCCTATGCACCTATTACCACCTTTGGATCCTTTAGAAAAAAAAAATAATGCTTTAAATAAGTGCGTCCTGGTTCAAATGAGTAAGATCCTAATTAGGCTGGGGAGATATGACACTGAAAATATACAAGTATTTCTTTTTCTTCTCAGTAACCTACTAAGAAATTATTTCTTGGTGGCCTATAAAACCCTGTTTCATCTTTACTGCAGTAATGAGTTATTTCCATTAAAATAAGTTATCTTTGGGGATGCATCTAACAAAAACATGTTTAGGAGCCATGTCTGCTATAAGGTGAAAGCACATAATTTCAGTTTTTGCCTATGTGAACTGTAGGCTTCCACTCTGCATTCTCTCAACATAATACAAATTCCAAAGGTCAAAAACTAGGAGATGAACCATCAGAATTTTAAAGTGAGCTATGAAATGAGGTTCCTGTGATACCAATGGGGGTGTGTGTGGAGTGTTCCAAGACAAAAAGTTGCTGGAAGAGTGCTTAAGATACTAGATGAGAGACATAAACACTCCTGGGTACACATCAGGAAAAAACGAACACTAATTCAAAAAGGTACAGGCATCCTAGTTTCATAGCAGCTTTATGCACAACTGCCAAGACCTGGAAACAATCTGTCCACTGACAGAGGATTGGATAAAGAAGACGAGGTATACACATACAAAGGAACACTACTCAGTCATGAAAAGGAATGACATTTTGCCGTCTGCACCAACATGGATGGCCTTGGAGAGTATTATGCTAAGTGCAAAATACTGTATGGTATCACTTACCTCTGCACTCTAAAAAAACAAGCCAGTGAATATAAAAAAAGAAGCAAATTAATAGATATCAAAAACAAACCAGCAGTTACCCCTGGGGAGAGGGGAGGAGGAGGAGCAATACAGGCGCAGGGGGCTGAGAGGCACAATCTATTAGGTACAAAATATGCTCAAGGATAGATGGTACAACACAGGAAATATAGCCAATGTTTTATAATAACTATAAATGGAGTATAACCTGAAAAAATTGTGAATCACTATATTATCTACCTGTAACATGTATAATATTGTACAGCAAATATACTTCAATAAAAAAGGATACCAGATGAGTATGACACGTGGTATCTGAAAGACAGCCCAAAGTCAAGAAGAGTGGAATTATTCTAACACACATATCCTAACAAATTTCATTGTGGAATAGACACTGTTCACAGAAGAGGAGTAAATCAATTCCTTTAAAGTGAAATTGACAAAATTTGAAAGTAAAGCAATCCACACCATCTGGGTTAAACTCTCAGTCCACACCAGAACCTGCCATCGAAGGAATCACTTTCCAGCTGTAAGAAAAATGGCACTGGAGTCCTGAGGGGCATTCTGAGCAGTGTCATCAGCTGGCATTAAATGACTCCTGAGGATCCTTCACAGTGAAATACCAGACACTCTGCTTCTGAGTTTGGGAGGACTGAAAGAGTGTAAATTCTATACAGTAGCCGCCCTGTTGGCCTGGTAACTGTGAAGCTGGCATCTGTATATCAAGAAGCCACCATCTGACCTAAGTACCAATGCTGTTACGGGAAGAAGAGGCACTGATTGCTTCTACTGAGGGAAAATGCCTTGAGCCAGGAACATCTACCTCCCTTGTCCTGAGCCCTACAACAGAGCCAGAGAGGTCTCTCTACTAGAGCAAATGAAGTGTTCCCTAAGAATTCTGGACACTAGGGTGGGGCACTGGAGGATTCCATTTTCCCTTCAACTCTCACTGCAAAACAGGAGCTCGATTCCAGCATGTACTTACTTTATTATGCCTGTCTCTTATACACATCTAGATGTGTATAAGAGACAGGCATATAACTATTTGAAAAGGAACAAAGAGTCGGACATGACTGAGCGACTGAACTGAACTGAACTGAGTATGCCCTTATTCACTTCATTCAAAGATTTCCATTAATTTAATATTATTTGTATGTAAATCGAAGCTCCTCTTTCTGCCAAATTGGAAAACATGTACTCATACTGATGATACCAGTTAAGCAGAGCATAATATGAGACTATAATTGTGGCCATAATATAAATAGACCAAACATTTCAGAGATGTCACAACTCTGTGTCACTTTTGGAAGTCTGATAAAACACTTCAGTATTTGAAACACAGGTTGACTCTTAAACTTTTTTTAATCCATCAGTGGTTATTACATATACAAAAGATAAACATTCTCTTGGTGCTTTTCTTTGTAATGCATGTGGAAATACAAATAATAAATATAATAGAAAGAGATAACTTATCTTTATACTGCTGCTCATCTATGCAAGTATATCATTTAGTCATAAAAAAACACTTTTATACACAAAATGTCACTTTTATACACTGAATGTCATATTTGTACCTCCAAATTTTGCATTCCAAGTAAATGTNGGTCACCCTGCCTGCCTTCCAATGCTCCTATCCCACGGGAAAATTCTATCCAATGAAAATTATGATTCTACAGCCTCCACTCCTTTCACCCAAATAGCTGGTCTCCAACAGGGTCTTTTAGCTTCCTACAACATACTAGCCTTGTGGGTATCTTTTTCTACTTTGAGTCACTATGGGCTCAGAGAGCACAAACCACTTCTGATATCAGACCAAGCCAAATATTCACAACAAAGTAAACCTGTTACAGAATGAGCGGCTCAGACATCTGACTTTGCTACAACTCAAGGTCCTTCGAGGGGCATCTGGCAGAGAGTGTGGCCAGAGTGAGATTCTCAAGCATTTGTCAAATTAATCCTCCAAACCACACAGAATATTTAGATTAGTCCCACTATTTCCCCCTCCACTAATCTGAGGGATTATTCACTGCAGCTTCAAGAGGCCTCTGTATATACAGGAAAGATAGTGAATATGGAAATCAACCTCCTAAATTCAGAGGATCATCTCAAACCATTGTTCTGCTAAGACGATGCTCCCAACTGAGCAGGGGTGAGCCTCTGACCAGGGCACCCAGAGGACCATCTCCTTTAACAGACTCTCCAACAAAGGACCCTGAAAAGAAGTTCAAAAATTGGGCCCCTAGGGCTTCCCTGGTGGCCCAGGGGTTAAGAATCTCCCTTGAAATGCAAGGGACACCAGTTCGATTCCTGGTTCGGGAAGATCCTATACGCCTGGGAGCAACTAAGTCTGTGCGTGCCACAACCACCGAAGCCTGTGTTCCCTAGAGCCCATGCCCCGCAACAGGACAAGTCACCTCAAAGACAGCCCGAGTGCTGCAACTAGAAAGCAGGCCCCCCACCCCCTCGCTCGGTGCAACTAGAGAAAGCACGTGCACAGCAACGAAGACTCAGCACAGCCAAAAAGAGAATAAATACACTGGGCACCTAACACTGACTGCAGTTTCCCTGGTGGCTCAGCCAGTAAAGAATCTGTCTGCAAAGCAAGAGACCGCCTGCAATGCCAGAGACCTGAGTTCAATCCCTGGGTCGGGAAGATCCCTGGAGAAGGAAATGGCAAACCACGCCAGTATTCCTGCCTAGGAAATTCCATGGACAGAGGAGCCTGGCGGGCTACAGTCAAGGTATCTAGTAACCCTTTAAAAATACTAAGAAAAGCGTTAAGGACAAAAACCAACATTTTCAAAAGCCTCCTAAGACAGAAGTAAACCCAGATGGTGCTAACAAATACCTAATGGAGATACACAAAGGAGACTTCTGCAGTAGCTGTTTGGGGAATGTGATCTGAAATCTACATTCTGGTTAAAGTGAGGCAGGTTACAATAGCTTCTATTAAACAGAACATGCTTTCGCAACTATCTTTTGCACACGTGTTTGTGGGCACATACACACATATTTCTTTTTGTGTGCCCTGCCACGAGCTCATTTTTCTAAACTAGCAAAGTTGGATGTCAGAGTCAAGGTCTTAGGCTTAAGTTTTCGCTGTGTTTTTCTTTACAGTCCATTGCCTCACGTCAAGTAATTTTTCTTTTTTAAGAATTCAGAAACATATGCTTCTGTAGTTGCATGTTCAAATACCCATGTGGAACTAGTCCTCTGGACTTATACATTCATTCTTAAAAGCCTGGAGTATGCAAACAAAGACACGATTCGGTGGGCAGAGGGCCAGTTAATAAATCTCATCTAAGAGCATCTGCATGAAACGGCGCTATAGGGAGTCGCCTCTTCAGGGAGGGCAGAGCACAACTATTCGCTCTGTGAATTAAACAGTGTCACCCTCAGATGGCCCACACGACATTTATTTTTTAGGCCGCTCTTAAAATATATGGATTTCTAGTGTTCATAAATGCAATGAGGAAGCTGGGGCTGAGAAGGCAATCACACAGGAGTGGTGGACATGAGCCACAGAGACACATCCACACGGCTCTGCTAAGCCATCTTTGCACTTGCTCTTTTCAACTGAAATTGCTAATGGAAGGGTAATTTTCTAAAGGAAACTTGCTCTTCTAATCAAAGGGCACTCTGTTTCAATAATGATTTACCACTCCTTCTGGTCCAGGCTGTAAAAACAGGTTCTGTTTATACCAAGAGATGCCTGGATCAAGATAACTGGATCGTGAACCGTATTTGATCCTTATTTATAAACAATCTGGTGTGAACGTTATGACAGTAATGTCTCCTGCTGGGAAGAGTGGCCCCTTGCCCCCTGACGGGGCTAGAAAGAACGGCCTTGTTCTCTGGGTTCTTCTCACCTGTGCTCCCAGCCAGGTGAGGGGTGTTCTTATCCTGGAGTGCTGAAGAGGCCCCTTTCAGTAAACAATAGCATTCTTCTTATATTTACACACGTCTTTGAAGATGGTTTTTGTTTTAAATATTTCAGTTAGCCTTACAAAGATTTTTATAAGAAAGCAACGAAAGAGTCTGTATGCAATGAGCAAATGTAGAAAATAAAGCCAAAGCAGAAGGACCTGCTGGGACTACCTAGAAGTCAGTAAAGGAACCAGAAAGAGAATTCCCTTGGAAATTCCCAGCAAGAGATCACCCCAGGGCTCTGGGCTTACCCAGGCCCCTCCATGGCACTCCAGCAGAACTCTCTGACACACCTCATTCATGGGGACCAGACTTAACCCACAGCCAAAGTAAAACTTACGTGGTTGAATCTCTACTCTGGCTTTCAAACTGCCTTCCAAGTTTCCTCAGCAATTAAGTGGCAATATTATTCCAGCCTCAGGATGCCAAAATAATTATGCAACACTTACTGGATAGAAAAATGTGTCACATTTTTCCTTTCCTTCCTTTCCTTTTCCCCCCAAAATAAGTGGCAGTTATACTACACTGGTCATCCACTTTGAAAGCGAAGCAGACCAAGGAAGACAAGTGTGTCTCTCTCCTTGTGCACCTTTTGTATAACACAATTGAAAAGCAATTTTGGAGTCTTCTTTCTTCATTTAACCTATGGCATCTCTCACTATAGGGACCAATAATCCTATTATATAAAATACAAAGGCCACAATGCTCTTAGTGGTGCTCTGATTTTGCTCCATCAGATCTTTATTCAAATTCAACTTTGTTTCTCACATCATTTCGGGTACCATACCGGGACTCGGACAGCAAACTGGAAATAGTTCAGGAAATGGAAAAAACAAGCTGGACTGAATTTAAAAGGTGAATAAATTTTTACTGTAAAACAATATTTCATCAACAAAAGGTAGTATTTAACCTTTCCCCCAAAGGGATCTTTCCATTGCCATTGCAAGTTAGTTCACTTGACTAATAAAACCCAACCAGGCAACTGCCTTCAGCCCATGTGGTAAAATTCGAACTCTGCTTAAAAGCAACTGCTATCTACGTGGCAGAGATGAAATCACTGAAACAAATAAATAAGGCCTTCAAATGTATTACCCATAAGAGCAGTTTAAATAGTGAAGATTTAAAAGCAACATGTCCGGGTTTTTGTTTTTAAATTCTATTTTAAGCTTTGGAATGTTCATAGAGAAAGGTGAAGGAGGAAGGGAGAGAAGAGACCCAATGTTCCAATCACACGGGTCTCCAAAAGCAGAGTCCCCGAGGTTGTGGACCAATTTTGGTTTATATTAAGAGAACAACAAGCACTTGGAATCTCTGAGGATGTCATGTCAACATATTACTTGGAAGCATAGGCATGAGATTTTAGTGACCTCATGGGCACAGCCAAAATTAACTCCCAGTATTTATGTAACTGCCAGGGATGACAGGGCAAAGATTGCTTATAATTTTTTTTTTTTGAGCCAGCTAATAGTGTTCCTTTGGTCAAAGAGAGAGGAAGTGGGGGTACTTTCGGCTCTATTTTTTAAACATGCAACATTTATATACATAGACTATTCTGCCCAAACATCATCTGAATGTTTAGATGAAGGCATTAAAAAAAAAAAAAAAAGTTACTTCCTGTTGCTCCCTAGCTGAAAGGATGCGTTTTAGGGGTATTTGTGCTCTGCCTCAGAGCAAAAGCATTGTTAGCAGTTATCAAGGTAGCATTTAAAAATAACTACCCCAGTACAAAAGAACTTCAGAGGAAATATGAGCGAAGCTATCAGTCTCCCTTCAAGTCTGGCCATGAGCTGCCTTAGACTCAGCTGCATTCTCCATTACATTGTTATCCTTATCAAACAATGCAAACAATTTTAATGAGCTTATCTCCTAGAACATATTGCCAGATATGCTAATGTAAAAACGATGCCAACCGTACAGGCCGACTCATTAATCAAAAAGCTCACAACACAATGACCGAGATCAGTCTCATCCCCACATCAGACCTCAGCAAAATACCAGGAATTACCTTCCTACTGTAAATAAGAAGGACGGGCTCCCCCACCCATGCGGAGGCCATAAACTCCTAAGAAAATGCATAAGGACACCTAGTTCCTTTCAGGTCCATTGCAGTCCAATCTCTTTCTAATAAACCTTGGGTTCTATGGAGTCCTAGATCTGATAGATAGAGTTCCTGATGAACTATGGAATGAGGTTTGTGACGTTGTACAGGAGACAAAGTCAAGACCATCCCCATGGAAATGAAATGCAAGAAAGCAAAATGGCTGTCTGGAGAGGCCTTACAAATAGCTGTGAAAAGAAGAGAGGCAAAAAGCAAAGGAGAAAAGGAAAGATACAAGCATCTCAATGAAGAGTTCCAAAGAATAGCAAGAAGAGATAAGAAAGCCTTCTTCAGCTATCAATGCAAAGAAATAGAGGAGAACAACAGAATGGGAAAGACTAGAGATCTCTTCAAGAAAATTAGTGATGGTTAAGTTACATATGTTTAAAGTACTCAGGTTGGTTAAAATGCAGCATGTGAAATAGCTCCTTCATAAAAAGAAGCCCAACATTGACCACAAAGTTTAAGTTAGTGCTGGGGTCCAGCCCTGGTGGATCCAGGGTATTTCCAAGGGGAGACAGAATTGGCATCCTAGGAAAAAGCTATTTAATTAGAAGTATAAAGAGAGATTAGAAAGGAACAGTGTAATAGGAAAGTTAGTGGAGAAAAAGAGACTGAATAACTTGGTTTACGTGAGATACCAATAAAGCTTCGGGACAAGAAGCTTGCATCACCTACATAGGCCACAGGTGTCTCTCCGTTCTCCCGAAGGAGAGGAGGCACTGAGGCCTCCCTGGTCCAATCTTAGAAACCCAGGCAAAATTAGCAGGCTTGGCGAGTACCCAAGCTCCAGATGGGAATTCAGCCAGAAGGGGAAGGAAGGAATGTCACGGGGAAATCAGTCTTTCCAGAAACATCCGTTTTCTTTATTTTCAGGTTTACTTATATACATTTTGTTACACATAGGGATGAATACAGAGTCACGCAGGGTCAGCAGACCTGACTGTTGTCAAAATCAGGTGCTTCATATAAAATTATACAAAGGTTTTAGGGTTTTTATATCATATTCTGTCCATGAGGCCTGCTGACATTTTATGGCCCTTTCTGATAACGGTCAGTCAACCAGAAAACATTTTTTCCAGGGGTGATTTTTTCTTAAACCAGGTGCCACTCTCCAAATAAAGTTGCATTCCTATAGGGTGAGGGTGTAGTGGGTTACAATCAAGAAAGAAATTTACTTAGCCTAAGGTTTAACATGATTAATCTTAAGGGTTAATACTTATTTCTCCTATATGCTAATTATAGTCATTATAAGGGCAGTGAATATGGAGATTTAGCAGCAAATATTGGCTCAACAAATGAAAAACCCTTCACCAATATAATTTCTAATCAACCCACTAGTACTATACTAATAATTTTGTAACTTCTCAAAAGAATCTGTATATAGAAAGTTTAAAGCATCTCATGCCTCTCATGGTTGGGAGGTTGTAAACAATCACATGTAACCAGACGAACCTGCTCATGCAGGCTAGAGAACCTTCAGAGGAGTTTGTAAGTTGAAACACTCTTGTCATGCCCAGGAATTTTTATTAACTGGAGCTGCAAGTTAACACCTTATCCGAGAGAGGTGGGGGGGGAAACAGCTCCCCATAAAGTCAGAAGTTTAGGTGAGAGCATAAAACAGACTCTGGTTTGGGGGGGTAGATGCTCGGGAACAGAGGGTTTCCTGAGGCTCGATCCCGCCTTTGCGTATTCTGAAGCCTCCTTCCTCATGACCTTTGCCGTGGGCGGAGTTCCTTACACTGGCTCCTGTCAAGTTAGTTCTGTGGACTTTAGATATATTCATTTATTAACTTGCCCCTCAAATTTCTCTAAATTTGACTACTCCCTTCAAATGTTATAGAACATACATATTTGAATGTACATGGCACATATTTAAATATGCATTATGTGAGTGTGTATTAATTTGCCTTTTAATCTTGGTTTCACAAACACTTTGCTAGATATGTAAATATATTTAATATCAAACTTATAAAGAATATTATAAAGTTTCATTTAAAACATTTCTAGGTAGAGATTCTCTTAATGTGCCTTAGGTAGTTTTAGAAAGCAAATATTTCTGTAATGTGGAATAAACAGACTAAAGTTTGTTCAGTAAAATCCAGTTGTCCACTAACTGGATTCCAGTCACTTAGCTAAACCTGGGAACCAAAGATTAATAAGACATGTTGGTCCCTATCTTAAGAAGCTTTTCCTGTGGTGAAGGAAGACAAGTAAAAAGAGAAATCCTTGTCTGTGAAGTACAGAGCTCTGGAGGACGCTTGAACAGATTGTGCTGTGGAAGACTTTAGGACATGAACCAGGCCTTGAGGGAAATGCAGATTTCAAATGAGAACATAAGAAGAAAACATTCAGGGATTAAAAAGCACTCAGAATAATTTGTTTCATCCTTGATGATTTTTTGGCAAAATATGCATTCCTTTAATCAGTAAGAATGCATTCTACATAAAAACTTTAACGTTGTCAAAACACAATATCAAAGCTGGCTTCAAAGGATACATTTCAGCAAGAAAATTCAATTAAATGGGAAGTCATTACAACTGAAGAGTCGAGAAAAGAAAGTTTTACAGAGATCTGAATATTTTAAACAATTCCAAATAACGAGGAATATTGAGAATTTCTTACTTGTTGAATCCATGAACTTTGGGGAGTACATGGCTGCCAACTGTTCCCTTTAGGATTAGGGATTGTACCCTAAATAATTCTCAGCTGATTGTTCTCAGGTTAGCAGTGAAGTTAGCTCACATTGCTATAACAGAATACCACAGATAAAGTGACTTAAACACAAAAAATTTTCTCATAATTCTGGAAATCCACGATAAGGTGTCAGAAGGTTTGATTTTTCCTCAGGCCCCTCTCTTTGGCTTTCAGACTGCTGCCTTCTCTCTGTGCACATGTACCCCTGATGTCTTCATTTTGTGTCCAAACTTCCTCTTCCCATAAAGATACTTAGATTGGATTAGGGCCCACCCTATTGAACTTATTTTAATTTCCTTTGCAATGACTTCTCTACAGATACACTTACATTCTTTGGTACTTGGAATCCGGGGCTTCAACATAAGAATTTTAAAGAGATATACTTCAGCCCATAACAACAGTGGAATATGAAATTTCTTGCAGAAGCAAGGAGTTGTTCACAATTTAGTGCCCAGATAAAGTGTTGAAAACAGAATTCATGGTATCATGTCTGAGAAAAAGAGCAGAAAATGACTCCTTACTATGTAAGGTCTTCTCCCTTAACTCCCTTTTGATATTCTTCACTATAAATTATTTCTCAATATACTATCTACCCCTTGATTTAATTGTTAATAATTCTTCCCTTCCACTTACTCTTTTTAATTCTAAATCTGTTTTCTTATAGCTTGTTTTTGCCTGCTCAAATTTTGATTTCTGCACTGAAATACAAAAATACATATTCAATTCATGTATATACAAAACAGGTATCATAGCTTAATGTCAGTTTTCTGTTGTTATTTTTAAAAATAAAGAGAAAATATGGTAGATAACCATTGCTATTTAATTTGCCAAATCTTTGCAAACCAGATTCATATAAAGTGAATCAAGGAAATCTTACCTTGAGAATTCATTCTTGTATTTTTATGTAAAGATGCATGAATTTGCATGCATTATAGAATAATACCCATGTAAAGTTTGATGTATAATCTGTTCAATATATTGTAGTTCGTATGGCCCTGTTTATAGCACCTTTTTCTTTTAATCTCTTCTACGTCAGATTTTAGTCCTTGCTTGAGAGTTTATATTGTAGTATTAGATTGCTACTGCTAAGTCGCTTCAGTCGTGTCCGACTCTGTGTGAACCCATAGACGGCAGCCCACCAGGCTCCCCCATCCCTGGGATTCTCCAGGCAAGAACACTGGAGCGGGTTGCCATTTCCTTCTCCAAAGCATGAAAGTGAAAAGTGAGAGTGAAGTGGCTCAGTATTGTCAGTGCCAATTTAAGTATTGGCAAGGTTTAAATTTCTATTTTCCTAGTTCAAACTCCTAGAAGAGGAGTTTATTTTCTCTCTTGCTAATCAGAAAACTGTTACTGGTCACTTACTTCTATACAATAGTCCAACTTTTGTTTGCTCTGACTTTTCCTCAGCTTCATATATTTAGTTTTTATGGTGGCAAAAGTCTAGTTAACTCCTAAATGTTTTCAAGAAAAAGTAACCCCAAAACTGATTCTGAACTTAGAAAACCTTTCTTGCTTTAAAAAAATTGATAAAAATGATTCCTGCTTACACTTTTAAATAGCTTTCTGATTGAAGCCTCCCAGCATTTCACAATTTAATAAGTACATTCTGTCTGATTCCAAGGAAGCAGTGGACTACACAGGACACATTGTTGATTTCTGGTGCTATTGCTAGGAACCAGAAAGAATATGTTTACAGTTTTTATAATATGTATTCCCAGTAAACTTCTTCAGTCCTTTTAAAAATCAGTTTTTCCATAAACTAGTCAGATTAAAATGGCCTATCTCCTAGGAGAGTACAGTGTAATCCCTTAAAATTTCCAGACAAAAGTACAAGATATTTAGAATATTTCTTTCACAGATGAAAATAATCAATCTATTGTGGAAAAATAAAGCAGTGTATGACTCATAATTTCTAGCCATTTAATTAATGGATAAAAATTATACAAATAATATAACCATATTTATTTTCCATTTTCCTATAGGTATGCAGATACTAAATATAATAATAACTTATTTACAAACCCTGCTAACAGTTGGGACACATTGAGTAGACAATATTTGTTACGGTTTTTGGCCCATATTTAAATACAAGTTTTTTTTATTGTTGAGATTTAAGAGTTTTATTTATACATATATTTTGGATGACAGCCTTTAATCAGTGTACAATTTGTAATGTTTTCTCCCATTTGTGAGATTTATGTTCATTCTGTTAACATTGTCTTTTGAAGCGCAAATGTTTTTAATTTTAATAAAATCCAGCTTATCAATGATTGTTCTCAGAAATAACACCTTTGGTATTTCATCTAAAAAGTTATCACCATACCCAAGGATATGTAGATTTTCTCCTAGATTGTCTTCCAGGAGTTTTATAGCTTTGCATTTTACCTCTAGGCTTGTGATCCATTTTGAGTTCATAGTGAATTCTATGTCTAGATTCTTTCTTTCTTTTTTTTTTCTGCATGTAGATGTCCAGTTCCAGCATTGTTTGTTGAAAGATTAATTTGTTCTATCATACTACCTTGCTGCTTTGTCAAATATCCATTGACTATAATTATGAGGGTCTGTTTCTGGGCTCTCTAATCTGTTGCATTGAGCTGTTTGTTCTTTGGCCAGTATAACAGTGTATTTATTACTGTTGTTTTGTAGTTAGTTTTGAAATTGAGTAGCATTAGTCCTCAAACTATGTTTTTCAGTGTGTTGGCTATTCTGGGTTATCTGCATATAGTCTTTAGAATCATTTGAAGATACCCATAAAATAACTTACTTGAATTTTAACTGGGATTGCCTTTGAATGGAGTTGATCTTGGCTACCACAGGAGCTTTGTGTGTGTGTGTGTGTGTGTGTGTGTGGGTTTTTCATCACAGGAGAAACAGGAGACATGGGTTTGACTTCTGGGTTGGGAAGATCCCCTGGAGTAGGAAATGGCAACCCATAATATTCTTGCCTGGAGAATTCCATGGACAGAGGAGCATGGTGGACTACAGTCCATGGGATCACAAAGAGTTGGACACGACTGAGTGAGCATGAGCAAGACATCTATGACACATACTCACCGATGCATAGGCTATCATATAAGCCTTGATATGGATGATCATATGGATATAACTCAGTTTTTTAAAATTCATCAAGCTGGATGTTCAGGATTTGTGCATGCTTTCTAAATATATGCTTCAATAAAAGGTTTGCTTAGTCCATTCTTATACTATTTAATTCAATTGATTAGTTTAAGCTAAAGTTAGTTTTCTCTACTCAGATTGTTGGGAATTATTGAAGAATAACATATCATATATAAAAATAAAAAGTCAACTTTCACTTTTCTTATTGATGTGTAATGCTCTATTTAGGTTTATAGTTATATACGTGTGTATTCCAGCTTCCTAGGTGGCACTAGTGGTAAAGAACTCACCTGCCAATGTAGGAGACAAAAGAGATGCATATTCCATCCCTGGGTAGGCAAGATCCCCTGGAGGAGGGCCCAGCAGTATTTTTGTCTGGAGAATACCATGGACAGAGGAGCCTGACAGGCTATACAGTCTATTGGGTTGCAAAGAGTCGGAAAGACTGAAGTGACTTAGCACACATGTGTATATTCATATGTAACAAGTGTAAAGGAAGAGTTTTATATTAAGTCTGAATTTATTGTGAATCCAGTTTTGTCAGATAAAATCATGTGGCCTGGGCTAAACTGTTAGAATGGCATTTCTTCATTTTTTAAAAAAGTAATCTTTACCTTCTGTCAATGCATTTGAGATAGTATTGAAATAGTGTAACTAAAAGACTAGATACAAGATAGTCACTCAATAAATGCCACTTCCCTTCCCCTTTGTTATTTAAAACATCAATTGAATGATCTGCTTACAAAGACTATTGTTTTCAGTTCAGTTCAGTCACTCAGTCATGTCTGACTCTTTGCGACCCCACGAATCACAACACACCAGGCCTCCCTGTTCATCACCATCTCTCGGAGTTCACTCAGACTCACGTCCTTCCAGTCCGTGATGCCATCCAGCCATCTCATCCTCAGTTGTCCCCTTCTCCTCCTGCCCCCAATTCCTCCCAGCATCAGAGTCTTTTCCAATGAGTCAACTTTTCGCATGAGGTGGCCAAAGTCCTGGAGTTTCAGCTTCAGCATCATTCCCTCCAAAGAAATCCCAGGGTTGAGCTCCTTCAGAATGGACTGGTTGGATCTCCTGCAGCCCAAGGGACTCTCAAGAGTCTTCTCCAACACCACAGTTCAAAAGCATCAATTCTTCGGCACTCAGCTTTCTTCTCAGTCCAACTTTCACATCCATACATGACCACAGGAAAAACCATTCGACCACGCCGGCGGCTCCAGGCAGGCACCCGGGCCGGCCTACATCTGGCATGTAAAACCCCAGGCCACCCCTGGCCCCCCTCACTGACTCGCCTGGGTCTGAAAACCAGCTCTTCCTCTAACCATTTCCTTTCCAGCTCGAGCTCCCACTGCAGCTGTGTACACAAAAGAACGATTCAGGCAGAGGGGTGTGGGAGACCCTTTAACTCCTTCCATACCAAGTTCTTGTTCCATGAAAATTAAAGTCGGTCTGGTTTCAGAAATATATAAGACGACCTGGTAGCCTGCTTCAAGAAAATTTATCAGACTACGGGGTTAAAATTTCCAGGTTCCTCCCCCATTCTCCAAACAGCAGGAACCACCTCCCTCAAAGCAACCCCAAACTTGAAATCCGAATAGGAAGCTCCATTTCCTTCTAATCAATATACTTTTACATTAATAATGAGAAAATCAAGAATTGCAAATGAAGATTTTCTGCACAAAAGAATCCCCAAAGGGAGTTTTTTTTTTAAAGACCCACCATTTTAGAACATCATGGTTACCCAAGACGTCTCAATTCAAATTCTTACACTGCCTCCTGATACAGATAATTAAATCCTTGTCATGTATTTTATTTTCTTTGAATTAAGTGAACATCCAGTTTAGTATTTGGATGGAAACCTCTCACAATCAAGCTGCTCTGCATCACTGCTATGCATCTTTCAACTACACTGACTATGAGACAGGTCCTATTGTTATTATCATCCCTAGTTTAAAGATGAATATACTAGTGAGATGAGGTAACTGGTGCGGTGCTCAAGGTCACACAGTCAGGAAGCAGTGAGCTGGAACTTCAAGATGACATGCTTTTTATCAATGTGGTTGGACAGTGGTGATGTGTGTTTAATGTGAACTCATAAATGTTATAGATCAAGGTAAGAATCAAGTACCTTATATAATGTCAACAGTGAAAGGACAACTGTGAATAGAATTGCTAGTATGGTGCAAAGCCTATGGATTAGATTATAAATTTTGAACAGATTCCAGATGTGTCCAGTGCTTTCCTTCAGAGAGAAGAAGAGTTTGCCTTCAACTCTTATCAGAGGTGCTTCTCTGCTTATCAGAAGTGGTCTCTGATGTTTCCTGGGGTGAGTAAAAGTCAAAATAAATATATGTAGCAGAAAGTACTAGGCTCATGCCTTCACATCATTGTACAGCTTACCAGTGTTATTATTTTGTGATACAGATATTACAACAAGTAAAAACACTGTCATTCCTGACAATTCTCTAGCATATTTCCCTGGTAATAAGTTATTTCTGGCATCAAGCTTCTAGAATTAGAATCAAATGGTTTACAACACAGATGGTAAGGATAATCTCAAATAAGGGGGGCATTTTTTTTCCTGTTTCATAGTCTCCTTTTGAACTATATTTTAATAATTTTATTTTCTAATTTTTCCAGTGAATTCAGTGTACAGCTGATTCCTTCATCTATATCTCAGCTTACATGAGTATTTTTTTTAATATATAATAAGGATCCAGTTCTGACCTAAGTCTTAACAAGGTACATCAGATAAATATCTAAGTACAAGAGATACACAGCAAGCCTCACATTGCACAATGAACTAAAAGGGCATGAGAGTGTAGTCACTGCTACAAAGACAAACACTTCCTCCTACTATTTCTGTTACTTGACCCACAGCTGTCAATTTCCCTACTAATTAATTCCCCTTTGTAATAGCTTCCCCTTTCTTTGGGGACAGTCTGAAGTTAAAAGGCAGAGTCTACAAATCAAATATTTAATGTTTTCAGCCCTCTCACTTGGGGCTCTAGAAGATAGCTTACTTTTCTATGATCCCATGTTTGAGTAACAGGTCACATAATTGGTATGATCATAGGGACTATGTTTGTCAGAATTTGAATGTATTATAACTCATTCCACCAGGTAATTTCATGAAGAGAACTCTCCCACTGTTCTGAGGCTGTTCTTGAAGGAGGGGACTATGACCAGGAATTTGGGGGGATGGGCTGAAAGGGGAGGAGTAGTGAGGCAGGTGGAGGAGGTACCTAAGAAGTCTTGTAAATCTTCCACCAGGGCAGCTCTGAACCACAGCACTATAAAGGGCCTCAGAGAGGCCCCAGAGATTTGTGATTACCCTCCAAGATGCAGGGGTAACAGGGGTAATAATTTGAAAATATTGAACAGATGTGTTTTCATTCCCCTCCCCATAAATCAGGTTACCTGGCAGCCATTCTCTTGTTTAGCCCAAGGAAGAAGGGGAGGGCACATTCCAGTTTGGGAGGGAGAATGCTAAGATACAGGAGACGCACAGACTCGGCAGGAAGAGGGAGGGGAGAGTACCCCCACCCCAAGGCTGAAAAGCAGCAGGTGAAAGTGAGAAAAGGCAGCATCTCCCATTTTCAACTCCCTGAAGGGAGCTGTTAGAGAGCTTTCGGCTTTGTTCTCAGCCTAAGGGACTTTCTTGCGCCTGAAGAGACAAATGTCCCATTTGGGACTCTGAGAAGAGATGGCTTTTAAAGAGTGTCTCCCCAACACCTTCCTTCCCAATCAAGCTGCAGCCTCATCACACTAGAAAAATCAGTGGTTTGGTATGGTGAGGTAGGACCTAGGAAAGAGGAGGACATCTAAAAGACTGAATATCCACCCAAGAGATGGAGTGCTCCAAAGATGGACCGAATCGGAAGAGGCTATACTGTGAACTGGCTGCTGCTGCTAAGTCACTTTAGTTGTGTCCGACTCTGTGCGACGCCATAGACCACCAGGATCCCCCGTCCCTGGGATTCTCTAGGCAAGAACACTGGAGTGGGTTGCCATTTCCTTCTCCAATGCAGGAAAGTGAACTGGCAATTNGCTAAGTCACTTTAGTTGTGTCCGACTCTGTGCGACGCCATAGACCACCAGGATCCCCCGTCCCTGGGATTCTCTAGGCAAGAACACTGGAGTGGGTTGCCATTTCCTTCTCCAATGCAGGAAAGTGAACTGGCAATTTTAAGTAAAACCTTTCGTCTCCCGTCTCCCTTAGCAGGGAAAAGAGAGTCATACAGATTATAGAAAAAAGTAAACTAAAATGTCTGTGTACGTCTGACTGTGGTTGAGGTTTTATCTTAGGTACACAGGTATACCAAGAATAAAGTATGTGCAGACCTAAATCTCCAGCTGCCCCATGGAGAAATGGCTCCTCTTAGCAAGCCCTGTGGATTGAAGTTGGGGCTCTGACAGATCTGGGTCCCCAGCTTGGTTTCACCACTTGCTGGCTATTTGACACTAGCCGGTTACTCTGCATCTCTAAGATTTAGTTTCCTCATCTGTGAAGTAGGTGTAATAATACTGGTTTCACAGTGTTGCTGTGAAGGTTAAATTACATAATACATTATATCTGAAGCAACTGACACAGTGTTGGGCCTGTAACAAATGCTATTTAGTGGTAGATGCTATTTTTAAACAATAAGTTAAGCATACTCTAAAATGTTCATTCACTTAACACTTATGACTGGATTTCTTGCATACTGGAAGCTGGTAAAACAAAAAGAAAAGTCCCAGGCTCTGTACTCAGGGAACTCAGAGTTGTGGGTGAGCAAGATAAAAATATTTGCAATTATGATACAACATGATGCCCTGATAATGGTATCAGACAGGCTGATAAAGGGCCACAGAAGATGAGGGAATGGAATTCTATTCCATTCAGAATGGAAACTGAAATAGGCCTGAAAAGTCTCCCCAAGGCTTATTACTTAAGCCTTGGATGAGTAATAATTATGACCTTTTTTGTTCACTTTCTCTGTGCTAGACAGAATATGTATATGTGCTCAGTTGTGTCCAACTCCTAGTGACCCCAAGGACTGTAGCCTGCCAGACTCCTCTGTCCATGGGATTTCCCAGGCAAGAATGCTGGAGTGGGTTGCCATTTCTTTCTCCAAAACAGAATATAAGATCCCTTAGGGAGGGTTCTTCAACTGTGTTGTTCACTACTATATCTTCAATGCTTAGAATAAGGCCTAGCATGCAGTAGCCACTACATTAATACATAATTCATTTATTCAATAAACATCTGATTTGATTCTCACAATAAACCTAGAGATGAAGTTGAGGCTCAAATAGTAAATGCAACTTATCCAGGATATCTTGGCCCCAAAGTTGACATGCTTCTCCACTAGGCTGTACTGTCATTTAAAACAGGAATGGCAGGATTTCCCTGGTGGTCCAGTGGTTAAGAATCCACCTTCCAATGCGGGGGATGCAGGTTCAATCCCTGGTCAAGGAACTAAGATCCCACATGCCTAGGGGCAACTAAACCCATGAGCCACGAGAAGAGCCCCTGCACTGCAATGAAGACCCAGAACAGCCAAAAAAGACTTTTTTAATTTTTAAAAATTAAAAGAGAGACTGCCAGTGTAGAGGGGGAGACTAAGGGCTCCTCAAGCAGCTATGCTTAGATTCACAGGTAGAAAAGGGTGTGATGTCCCAGGGAGACAGCAAGTTGTTTAGTGGGGATGGAGAACAGAGTACACAGTGGCAGGGGCTGGGGTAGGATGCAGGAGGGGCTGTGGCCAAGAAGCTTGACCTTCACTTTGAAGATGTTTTGGAACCATGAAGTGCTTGAGGAAGGAACTTCATGGTGACATTTGCATATCAAGAAAGTCTGATGTTACAGTAGTCCAGAAGACAGGTTAGAGATTAAAATGCATCAGACAGTGACCAAGGCCTAAACTTAGGAGCCAAGAGGCTGCAGAAGCCAGCCCAGATTTGAGATATTCAGAGGGAATAACTGCCATGATTGGCCGGACTAACTGATTGCCAGCATGGATGTTGATGAGGATTAAGGGTAGGCTGTGAAGGAAAAAGATATTTCAACTGAATCCTAAGCTTATGGCTTAGGTGGCCAAGTGGATAATGGTCACCATTCACCACGATGGGAAATAACAGACTGAACTGTCCTCTGGAAGAAAGAGTCTCCTGGTGTGTTTTTGACCTAGAGAAGTGCCAATAGGACATCTGAGTGGTGACAATGAGGGGTCACCCGGCTTCATACACAGCGGGTGCTCACTATGTATTCTTTTTTTATTGAAGGGTAATTGCTTTACAGAATTTTGTTGTTTTCTGTCACACCTCAACATGAATCAGCCATAGGTATACATATATCCCCTCCTTTCTGAACCTCCTTCTCATCTCCCTCCCCATCCCACCCCTGTAGGGTAATACAGAGCTCCTGTTTGAGTTCCCTTAGCCATACAGCAAATGCCCACTGGGTATCTATTTTACACATGGTAATGTAAGTTTCCATGTTACTCTTTCCATACATCTTACCCTCTCTTCCCCTCTCCCCATGTCCATAAGTCTATTCTCTATGTCTGTTTCTCCACTGCTGCCCTGTAAATAATTTCTTCAGAACCATTTTTTTCTAGATTCCATATATGTGCATTATAATACAATATTTATCTTCCTCTTTCTGACCCACTTCACTCTGTATAACAGGTTCTAGGTTCATCCACCTATCAGAACTGACTCAAATGTGTTCCTTTTTATGGCCGAGTAATATTCCACTGTGTGTGTGTACCACAGCTTCTTTATCCATTCATCTGTCGATGGGCATCTGGGTGGGTTCCATGTTCTAGCTATTGTAAATAGTGCTGCAATGAACAATGGGATACGTGTGTGTTTTTCAACCTTGGTTTCCTCAGGGCACGCTACATATTCTTGAATAAGGGAACATGTGGGCCTTCGATGTTTATGTTCGACTTGGAGACACAGATGATCTGCAGGAAATGATCTTATGGGTGATCACTGAAGCTGAAGATGTGGATGCCCTTCACTCAGGGAGAGAGACAAAGCCTCGGATGGCACTCTGTAAAAGCTGAGTGGTGAAGAAGCAGCCTGCAAAGAGATGGGAAAGGGTTTGGCCTGATGGAGCCAATCCTAAGAGGGAGTGGTTTCACTGAGCCCAGGGGAGAAGCGGGTATCAAGAGAGGAAGGAGGTGACTTTAGGGCCAAACATCACAGGAAGGTTGAATCAGATAAGGGCAGAGAAGTGTTGACTGGATCTGATAAAGTGTTCTCAAAGGTAATTTTTTTAAGAGGTTGAATTTCAGATCAGACCCATCAAAGGTTAGTGAAGAAAATAAAGAAATCTTCAACAAGTAGAGAAACCTTCATTGTTAGCAAGATCGATAATGAGGTGATATTACATTAAGGATCATAATATCAGCAACTAACTAGCATCAGCAAGTATTTGCACTAAAAAGCTCTCATCAGTATTAGAGGGGCCGACGTGTTCATTAATGAGCACTTGTTAGGTACCAGATGAACTGATCCTGCCTCGACCCACCCTCCCCTCCAAAAGGCAAACAAATATTTCAGATGCATGTTTGGAGAGCAGGATTACTAAGGCAGACCCAGCAGACACAGATCCAGAGCAATGAGCAAAAAAGGAAACCAGCCGCTGTCCCAGTCCACAGGCCCAATCAAGGAAGATGGAGCTGGGCACCGACCCAGATTTTAATTTTCCGAGCTCCTGGGTTATAGCACAGCCCCATTTCTCTTGAGAGTTAGGCCAGCAAGCCCCGATAATTGCATCTTGGCAGAAATCATTGTCTCTACTTCTCCAACATGTGAGATTCATCTAAAACAGGGACTTTGCATTGCCTTGGTTTTAAGAAATCCAGCAGGAGAGAAGATATGAAATCATTAACCAGGAATCCCAATTCCATCCCCACAGTACCTACTCATCACAAATGCCTCTTCTAAGTTAAAATGTGTTCACTGAAGCTGATAATCACTGTTGTCAAAGGCATTCACAGCTGTCACACCACCTTCGATGGGGGGGGCTTCCTTAGATTGTTATCACCCCTGAATACAGACAGAAGATTCCAGTTGGCAGTCACCACTGCTGCCCTGGAACAAGTAATTTCTCCTATGTGTATGTCTTGGGATTTTCCAGTAGGGAATGGCAAGGACAGGTTATCAATCGGTAGCTTAAAATATATTCCACACCCAAATGACAGCAGTGAGTAAATATATGATTGGCTAGCCAGTGGTGCTGGCTCTGAAATTATACTGGTGGCATAGAGGTGTACTTGAGAGTGGTTCTTGCTTGTTACTTTAACCTTGAAGCATGGAAGATTTTATTCATTCTTCCTTTAGATCTGATGAGAATTCTATAATATGCCTATGCCTCCTGACTTTTAGTCATAGCATTTTATTTAAGAAAATGTGGTCACTGTTTTTCCCCCAGATGAAGAAAGTCCTCCTTCAAAACAAACCTGAATAGGTGGGCTCATCCAGGACTGACTTTGGAAGTTACGTGTCTTTGCAGATTATTTATCAGCCACACTGATAGCTATGCTGATATGCTCACAAGGCAGAATTTTACAAGTCTCTTTCCTCTTTGCTAGTAAAATAGTGAGGTTTCTGTAATGTCAAAACACAGAAGGTGCTGCTGCTTAAGAGAACATTTCTCTGCGTGTTGGAATTGCTTTCTAATTTGCTTTTCCTTGGATTTTCTCAAGGTTGGACTTAATTTTTATGGAATAACTCATAGAACATGATGGGAACTCAATTTACAAACTTGCAGAACATTATGATTTCTGTAATCAATCAATCAAATCTGTGCAATGTGAGGTTTCAGTCTATTAAATAAAAATGTGCTTTTGAATTATACCATCTGGTTAAATTTACGAGCTTTAAATATGTTTTCTATAAAAATACAATGTGAGAAATGTTATAATTGAAGAATGTATTAAGTATCACCAGAATATAGAAAAGAAAGCAACCTTGCCTAGAGAGACAGGGCAAGCTTCACCAAGGTAGTGATATTAGTACTGGGGCTCAAACAGTCAGTCCACACATTTACTGAGAACCTACTATGTGCTAGGAACGACAGGTGCTTGAGAGACAGAAATTAACAATAGTTAGCAAAATGCTCTGCCCTTGTGAATCTTATACTTGAGTGCCTTTTGTGGGGTGGGAGGGTAATTGTAGGAGATGAGGTCAGAAAGATCACAGAGGGACCAGAATGTACAGAGCTTTGAACAGCCATTGTGAAGACTTTGGCTCAAAAACCAAAGTTAGAAGCCATTACTTAGTAGTAAGGTTCACAATGTCTATTGACACAGACCTGGAATTTACTCCAACAACAATCACAACAAAAACAGCAATATCTAATGTTTATCAGGTACTTTTTAAGGACCAAGTGGGGTTTTAATTGGGTGGGTGTTTTAATCCTCACAGAAACTTATGAAGGGGTAATTTAACATCTTGTTTGTCAGAGGAGGCAGCCAGTTAAATAACTTATCCAGATCATCAGCTAGGAAGTGGCAAAGCTGGAGGTGGACACACCTGCCAGGTGTCCAAGCCAGCATTCTTATTCACGAACTCAGGCTGCCTTCCACTAGGGTCTGATAAAATCGGGGTGCAAAAATGCAGACTCTAGGGATGAGGCAGCAGAAGGATGTAGAAGCAAGAGAAGGTAGATAGTTACTGAAGGCAGTTCAGTCTAGGGAGCAAAGAGGTAATGGTGGAAAAGTGCAGAGGCAGAAAAAACAGCGTAGGGGGTGGGGGCGGGATGAGAGACAGGACTGGAGAGCAGTATTCACGGGATGAGACACGTGGAAGGACAGGAGTTGTAAATTATGGTTAAGGAAAAGGAAGAGGGAAGGGGAGGGAGAGAGACCCGAAGATTAGGGGTTAACAGTGTGTGTGATTAATAGGGGAAATGAATTTTCTTCCCCTTTTTTTATAGCAACTAACTCTTTTTTTCCTGAGTAAGCCTCAGCTATCAGTATACACTTCTCTCATATCTTTGGATGGGAAAGGAGACCATAGGCATTTTTTGCTTTTGTTTCCAAAGCTAAAATCTGTTTTCATTTTCACTAGGCTAAGCCTGTGATAATTCAACGGTCCAGCTCTAGACAAGCCTCTTTGAATGTTCTCACTGAAATGTGTCCATGCTCAAGTTCATGCAATTCCCTTATTTCCTTCCCCTATTTTATTTCCACGTTTGAACAAAACACATCTTGTTGAACTGACTGGGTAGCACAACTGAAAAAGGATAAAAATCTTCTTGGGTTCAGTTGAGTGGCAAAGGAAAGGCAGAGACGCTAAGTGTCATTTAGCAAGTAAATTATCTTCCAGAAGGCTCGTGAGCTTTCAAGAGATGATTTGCTTTGGGTTCTCAAAAGTCAATGGACCCACAGGGCTTTATTTCTGACTTTGATATTAACAAGCAGCAACAGAATAAAGAGACTCCTTAATATAAATATAAAGCCAAGCTGGAAGGATGGGAAGACAGGAGTTCAAACCCTTGGCCTCCAGAGTTTCACAGCCACTCGGGACCCAGGCCACCAATGACAGGGGCATGGGGAGGGAGGGTCTTCCTGAGTCTGGGGCTTCTCCGTCAAGGCGGGTGCACATGGGAGCAGAACCATGGTTTACGGGTGGCTCCTCAACAGTGTGTCAAGGGAACATGAGGCCAACAGCTGGGAAGCAGTGTGAGTAATGGAAGAGAAATTCCATTTCTGACCTCATCCAAGTAAAATTAAAAAAAAAATTAAAGAAGCTTGCTTCATTAAAAGAGAGAGAGAGAATGCAACTGGAAGTCATGAAAAAAGATGTAAGTTTCCATCAGAAATGTTTTAATTAGCACTTATGTTCTGTTTACTCCAGAGCTCATAATGCCACGTATCTTCATATCCTCAATTCACGCTCACTATTGGATGTGAGCATGAGGGGTCCAGCGACAGAAGACAGTACATGAAAGCATAAAGGATCACCTTCAAGTAGAGTCTATTTAATTTCTATGTGAAGGACCCAGACGCTTAGCAAATCCAAACGAGTCCTACTCTTAACATGCAGGGAGCCACAACGAGTTAACAGTCAGCTGAGAGAGCTAGATCGATTCTTGCAATTAATTGCTCACATAGCCTACTTTTCACACACTCCCCCAAAGCCACATCTCCAGTCTCTTCAGTGAGGATGGTATCAGCCTTCAGAGAGGCAGCAATGGAATCAATGTGAATGAGACATAATGGTATGCTGTGCAAAAAGCACGTCTAGTGAATTTTTATTATTTCTGTCTTCCCCTCCTTTTTCTGGGAACTACTCCTTCAAACCTTGTGATTCTAGTAGAGCTTGCCAATTATAATATTCCATCCTCCTGGACCTAAAGATTGGTTCAGAGTTAGGTCTGTGACCCAAGCCAGGTCACTGAATAGATCTCTAGGATTTAAAAAATATTAGAGCTCCAATGTGTATGTGTTTGAGGAGGAGTTAAGAGATGGTATCTTTCTTACTGAAGAGAGCACTTGAGAATTAATACAGTATATTGTTAGGCAATAAAAATAACGGGCATCCAAATCAGAAGGGAAGAAGTAAAATTGTCACTGTTTGCAGATAGCATGATATTGTTATCTGCATGATAGCATGATACTTGACTCCAGCAAAAAACTGTTAGAACTAATAAGTTCAGTAAAGTTGCAGGATGCAAAATCAATATACAAAAGCCTGTTGCATTTCTATACATTAATAACAAACGGTTAAAAATACAAGCCTACTATAATTGCATCAAAAATAATAAATAAAGGAATACATTTAGTTAAGGAAGTGAAAGATGTGTACATCGAAAAGTATGATAAAAGAAATGGAAAGAATTAAAGAATACACAAGTAAATGTAAAGATATTCCAGGCTCGTGGATTGGAAGAATACTATTAAAATGTCCATACTACCCAAAGCAATCTGCAGATGCAATGCAATCCCTGTCAAAATTCCAGTGACATTTTTCACAGAAATAAACAATCCTAAAATTTGTAGGAAACCACAAAAGATCCAAAACAACCAAAGCAATCTTGAGAAAGAAGAACAAAGCTGGAGGCATGCTTCCCAATTTCAAATAATATCCCAAAGCTATAGTAATCATGGGATGCTACAGTCCATGGGGTTGCAAGAGTCAGACATTACTTAGAGATTGAACAACAACCACAAATAGTAATCAAGACAGTACAGTTATTGCCATAAAAACAGATTCAAAGATCAGTGGGAGAGAACATATAGCCTAGAAATACACACATACATATACAGTCAATTAACTTACACAAAGGAGCCAAAAATACACAACAGGGAAAGACAGACTCGCTTCAATGAACAGTCTTGGGGAAACTGAGTAGCTACATGCAAGAGAATGGAACTACATCATTATCTTATGCTATAAATTAAAATTAACTGAAAATGGATTAAAGACTTGAACCTAAGGCCTGAAACTATAAAACTCTTAGAAGAAAACATAGGCTAAAACTCTTAGAAGAAAACATAGGCAGTAAGCTCCATGACATTATTCTTGGCGGTGATTTTTTGAATTTGACTCCAAAAAAATGGCAACAAAAGTACAAGTGAGTGAGACTGCATTAACCTAAAAGATTTCTGCACAGGAGAGGAAACCATCAGCAAAATGGAAAGGCAACCTACCGAATGGGAGAAAATACTTATAGATCAATATTCAAAATGTATACAGAACTCACACAACTCAACAGGAAAAAAAAACCAAGCAGTATGGGTTTAAAAAATGGGCAGAGGATCTGAAAAGACATTTTTCCAAGGAAGACATACAAATGACCAAGAGGTACATGACACAATGCTTAACATCACGAATCATCAGGGAGTGCAAATCAAAACCACAATAAGATATCGCCTCACTCTTGCTAGAATGGCTATCATAAAAATAAGAAAGTGTTGGTGAGAATTTGGAGAAATGGGAACCCATGCGCACTATTGGGGGAAAGTAGAGTTGGTGCAGCCACTATTATAGACACTAAGGAGTTTCCTCAAAAAATTCAAAATAGAACCACCATGTTTCATGCATGCTAAGTTGCTTCAGTTGTGCCCTACTCTTTGTGACCCCTTCAACCATAGCCCACCGGAATCCTCTGTCCATGGGGTTCTCCAGGCAAGAATACTGGAGTGGTTTGCCATGCCCTCCTCCAGGGGATCTTCCTGAAGCAGGGATAGAACCCACATCTCTTTCCGCTCCTGCCTCGCAGACAGATTCTTTACTGCTGAACCACTGGGAAAGCCCCAGTACCACCATGTGATCTAGCAATTACACTCTGGGTATTTATCTGAAGGAAACAAAATAACCCCAAAAGATATGTGCATCTCCATGTTTGCTGCAGCGTTATTTACAGTTGCCAAAATATGGAAGTAACCTAAGTATTCATCAACAGATGGACGGATAAAGAAAACTGGCGCGCGCGCGCACACACACACGCATGCTCGCACGCATGCGCGCGCCATAAAGAAAGAGGAAACTTTGCCATCTACAACATGGATAGACCTTGTTGGCATTATGCTAAGTGAAATAAGTCAGACAGAGAAACACAAATGCCATTTAATTTCAATTATCTATGGAATCAAAAAGTAACAACCACAAATCCAAACTCATAGACACAAAGAACAGATTAGTGGTTGCCAGAGGTTTAAGGGGGTAAGGGGGTAAGGGGGGTGTAGGGTGTCAAAAGGCACAAACTTTCAGTTGCAAAATAAGTCTTGCGGATGTAATATAGGACTTATTTTATATGTAATAGTGATGCACATAGTTAATAATACTGCACTGTATATTAGAAAGTTGCTAAGCTTTTGAACTGTGGTGTTGGAGAAGACTCTTGAGAGTCCCTTGGACTGCAAGGAGATCCAACCAGTCCATTCTGAAGATCAGCCCTGGGATTTCTTTGGAAGGAATGATGCTAAAGCTGAAACTCCAGTACTTTGGTCACCTCATGTGAAGAGTTGACTCATTGGAAAAGACTCTGATGCTGGGAGGGATTGGGGGCAGGAGGAGAAGGGGACGACCGAGGATGAGATGGCTGGATGGCATCACTGAATCGATGAACGTGAGTCTGAGTGAACTCCGGGAGTTGGTGATGGACAGGGAGGCCTGGCGTGCTGAGATTCATGGGGTCGCAAAGAGTCAGACATGACTGAGTGACTGAAATGAACTGAACTGAAGTGAAGAGAGTAGATCTTAAAAGTTCTCATCACACACGAAAAATTTGCAACTGTGTGGTGATGAATGCTAACTAAATCGTGTCATAATATGTACAAATATTGAACTGCTATGTTGTACACTTGAAACTAGTATGTTATGTCAACTATATCTCAATTTTAAAATAAAGTGTAGCATAAATTGTACATTTACTAGATTTTGCACAGAAGTGAAAAGTGGTCATGGTTTGGATTAATACAGACTTGGATTTGAAATCAGATCAGGTTGATCCAGTTACAAGTTGAGTAGCCTTGGACAATCACTTTTCCCAGCCTCAGTTTCTTCATCCATAAATTGGGGTACTAAGATTTGCAAAGCAATATTTTGAGATGTAAAGCTCTGAACGTTCCCACTTTGTCCACTGGGACCATAAGTTTTGACACTCTTCCCTTCCAGAGGTTGGATCTATTTCTTTTCCCCTTGAGTTTGGACAGGCCCTGTGGCGGTTTTGAGCAATAGATTTTGGTAAAAATTATGCCAACCAGTTCATAGTCTAGACCTTATAATGACAGGCAGCTGCTGTCTTGGTCTCTTGGAAGCCAGACAGGAAGTTTGGCCACCTTGTCCTTCCCACAGCATGGTAGGAAGGACAAGAGGCCCCAGAGGAGGAGACCGTGGGGAGGAGGGGGAAGGAGGGAGGGGAGTGACAGTGAGTCTGCAGAGTCCCATGCCTCCAAACATCAGATCCAGCCACCACAGCTAAGCGTGATCCACTATGTGGATAAGAGATAAGCTGCCCAGCCAAGACCTTCCTTAATTCCTGATTCATAAAACCATAAGCTGTCACAAAAATGGTTAAGTTAATGAAGTTTGGGGGTAGTCTGTTACAAAGTAATAGATAACACCATCCTGTTGATTCTCTATTTCTACATAAGGAGTCACCCCTAAGCTTGGTGGGTTAAAACAACAGCAATCATTTTATTATCTCCTGTTATTCTGGAGGTGGACTGGGCTCAGCTAGGTGATTTTCAGTCTCTCTCATACAGTTGTAATTAGAAGTGGCTGACTACTGAAGTCATCTTAGTACTTCCTCGGTCTCAAAATTGGAACTCGATGCTTCAGTTGGGACCTCAGCTGGAGCTTTCTTTTGGAGCTCTGGCTGAATACCCACACAGACTCTTCATGGGGGCTGGGCTCCCTCACAACACGGCGCAAAGGCAGAAGGTGATGGCAGTTTTCAGTCTTGTCACAGACCATAACTTGGTCATACTTCTCTGGTCAGGGCAACCGGTTAAGTCAATCAAGATTCAAGAGGAAGGGATGTTGACTTCACTGATACACTCAGCGGGAGAAATGTCAATATCACACCGTAGAGAAACACGTGGATATAGTGTGGCAGCCAGCTTCGGGAAAGGCATTCGGCCACACAGACCCCGCTTCATTTTCTTACCCTCTGTTTCCTCAGCATGGGGTTGTTACAGCAGAAATTCTAGGGAAGAAAAGAATTGGGGCTCAAGTACTCACTTTCAAAATAGACTTTTAATCCTATGGCACAGGATTACACAAACTGAAGAACTTCATGAACCTCAAAAGTCTGATTTTCAACGATCAAAATTTCAAGGCCCTTGAATAACTCAGAGCCTAAAGTTCATGCCCTCAGCCATCAGACCCTGTGACCAGTTAGAAACATCTGAGGTGGAGGCTGGTGAGCATCCCTAAGAGAAATCCTGTCCTCTCCTTTCCCCAGCCATACCCCAAGCCAGGTTGGGAATTTACAGATAGAGGGAAATTGTCCTTTATCTTTAAAAAAAAAAAAAATTTTTTTTGGCTACACCACAAGGCATGAGAGTTTCAGAAAAACATCTATTTCTGCTTTATTGACTATGCCAAAGCCTTTGATTGTGTGGATCACAAGAAACTGTGGAAAATTCTGAAAGAGATGGGAATACCAGACCACCTGACCTGCCTCCTGAGACACCTCTATGCAGATCAGGAAGCAACAGTTAGAACTGGACATGGAACAACAGACTGATTCCAAATAGGAAAAGGAGTACGTCAAGGCTGTATATTGTCACCCTGCTTATTTAACTTCTATGCAGAGTACATCATGAGAAATGCTGGGCTGGAAGAAACACAAGCTGGAATCAAGATTGCTGGGAGAAATATCAATAAGGTCAGATATGAAGATGACACCACCCTTATGGCAGAAAGTGAAGAACTAAAGAGCATCTTGATGAAAGTGAAGGAGGAGAGTGAAAAAGTTGGCTTAAAGCTCAACATTCAGAAAACGAAGATTATGGCATCTGTTCCCATCACTTCATGGGAAATAGATGGGGAAACAGTGGAAACAGTGGCTGACTTTATTTTTTTGGACTCCAAAATCACTACAGATGGTGACTGCAGCCATGAAATTAAAAGACGCTTACTCCTTGGAAGAAAAATTATGACCAACCTAGATTGCATATTCAAAAGCAGAGACATTACTTTGCCGACTAAAGTCTGTCTAGTCAAGGTTATAGTTTTTCCAATAGTCATGTATGGAGGTGAGAGTTGGACTGTGAAGAAGGTTGAGCGCCGAAGAATTGATGCTTTTGAACTGTGGTGTTGGAGAAGACTCTTGAGAGTCCCTTGGACTGCAAGGAGATCCAACCAGTCCATCCTAAAGGAGATCAGTCCTGGGTGTTCATTGGAAGGACTGATGTGGAAGCTGAAACTCCAATACTTTGGCCACCTGATACGAAGAGCTGACTCATTTGAAAAGACCTTGATGCTGGGAAAGATTGAAGGCAGGAGGAGAAGGGGACAATGGAGGATGATATGGTTGGATGGCATCACCGACTCAATGAACATGGGTTTGGGTAGACTCTGGCAGTTGGTGATGGACAGGGAGGCCTGGCGTGCTGTGTTTCATGGGGTCACAAAGAGTCAGACACGACTGAGCAACTGAACTGAAGTGAACTGAACAAGGCATGTGGTATCTTAGTTTCCTGATCAGGGATCGAACACATGCCTCTTGCATCAGACATGAGCAGTCATAACCACTGTACCGCCAGGGAAGTTCCCATACTGTCCTTTTTCATACCTGGAGGCTTGAGGGATGACAAAGCCACACACAGAGGTTCCTGACTCACTACAACACAGGGACAGGAGGGTTTGGGGTGACACCAATATTTCTGCAAAGCTGCCAAATATTTTTGGTGAGGGAGGGAGAACATATCTGACCCCATGTGGGTAGGGAAAGAAAGATCAGCAGAAAAGAACAGGCCTGTGTACTGACCAGCCAGTTTTCCTGAGGACAGCTGCCATGAGAGCAACTCAAAAAACATCAAATCTCCCCTCAGGTTTCCAGAAGTACCTCGTAAAACTGTGGTGTGGTGTCTACAGTCCTCGCCGCATTCTCTCACTTACTCCAGAAGGCAGAAGCAGAAATTAGATTGGTGCCATTGGTTTGGACAATTTACAGTGCGTTTAACCAGGAAGATTCTCCCTTACTGCACTCCCTCTCTTTCCACATCTTCTGCTTGAACTGGACCCAAATCTAACACTGAGTCTTCAGCATCTGCCCACCTTCTTGCCCCGTCTCTCTGATGTAGTCATTTACCTGTTCATTTCACAGCATATTGCATGTGCCCCTCCCTCTCCTCTCCCACTCCTGACACCCTACTGCAGACATCACGCCTGGCTCGAGAGACTCTGTAGGCGTTTTCTTGCTTTCTGATGCTCCTCTCAGTGCTTTTGGCAAATCGCCATGAGATCTATCTTTCCGCTCTTCTTTTTCAAAAACCTTCAGTGGCTCCTTATCACTTTCAGGATGAAAATTCCACGTTTTACTTTTCTAAGTAATAAAAGCTCCGACTGTTACCCTTGGAAATATGTCCACCACCACATAATACGGTTAGAGTGGAATTTAACCTGGTTAACTTTAACTGGAAATGCTAGTTCTGCCTTCTGGTATCAGCAGAAATGAGACTTCCTCTGCATGAAATTAGCAGAGAAGCATGTAAATGTTCTGATGGTGAATCCTTTACAAATGTTCCTATAGAAACAGATTTTTCCATCTGATTATCGTATTGGACTAGGTTCAGCGTGACTGCGAGACCTTTAAGCTACCACTTTAAAACAATTCAGCTTGCTTCATCACGGAGCTCAGAAGAGGAGAGAAGCTTGGTCAGATGAATTATGATGTCAGTGTAACCATATCTGAGCTGTCCTTGCAGAGTCCCTATCCATCCAAGGCAAGGAGAGAGAGCCAGGAACATTCAGCTACCGCCATCTCGCCCTCACAACTGCTCTCACTATTCAGATTACATCACTAACATCCAAATCATGGCTTTCAGCAAATCAAAATATCAGCTTAAAAAATTCATGAGGCCATTATTGCTGAGAAGAAATAAAGAATCATAGCATTGCTGTTTCCTACCACTGGTGAGAACAGTTTCAGTTCCTTGGAGGATAAATTCTGAGGCTAGATGACAGGTCCAAAGTCTCTCTGGCTGGTCACTTACATTTGGACACAACCTGTTGAATAGCAGTTTCGTATTCTGCACGCAAAACACTCAACTCGGGGCGAAGTAAATCCTTCCACAAATGACTTCCTCCCACATTTGCAGTACTTGGGGAGAGTTCCTGAAGTTTGGACACAGAGTTGTGGAGCAGAGCCAGTAAACTTCACAGCGGTTATGAAACAGCTGCAAATCCATGCTTATGTCATGCGTTGTACAAATACTACATTAAGGACACTCAGATCAAGAGAAGAAATATGGCTTTGCTAGTGTTAAAGCGAGATGCTTGATTTCAGAAGGCTTTTAAGAATAACCTCCAATGTCTCCTAATTATGTGGCTCTAAAATGTATTATTAATCTGGATTACTTTTATTCTCTCCATTTCCCCTCCTCCAAGCCAAAGAATCATTTCCTTCCATCCTTTAAATTCATCACCTTAGTCATTTACAAGATGGAGGGAAAAAACCCAACTGCAACCCCAAACAAAAAGAAGCTGTCCAAACTCTCAGAGCTTTTTCACACTGATTTTATCTGGAAAAATACAGTACCTGATAGTGATAAGTGATGCTGCTGCCCATAATATTGCCTGTGGTATACAGCCATAACCACCTTGGCCTTCCCAGGTGACTCACTGGTAAAGAATCTGCCTGCAATGCAAGAGATGCGGGTTGGATCCCTGGGTTGGGAAGACCCCCTGGAGAAGGAAATGGCAACCCACTCCAGTACTCTTGCCTGAGAAAACCCATGGACAGAGGAGCCTGACAGGCTATAATCCATGGGGTTGCAAAAGAGTCAGACATGACTTAGCGACTAAGAACAATATAAAGATATGAAATTTACTGAAGGGACCTTCTCCTGATTCCTTTCGAGTGTCAATCAGGCAAATGTAAGAGCCAGATTTTCTGCATGATTTTGCACATGATTATAATTCTCTCCAAAACGGGAAATGGAGGTTAAGTGAACTTTTGGATCCTGCCTCCCAGATCTTAACTTAGTAAATTTCATTAATCTGGAGATTCTTGTTTCCATTTGCTAAAGAAAAGCAAGTTACATGGTTATCGGTAGAACTAAAGTATGTCTATTTGTATAAAATGCTTTGTTCTACTGCATTCTGAAAAAAGTGGCAATTATAGTCAAAAGCTTTCAGTAAATAATTGCAGTGGATACTCCACAAGTGAGGGGTGAGGTCAGAATGTGAATGAAGAGAGAGAGACCTGGAGAGTGCATAATTTACAAAGTGGTTTGAAAAGATCTCTATCCTTCCCAGCTTCATGTTAAGTAAGGGTTTAAAAACCTTCAGTGAATAGGACCAAGCCCAGGTAGATGCTAAAATCCCAGTTCAGGATAGCAGAGCAGGATTAGAAACTTGTTGAAAACTGAACAAGTATCCCGAGTCCTGGGACTTTGAGAGCTTCTAATGTAACAAAATATGAGCACTTTCTGCCACAAAACACATCAATTCTTGGTTGTCCATTGGAAAGTTTTGACCAAAAAGTAATGTTATTATTCATTACTGCAGCCTATATTGGCTCTTTAGTATAATATATTTGACATTTATGATTAAATAAAAATATCTGAGTTATATTCTTATGATAAATATTTCACCATATTATAAATATCACCAAATAAAATGCTACATTTTCACTTTTCAGCTAGCCTGGAGACATACAACTGGGTAAGAAACAGCAAGGTAACAGTAAGTTTAAAATAAGTATATTATCCTGGGTACCATTTTGTCAGTAGCTTCAGTATATATTACCTTGTGAAGTGTGAAAATATTATATATCTTTGCTTCACTCCTTTTTTAAAAACCTGTCCTGTTCAAATAACTACCCAACCATCAAATCCTATCAATTCTTCTCAGATTGTCTCAACTTTTTGTTTGTTTGTTTGGGATTTTTGTTTGTTTGTTTGTTTCCACCAAATTTATATCACCTGAGAGGTAGAGGAAAGTAATAGCTTCTGGAAGTCTTCCTGGCTAAGCACTTTCTTTCCAATCCATTCTCCCTCTCTCTCTTTATATATACATATATATGTAGGTAATTGTAGTTTATAAAAGTAGTATATACATGTTTAGAATCTGAGGACTATAGAATATATAATATTAAATATGCAGTTAATTTTTTTAAAATTATGCTTAATTCCTGTATGGTCACAATTGTATCAACATAGTATTTATTTTCTACTATAAAAGAAATTCAACATACTTCCATTAATTTTCTCCTCTCAATTACTGTTAATATTTAGTTATTCCAGTGGTTACCTTTATAACTTCAAGCCCTAGTCTTAAAATTTCTTGACTCACTCTAAGGAATGTCACCTATTAACTCTTCATTTTATGTTTCGTCTCAACGTCCTCTTTTAATTTGCATAGTTTTACCATTATGTCTCCTTTATCCTTTACATTTGCATGATGTTCTATGACTGTAGTTAAGGCTTCCTTGTTTTGACTATAGATTGTTTTTAAATTTGAAATCTAGGAAATAGCATTTATGATTATGCAATTTCTTATTCTCTCCAAACTTAAGTGGTATTACCTTTCATAGAGAAATAAATGTCATTATATCTTGCAATCACAATAGTAATACAATATCAAGAGCAAATGAATCTCTTTTTTTCTACAGGCTATTAATTATTCCAAAATACGTCTCATTTTAAGAGTGAAATTGAATTTTTAACAGATAAGTTAAATATGTAGATATGGTCTCTATATTTCTATACCTATATAGCTTTTTTCCTAGAGATTTTAACTATTTTTGGGGGGCAGAAGAAACATATATCATCTTATGATAAAAAATAACTCAGATTCTAAGCCTAAGTACATATAATAGAATAACCTTTTTTTTCTGCAAGACATTCATCATGGAATCCACTATCTAATTTGCACCAATTGCTTTGATGTTACTGCTGGCATCTTGATATTTCTTGTAACTGGACTCTTCCAATATTAGTTTCATAGTTTTTTGGCTGTTAATGTATGCTTTATTTTATTCTCTTTTATTTTCCTAGACTACATCTTCAAGTTGTTTTGTTGAGAGGCTAAGAGAAGAAAATGTCTATTTGTTTTCATACTTTATTCGTAGTTGGGCTGAGTACAGAACCATAGTTCCGAACTCAATCCCCTCTGAACATTGAATGCATGGGTCCACCGTCTCCCAACCTGTAGTATCATGTACCAAAGTTCATGCCATATAGGCGATCACTCTTCTGTGGGTAATCCTCTCAAGATCTGACATTCTCAATGTCTAAACTCAGAACCTCTAAGTCTCTTTTATCCTGAAATTTCACCAATGTGGGTTTGGGATTTTTATTTTACTCAACAGTCAGTGGCCTCTCCTAATCTGAATTGTTATGTCTTTTTTCCTCTCCAATGTCTTTATTTTCCCTTTAAGGACTCTTTCTAAATAATGGTGGAACTTTAGGATCATCTTTCTGTATCACCAATACTTTTTTTACCTTTTCTATCTTATGTTTGGCTCTATACTCTGGAATAGTCTTTAGCTACATTCAGGAAGTCTTTCTCTTGACTTTCAGTTTGTAGGAACTCATGTTTTCTAACTGCTTTGTGTCCATAACTGCTCTTCTTTTGAAAAGAGGGTAGTGAAGTTTAATGGATGCAATACTTTTCATATTGTCTAAGGAGAGTAATTAGATTTTTTCATTGTCTTCTTCTATTCTCAGAATTATTTTATTTGGATTATAATAATTCTGTGAATCATTTCATCTGTTCTTTTTTCATTTTTATTTAGATTAAAAAAAATTAGCAAGCAATATAATCATATTTCTTTCCATCTTGTAGATGTTTGTCAATTTCTGGTCCTCATTCATGTTTCCAGAATGGGCATGCCTTTATTCTTTTAAAATTTTATTCAGTTGGCCAAAAATTTGTTTGGGTTTTTCTGAAAGATGGTACAGAAAAACCCAAACAAACTTTTTTTGCCTACTTAATATTTCAGTTGAAGATGTGGAGAGAGGAGAAACAACTGTAGGGACTACTATCTTAAAAACTCGCTTTCCTACAGAGTATTTGCATTGTCTTCAATATTTCCTACTATCTAAAATGTAAAGCTTACATAACTTCGTCTGGTATTTGGGACTGGATGCAGTTAGATCTCAGCTTGTCTTTCTTCTCAATCCTCCATTGATCATATTCAAGAATCAGTCATCCCCCTGCCCACTGAGCGGGGTTATGCTCTGTTTCCCTGCATCTTCTGACTCGTGCCTGTAATGTCCTTTTTCATGGACGGCGGAGCCTGGTGGGCTGCAGTCCATGGGGTCACTAACAGTCGGACAGACTGAGCGACTTCCCTTTCACTTTTCTCTTTCATGCATTGGAGAAGGAAATGGCGGCCCACTCCAGTATTCTTGCCTGGAGAATCCCAGGGACGGGGGAGCCTGGTGGGCTGCCGTCTATGGGGTCACACAGAGTCGGACACGACTGAAGTGACTTAGCAGTAGCAGCAGGTTGGGTTCAAAGTCACCTTTCTGAAGTCTTTATGAGCATCCTAAGATGGCCAAAAATCTGCATTACTTAAAACATTTGAGTTCTGTATAAATGACTGTTTTTTGAACCGACAATGTCAGCTTTTTTCAACCAAAATTTTATCTACCATATTTATTCTGAAACCAAAAATAATTTTACCTAAGTGAATCCGCCTACAATGCAGGAGATCCCGGTTCAGTTCCTGGGTGAGGAAGATCCACTGGAGAAGGGATAGGCTACCCACTCCAGTATTCTTGGGCTTCCCTTGTGGCTCAGCTGGTAAAGAATCTGCCTACAATGTGGGAGACCTGGGTTTGATCCCTGGGTTTGGAAGATCCCCTGGAGAAAGGAAAGGCTACCCACCAAGTATTCTGGCCTGGAGAATTCCATGGACTGTATAGTCCATGGAGTTGCAAAGAGTTGGACACGACCGAGTGACATTCACTTTCATGTTCACTTTCAAGTGGGCTAAACTTTTAAAGGCAAATGTTTCATGTTTTGATTCCTTACTAAACAATGCATGCTAAGCGGCTTCAGTTGTGTCCTACTCTGCAACCCTATGGACCATAGCCTGTCAGGCTCCTCTGTCCACGGGATTCTCCAAGCAACAATACCAGAGTAATCTCTTAAGTCTCCTGCACTGGGAGGGAGATTCTTTACCACTAGTGCCACCTGGGAAGCCCTGCTAAACAATAAACATATCAAAGTGTTGATGAGATGCAGCCTAAAAAAATAGTCTGCCTGAGTTAGGCGATTTTCATTACAGATTGTTTTCTTGATCAGGACACAAGAGTGGTTAGACATTCTTATTTCAAGAAAGCTGCATAGAATTGTTATGCCTGGATGGAGGCAACAATATCATTACACAACGTTCCAAGTACTCAATTCATATTTTTTGACAGACCAAGCAAAGTTTCTAAGCCAGACACTGGAAAAAGATGTGCGTATGGTTCAGTCCAACTTAGAAGCCAAAGTAATGTTTCGTGAGTAGCATTACCTCACACAGATCTGAAAGAACTCTCTCCCCAAGAGCGAAAATAAAATTAGCGACCAGAATCCCATGAGAGAAACTCTACCAGGCAGATATTCTATAGCCTAGTCATTGCCTTGAGAAATAACAGAATGACACGTCAGTATTTGGAAACATCACGGTCCAGTTAAGGCTTGACACCATATCCCAAAGCAGATGTATGAAGTATTGGAAAATAAAATATCCTCAGGTCCTAGGGTTAAGTCCTTTAGGCAAGCACTCTGAGGCTTATTACAACCTTGGCTGTTCATGTTCCCTAATATGGTTGACATCAACCTGATAATCTGTGATTCATTTGAATGGCTTTCTTGAAGACTCAAACGTGACTAACTTGAGAACAGGGACAAACACGTCAGTGCATGCATTTTAAGCAGAATGATATTTGAAGTAAGAGATGCTGAAAATCTGTCATCAACTAGTCACTGGGCAGCCTGATCCCAAGCCAGTTTTATAGTCTGTACAGAATTCAAGAAGCATATGCATCCGTGCTAAGTCGTTTCAGTCATATCCAACTCCTTGTGACCCTATGGACTGTAACCCGCAAGGCTCCTCTGTCCATGGGATTCTCCAGGCAAGAATACTGGAGTGGGTTGTTGTGCTCTTCTCCACAAGAAGCATATACTAAGTACCTAATGTCTAGGAGTCTGCTCAGTCATGTCTTGACTCTTTGTGACCTTGTGGACTCTAATCCACCAGGCTCCTCTATCCAAGGAATTTTCCAGGCAAGAATACTGGAGCAAGTTGCCACTGCCTACTCCAGGGGATCTTTCCAACCCAGGGATCAAACCTGCATCTCCTGCATTAGCAGGCGGATTCTTTACCACTGCACCAGCTGGGAAGCCTCCAAAGTCTGGGGGAGGGAATGATAGTTAAGATATAATGCATTGTCTATTGCTCTTGAGAATATAATATTTGGAAGTTAAAAATTACATATGTGAGGTGAAAGTCACTCAGTCATGTCCGACTCTCTGCGACCCCAATGACTATACAGTCCATGGAATTCTCCAGGTCAGAATACTGGAGTGGGTAGCCTTTCCCTTCTCCAGGGGATCTTCCCAAACCATGGATCAAACCCAGGTCTCCCACACTGCAGGCAGATTCTTTACCAGCTGAGCCACAAGCGAGGCCCATACACGAAACATTTAAAATCCAAGACACTATCCAATCAAAAATTCCATAGTATTATAACTAGTATTCACAAGGGATGTGGAAACACAGAAGAATGAGACTTCCAGTTAGGGGTATCAACCAACCAGTTATGATCTACAAGTGCTAAACCTTCTAAAGTTAGTTTTGAAACAGACTCCACACATCAGACAGGAGGGTTGGAATAATAATGGTAAGACTTGCACAGATATTAATACTGCAATCATGAGGATGTGTGGCAGCATGGAAACTGCTCATGACAAAGTGAAATAAAAGGCAGTATCCCAAAGTATGCATAGGGGCTCCCTGGAGGCTCAGCCGTCAAGAATCCACCTGACCAGTGCAGAAGACGCAGGTTCGGTCCCTGGATCAGGAAGATTCCCTGGAGGAGAAAATGGCAATCTACTCCAGTATTCTTGCCTGGAGAATTCCATGGACAGAAGAGCCTGGCGGGCTACAGTCCATGGATCTCAAAAGAGTCAGACATGATTTAGTGACTAAACAAAAGTACTGCACAAGGTATGCTTACAACTATGTCAAATTACATGAAGGAGGGCATTTGTAGGATATGGGTAGGATTACAGGTGTTTGCTTTTTATGATTTCTGCTATTATTATTTTCAATAGTGGAAATTTTAGAAATGCTATAGAAGAAAATATACAAATAGACAGGTTAGCAGGCAGGCAGCATTTGAACTCCAGGAAATGTTTGATTAGATGCTAGTAAGTGATCTAACATACCTCTCATAAAACATATCATGAAAGAAAGTGAAAGTCTCTCAGTTGTGTCTGACTCTTTGCAACACCATGGACTGTAGCCTGCCAGGCTCCTCTGTCCATGGAATTCTCCAGGCCAGAATACTGGAGTGGGTTGCCATTCCCTTCTCCAGGGGGTGTTCCCAAACCAGGGATTGAACCCAGGTCTCCCACATTGCAGGTGGCTTCTTTGCCATCTGAACCACCAGGGAAGCCCAAGATACATCTTAAGTTATGCAAGTAGCAGGAAGTTTGAGACTTTCCCATGATGGTGACCAAGATGCTGGGACCTGTCTTTATTTCTTGTCATTTTCGTCCAAATGGTAGTACATCTATGACACTAATAGTTGTATTTCCATGGCGAGGTACCTACAATCAACACAACTGCAGTGGTAGGGTGCAAGCTGGGCAAGAGAGGTGTAATACGGGTACAACTTCTGAGATAATCGGATTACAGACACACAATTAAAGTCATTTGCCTCCTATTGCCTCCACTCTACTTCCAACCCCACCCTGAGGTGTTCTGCGGCTGGGGTAGTTCTGAGCATGGGCATCCGGCCCTGAGTACTGCTTGTGGAAATGACTCTGGATTCACACCTGTCAGGATTCTTATCTTGCCTCTACCACTGACCAGCTCTGTGCCTTGAACAAGCTAGCCATCAGTTTGAAACTCCGTTTCCTCCTCTCTTAAAAAGCATAAGCAAGTTTCAAAGCGGACATCTAAAGATGAACAAGATGGTAATGAGTGTGAAGCTGCTGGCAGAGTATTTGTACCCACTTGGCATTAAGTTTGTTCTCTCCCCNGCTCCACTCTACTTCCAACCCCACCCTGAGGTGTTCTGCGGCTGGGGTAGTTCTGAGCATGGGCATCCGGCCCTGAGTACTGCTTGTGGAAATGACTCTGGATTCACACCTGTCAGGATTCTTATCTTGCCTCTACCACTGACCAGCTCTGTGCCTTGAACAAGCTAGCCATCAGTTTGAAACTCCGTTTCCTCCTCTCTTAAAAAGCATAAGCAAGTTTCAAAGCGGACATCTAAAGATGAACAAGATGGTAATGAGTGTGAAGCTGCTGGCAGAGTATTTGTACACACTTGGCATTAAGTTTGTTCTCTCCCCCCCATTTTCTTTTGTACACAGGACTCTGGTGTTCAGGTATCAGAGGCAGAATTCAGGCAGAAATGAAGGTGACTCCCCCTTAGCAGTAGGTTGTTTGCAGAGCTTGCTCCCTCCCCCTCGCTTCCCCTCCCATGCATTAGCATCCCGACTTGATGGCAGGATGAGATCAGGCCAGACTTGTTTGGACATTAAAGATCAGAGTGAATTTCCTGGGTTGGCTCTATTTGTAAGCTATATTTAAAACTTTGGTCCTGTCTAATCGGGCTTTAATTTATTTATTTGTTTTGCCATGAGGCATGCGGGATCTTAGTTTCCTGGCCAGGGATAGAATCCACACCCTCTGTGTTGGAAGCACACAGTCTTAACCACCGGGCCACCAGGCAAGTCCCTAATCTGCCTTTTAGAACTGGCTGTCCAATACAGTAGCCACTGGCTGCATGTGGCTACTTACACTGAATTAAAATGAAATAAAGTTAAAAATGCATAAAAGCGCTCCTCCATCACACACCTCAGATAATCAATGGGCATATATGGCTAGTGGCTACCAAATTATCTGGCATAGACAGAACATTTTGGTCACTGCAGAACAATTACAACTCCACTCTGGGTTCTGGGGGTATCAATGGGAATAAGAAATGTCATAGGCTTGTATATTTTGGAAATGAATCCTTTGTCAGTTGTTTCATTTGCTACTATCTTCTCCCATTGGTTGTTTTTTCACCTTGTTTTTTAACGACGTTCATCCCAAGAAGATAAACTCCGATAGTGAAGCAGGGTAGAAGAAAAACACATTTCTTANCTTCCCTTGTGGCTCAGCTGGTAAAGAATCTGCCTACAATGTGGGAGACCTGGGTTTGATCCCTGGGTTTGGAAGATCCCCTGGAGAAAGGAAAGGCTACCCACCAAGTATTCTGGCCTGGAGAATTCCATGGACTGTATAGTCCATGGAGTTGCAAAGAGTTGGACACGACCGAGTGACATTCACTTTCATGTTCACTTTCAAGTGGGCTAAACTTTTAAAGGCAAATGTTTCATGTTTTGATTCCTTACTAAACAATGCATGCTAAGCGGCTTCAGTTGTGTCCTACTCTGCAACCCTATGGACCATAGCCTGTCAGGCTCCTCTGTCCACGGGATTCTCCAAGCAACAATACCAGAGTAATCTCTTAAGTCTCCTGCACTGGGAGGGAGATTCTTTACCACTAGTGCCACCTGGGAAGCCCTGCTAAACAATAAACATATCAAAGTGTTGATGAGATGCAGCCTAAAAAAATAGTCTGCCTGAGTTAGGCGATTTTCATTACAGATTGTTTTCTTGATCAGGACACAAGAGTGGTTAGACATTCTTATTTCAAGAAAGCTGCATAGAATTGTTATGCCTGGATGGAGGCAACAATATCATTACACAACGTTCCAAGTACTCAATTCATATTTTTTGACAGACCAAGCAAAGTTTCTAAGCCAGACACTGGAAAAAGATGTGCGTATGGTTCAGTCCAACTTAGAAGCCAAAGTAATGTTTCGTGAGTAGCATTACCTCACACAGATCTGAAAGAACTCTCTCCCCAAGAGCGAAAATAAAATTAGTGACCAGAATCCCATGAGAGAAACTCTACCAGGCAGATATTCTATAGCCTAGTCATTGCCTTGAGAAATAACAGAATGACACGTCAGTATTTGGAAACATCACGGTCCAGTTAAGGCTTGACACCATATCCCAAAGCAGATGTATGAAGTATTGGAAAATAAAATATCCTCAGGTCCTAGGGTTAAGTCCTTTAGGCAAGCACTCTGAGGCTTATTACAACCTTGGCTGTTCATGTTCCCTAATATGGTTGACATCAACCTGATAATCTGTGATTCATTTGAATGGCTTTCTTGAAGACTCAAACGTGACTAACTTGAGAACAGGGACAAACACGTCAGTGCATGCATTTTAAGCAGAATGATATTTGAAGTAAGAGATGCTGAAAATCTGTCATCAACTAGTCACTGGGCAGCCTGATCCCAAGCCAGTTTTATAGTCTGTACAGAATTCAAGAAGCATATGCATGCGTGCTAAGTCGTTTCAGTCATATCCAACTCCTTGTGACCCTATGGACTGTAACCCGCAAGGCTCCTCTGTCCATGGGATTCTCCAGGCAAGAATACTGGAGTGGGTTGTTGTGCTCTTCTCCACAAGAAGCATATACTAAGTACCTAATGTCTAGGAGTCTGCTCAGTCATGTCTTGACTCTTTGTGACCTTGTGGNCTATGGACTGTAACCCGCAAGGCTCCTCTGTCCATGGGATTCTCCAGGCAAGAATACTGGAGTGGGTTGTTGTGCTCTTCTCCACAAGAAGCATATACTAAGTACCTAATGTCTAGGAGTCTGCTCAGTCATGTCTTGACTCTTTGTGACCTTGTGGACTCTAATCCACCAGGCTCCTCTATCCAAGGAATTTTCCAGGCAAGAATACTGGAGCAAGTTGCCACTGCCTACTCCAGGGGATCTTTCCAACCCAGGGATCAAACCTGCATCTCCTGCATTAGCAGGCGGATTCTTTACCACTGCACCAGCTGGGAAGCCTCCAAAGTCTGGGGGAGGGAATGATAGTTAAGATATAATGCATTGTCTATTGCTCTTGAGAATATAATATTTGGAAGTTAAAAATTACATATGTGAGGTGAAAGTCACTCAGTCATGTCCGACTCTCTGTGACCCCAATGACTATACAGTCCATGGAATTCTCCAGGTCAGAATACTGGAGTGGGTAGCCTTTCCCTTCTCCAGGGGATCTTCCCAAACCATGGATCAAACCCAGGTCTCCCACACTGCAGGCAGATTCTTTACCAGCTGAGCCACAAGCGAGGCCCATACACGAAACATTTAAAATNCATGGAATTCTCCAGGTCAGAATACTGGAGTGGGTAGCCTTTCCCTTCTCCAGGGGATCTTCCCAAACCATGGATCAAACCCAGGTCTCCCACACTGCAGGCAGATTCTTTACCAGCTGAGCCACAAGCGAGGCCCATACACGAAACATTTAAAATCCAAGACACTATCCAATCAAAAATTCCATAGTATTATAACTAGTATTCACAAGGGATGTGGAAACACAGAAGAATGAGACTTCCAGTTAGGGGTATCAACCAACCAGTTATGATCTACAAGTGTAAAACCTTCTAAAGTTAGTTTTGAAACAGACTCCACACATCAGACAGGAGGGTTGGAATAATAATGGTAAGACTTGCACAGATATTAATACTGCAATCATGAGGATGTGTGGCAGCATGGAAACTGCTCATGACAAAGTGAAATAAAAGGCAGTATCCCAAAGTATGCATAGGGGCTCCCTGGAGGCTCAGCCGTCAAGAATCCACCTGACCAGTGCAGAAGACGCAGGTTCGGTCCCTGGATCAGGAAGATTCCCTGGAGGAGAAAATGGCAATCTACTCCAGTATTCTTGCCTGGAGAATTCCATGGACAGAAGAGCCTGGCGGGCTACAGTCCATGGATCTCAAAAGAGTCAGACATGATTTAGTGACTAAACAAAAGTACTNTATCCCAAAGTATGCATAGGGGCTCCCTGGAGGCTCAGCCGTCAAGAATCCACCTGACCAGTGCAGAAGACGCAGGTTCGGTCCCTGGATCAGGAAGATTCCCTGGAGGAGAAAATGGCAATCTACTCCAGTATTCTTGCCTGGAGAATTCCATGGACAGAAGAGCCTGGCGGGCTACAGTCCATGGATCTCAAAAGAGTCAGACATGATTTAGTGACTAAACAAAAGTACTGCACAAGGTATGCTTACAACTATGTCAAATTACATGAAGGAGGGCATTTGTAGGATATGGGTAGGATTACAGGTGTTTGCTTTTTATGATTTCTGCTATTATTATTTTCAATAGTGGAAATTTTAGAAATGCTATAGAAGAAAATATACAAATAGACAGGTTAGCAGGCAGGCAGCATTTGAACTCCAGGAAATGTTTGATTAGATGCTAGTAAGTGATCTAACATACCTCTCATAAAACATATCATGAAAGAAAGTGAAAGTCTCTCAGTTGTATCTGACTCTTTGCAACACCATGGACTGTAGCCTGCCAGGCTCCTCTGTCCATGGAATTCTCCAGGCCAGAATACTGGAGTGGGTTGCCATTCCCTTCTCCAGGGGGTGTTCCCAAACCAGGGATTGAACCCAGGTCTCCCACATTGCAGGTGGCTTCCTTGCCATCTGAACCACCAGGGAAGCCCAAGATACATCTTAAGTTATGCAAGTAGCAGGAAGTTTGAGACTTTCCCATGATGGTGACCAAGATGCTGGGACCTGTCTTTATTTCTTGTCATTTTCGTCCAAATGGTAGTACATCTATGACACTAATAGTTGTATTTCCATGGCGAGGTACCTACAATCAACACAACTGCAGTGGTAGGGTGCAAGCTGGGCAAGAGAGGTGTAATACGGGTACAACTTCTGAGATAATTGGATTACAGACACACAATTAAAGTCATTTGCCTCCTATTGGCTCCACTCTACTTCCAACCCCACCCTGAGGTGTTCTGCGGCTGGGGTAGTTCTGAGCATGGGCATCCGGCCCTGAGTACTGCTTGTGGAAATGACTCTGGATTCACACCTGTCAGGATTCTTATCTTGCCTCTACCACTGACCAGCTCTGTGCCTTGAACAAGCTAGCCATCAGTTTGAAACTCCGTTTCCTCCTCTCTTAAAAAGCATAAGCAAGTTTCAAAGCGGACATCTAAAGATGAACAAGATGGTAATGAGTGTGAAGCTGCTGGCAGAGTATTTGTACACACTTGGCATTAAGTTTGTTCTCTCCCCCCCATTTTCTTTTGTACACAGGACTCTGGTGTTCAGGTATCAGAGGCAGAATTCAGGCAGAAATGAAGGTGACTCCCCCTTAGCAGTAGGTTGTTTGCAGAGCTTGCTCCCTCCCCCTCGCTTCCCCTCCCATGCATTAGCATCCCGACTTGATGGCAGGATGAGATCAGGCCAGACTTGTTTGGACATTAAAGATCAGAGTGAATTTCCTGGGTTGGCTCTATTTGTAAGCTATATTTAAAACTTTGGTCCTGTCTAATCGGGCTTTAATTTATTTATTTGTTTTGCCATGAGGCATGCGGGATCTTAGTTTCCTGGCCAGGGATAGAATCCACACCCTCTGTGTTGGAAGCACACAGTCTTAACCACCGGGCCACCAGGCAAGTCCCTAATCTGCCTTTTAGAACTGGCTGTCCAATACAGTAGCCACTGGCTGCATGTGGCTACTTACACTGAATTAAAATGAAATAAAGTTAAAAATGCATAAAAGCGCTCCTCCATCACATACCTCAGATAATCAATGGGCATATATGGCTAGTGGCTACCAAATTATCTGGCATAGACAGAACATTTTGGTCACTGCAGAACAATTACAACTCCACTCTGGGTTCTGGGGGTATCAATGGGAATAAGAAATGTCATAGGCTTGTATATTTTGGAAATGAATCCTTTGTCAGTTGTTTCATTTGCTACTATCTTCTCCCATTGGTTGTTTTTTCACCTTGTTTTTTAACGACGTTCATCCCAAGAAGATAAACTCCGATAGTGAAGCAGGGTAGAAGAAAAACACATTTCTTAATTAGGGGGACTCAGTATACACAAGCATTCTAGGCATGAGCCCATGAGCGACATCAATAGCATTCTCTCCACATACCACAAGCCACTTGCAAAAAACTGTGATAAGATAAGTCAACTTCAGTAATTTAAGTGACATTTGTGCTAGAAAAAACGAGCACTTCTTAACCAGATCCTGGTAGTCTGTGCATAAAGCAGAAATCTATAGGGATATACAATTTGTTCAAGGCACGTGAAGGCAACACTTGCCTCCAGCACCACAAGTACCTGTGACAGACAACACAAGCTTGTGAATGGGAGATGAGACAACAACTGACTCAGTACACTGTCCAAAGTTTCATTCTGAATCAATCAATTGCTAATTAAGGGTGGCCCCCAATAACCTATTCTGTCAACAGGGGGCCCTCGTGAGTTAGTTACAATCACTGTACAAATGTCAAACTCATAAACCAAATAGTATCTGCAGCTCTTAACCCAGTCACTAGGCGCCTGCAACATTTTCAAAAGAATACAGCATTTGCCTCCTTTAACGTAACCCTACTGTCCTTGAGATCAATTTCACGTTTCCCTCAAAAGAAGCTCTTATGAAGTTTTCATCTACCCAGGTACATATGCCTCATTTGAACTTCTGAACTCTTTTGGGGGTGCAGGGAGTAGGGGGAAGGTGCTCTGCCTAGAAGATGAGACAACTGTAAGTTCATGGCCTCCAAACCCCAGTGGATGTTAATGCTTCCAGAGTGCCCTCCGCTTCCTAGTCGGCGGTCTGTCATTATTCGTGAACCCGTCACTTCAAGACTTTGTCAGTTTCTTTAGATCTCTGACCCTTCCACCTTTCCTCCCTCAGCAGATGGTCTTGTCTGGGACTTCAGAGGGTAACTGAAGCCACTAGACAAGCATTTAACTTCCTGCCCCCAAACTTACACATTTACCTGCAAGGCAGCCATTTCATTGTTTCTTGTTTGTTGCAATGAAGAAGTATGTCCTGGCTAAAGCATGTCCATAGCTGCCTCCTGCTCTGTAACCTTCTACCAGACCCTTCCTTACATGCCTCTTCTACTGGCTCCTTCCCAGAGGTATTTGAAGTGGTCAAGTCTCTTCCATTCACTCTCAATCAACCCTTCTTCCCTATGGGTCCCTCTTTCTCTCCTCATCCTTAGAGCCAAATATCTCAAGGCTTATCTAAAGCTGCCCTCTCCATGTCCCCCTCTCTCCTCAACTTCCATGCTGGATCCCACTTCCACCATGAGATTGAAATCATCATCATCAAGATTACTAACAACCGTTTTGCTGCTGAATCAGTAGGCACTTTTTAGGCATTATCTCCCTTAACCTCTGTGAGGCGTTTGGGTTTATCAATCCATGGCTTTTTGCTTAGTCTCCCATCCGGGGGCGAACCAGGCCTCCTGCTTAGCTTCCGAGATCAGACAAGACTATGCGCATTCATGGTGGGGTGGCTGTAGACTTACTCAGTCTCAAATGCTATTTTCCCCTGGCTTCCACGAGAGCATACACAGCTGGTCCTTCTCCCATGTTTCTGGTTAATCACGATCAAACTCTCTCTCTCATTGTAATGAAACACACAGAGAACTTACCATTTTAACCATTTACGTCAGCAGTACATTCACACTGCTGTGCCGCCATCATCAGCATCCTTCTCTAGAACTCTTTTCATCTCACAAAACCAGAATGCTATACCCATTAAACAATAACTTTCAAAACACAAATATAGTAATATTGCTTGTGTGGAATCTAGAAAAATTATGCAGATGAACTTATTTACAAAGCAGAAATAGATACACAGAAGTAGAGAACAAACATGGGTACCAAGGAGGAAAGAGTGGGTGGAATGAATTGGGAGATTGCGATGGACAAATATACACTACTATGTATAAAACAAATAACTCAGGAGAACCTGCCGGATAGCACAGGGACCTCTACTTAATGCTCTGTGGTGACCTAAATAGGAAGGAAATCTAAAAAAGAGGGGATATATGGACACGTGTTGCTGTTGTTTAGCAGCTAAGCTGTGTTCAACTCTTTTGCGACCCCATGAACTGTAGCCTGCCAGGCTCCTCTGTCCATGGGATTCTCAGGCAAGAATACTGGAGTGGGTTGCCATGCCCTCCCTCCAGGGGATCTTCCCAACCCAGGGACTGCACTCACATCTCCCACACTGGCAGGTGGAGTCTTTGCCACTGAGTCACCAGGGAAGCCCATATATGTGCATACCTGATTCACTTTGCGGTACAGCAGGAACTGGCACAACACTGTAAAGCAACTATACTCCAATAAAAATTCAAAAAACAAAAAAGCAGTAACTCTCAGTTTCTCCTCCTCCCCAGACCTTGGCAAGCACGATGCTTGCTTCTGCTTTATGAATTCGGCTGCTCTAGGTATCTCATGGAAGAGGAATTGTATTCTCATGTAAATGGAGCTTTTCTATGACAGATATTTCACTTACCATTCTCAAGGCTCATCTATGCTGGAGCATGTAATAGAATTACCTTCCTTATATGTGGCTGAATAAAATTACCTTCCTTATGTAAGGCTGAATAACATTCCATTGTATGTATATACCATATTTTGTTTATCCATTCACCTGTTGATGGGCACTTTGGTTGCCTTTGGGTATTGTGAACAATGCTACTATAAACATGAGTGTACTCTTTTTTTCCCCTTAATCTACCTCTTAAATATTGGTGATCTTCAACGTTGTATCCTCCTTGGGCAGTTTTACCCGTATTCATGGCTTATTGTTTACATGCTAGTGACTCCCGACACTATAGCGTGGTTCAGTTTTTCTGTTTTGGGATTCAGATCCCTAATAGCAACATATATCCTCTTGGATGACTGCTTTTTTACTTTGGCATCCCTGAAGGGGGTCCCCAAGGATCAATCTGTGCTCCCACAGAAGATGCTGCTTCATTAATCCCCTCTTGATACAGCTTACCTGACTTTTCTTCTCAATACTGAAATAGGGTTACCACATGGCAAGCACTCAATAGATGTGCTGAATGAATGAATTAGACCTTGACCTCTCACTTACCCAACCCTGTCTATTTTGCTTTCTAAACTGTGCTCAAACTTCTCTCTACCCTCTGCGTGCTAAGTCGCTTCAGTGGTGTCTGACTCTAACCCCCAGGCTCCCCTCTCCATGGGGATTCTCCAGGCAAGAATACTGGAGTGGGCTGCCATGCCCTCTGCCAGGGCATCTTCCTGACCTGGGGATCGACTCCTGGGCTCTTATGTCTCCTGAACTGGCATGTGGGTTCTTTACCGCTAGAGCCACCTGGGAACCCCCACTGTCTCCATCACCTAATCCAGAGGCTCGTCAACATCTTTCACTTTGTGCCTCTGCTTCTAATGTCATCCTCTCCTGATCACTTTCCATACAGAGTGACCATCCTCAGATAAAAATGATAGGCCTCCTCCTTTTCCTTCAGGTCTTAGATGAGATGTCACTGCCTCTTGGAAGTCTCATCCAACCTCCCCGTTCCAGTTGTGGCTTTGCTGTCACTGCTAGGAGGATCACGGGATGCCACGGGGGCCCCTACCATAGTACTCAGCACCCTGAAGAAGAAGCTGCCCGTTTTATTAGTGCCCCCTATGGTGAGCCATAGCTCCATCAGGGCTGAGACTCCTTCTTACTACTCTATCATAATTATCTTTATCTGAGTTTCCCCTATGGTGAGCCATAGCTCCATCAGGGCTGAGACTCTTTCTGACTTCTCTACTTAAACACCTCAACCATCCCTTTGAAGATACAACCCAAAGTTCATCACTGGCCTCCCAAGGCCCTTCGTGATCTTCTTGTCCACCCAGCCCTCCCTCTCACTATCACTCTGATGCTGCAGCTCATTACTGAGCTTCTTTCAGTTTCGCTAATACACCATATGCTTCTCATATTTTCTTCCCAGGTCTTTGAAGATCTACTCTTTCTGCCCAAACAATCCCTTGTTCTCTGCAATCCCCCTCTGATCAACACCCGCTAGCTCCTCCTTTTCCTTCAGGTCTTAGATGAGATGTCACTGCCTCTTGGAAGTCTCATCCAACCTCCCTGTTCCAGTTGTGGCTTTGCTGTCACTGCTAGGAGGATCACGGGATGCCACGGGGGCCCCTACCATAGTACTCAGCACCCTGAAGAAGAAGCTGCCCGTTTTATTAGTGCCCCCTATGGTGAGCCATAGCTCCATCAGGGCTGAGACTCTTTCTTACCCAAACCCTCCGCACCTTGCACAGAGATGGGGCCATAGTAGAAGCTTAATATTTAACATGCAATCCTCCAAAAATAATTCAGCCTGGGACATTTCAAACATCCAGGAAAGTAGAAAAAAATTGTGTAATAGCAATAACATACACCGTACTCACAAGCTATATTCTGTAGTTAACATTTAGCCATATTTTCTTCATCTAATCATCTTACTCTATTTGACAAGTCATTTTAAAGCAAATCATAGAGAAAATGAATGAATTCTTCAGTCTTTCCAACATGTCCACAGACCATAGAAAATAAACTACTGAAGAAATGGATAAAGAAATAGGAATAGAAACCTTTAAATCTCTACCTAACTGCAGTTAAGTGAAATTCAGAAATGAGAATGTTAAGCTGTACATCAGATACTTTTATAAATGTCGTCTCACTCCATCATTTAATTCTCATGAGCCTTACAAGGTCACCTCATTAATAAACAAAAAGAACTTTGTCAAGAACCTGTAGCTCTAGGAGGGAAAGAGAAAGAAAATAAACATTTGCTGAGCGCCCATGATGTATCCAACACTTACGTTACTGCCAATTACTTTCACAACAAACTCAAGATGTAAAAACTCAGTGAGGTCAAGTTATTGGCCCAGAACCTAAGGGAGGAAAATGGCAGATGCAGGAATTTGTTCCAGGTTTCCCTCTCTTTCCACCACTATTCATTACTATTTAAATTACAATTTAAAATATATAAAATAATTTTTTTTTTTTATCTCAACTACAATATTATACTGTAGTTTTTATGGTTGTAAACTCAGTAAAGGATACTCAGGATTCTCGCTGTATTATTTATTATAACTGAATATGAACCTACCATTTTCTCAATCAAAAATCAATTTCAAAAAATTGGTAACTAAAGAGAAATAAATCTCTTTAATGCTTCATTTTTTAAGCATTTCCAGCAGGCTCTGTATTTCAGGGAAAACAAATGAAGACAGATCTTTGCAGAAAAAGCTAGCTAACAATTTAGAAGGAATGATCAAATTAGAAAATCATCATTTTGTAACACCTAACAAGGTTACTGACTCATACCAAAATGATGCCAATATTAAATGTATTAGGTGTTTTAACTGCTCGTAAGTGGGAAAATGTAACCGTCTAATGAAATAACCAGAGGTTTATTTCACTAAGGAGCAGGCCATCACAGATATTTACATTTCCCGATGTGATACAATACAAATTGCACACTTCTTATGATTTGTCTAGATACAACTGTTTTTACATATGTCCTATGAGATAACAGAAAACATATACTGGTCGCTGCCCACAGTGCCTGGCACAGAGCTCCTGAAACTTGTAATTTCCCAAACGATAAGAGCAGGAAGTGCACCTTTGGTTCTGTTGTGGTGGCTCTGGGTGGCCTCCTGGATGAGAGCTGATCACCAGAAAGACTGAGCCAGGACTGGAAGGGTGGGATTTTCAGCCCCACCCCCATTCTCCAGAGAAGGGAGAGGGGCTGGAAATGGGGTTATTAATAATCATTGTTTATACCTGTGTCAGGAAAGGAAAGGAAAGTCGCTCAGTCGTGTCCAACTCTTTGCGACCCCATGGACTGTAGCCTACCAGGCTCCCCTGTCCATGGGATTTTCCAGGCAAGAATACTGGAGTGGGTTGCCATTTCCTTCTCCAGGGGATCTTCCTGACCCAGATATTGAACCCAGGTCTCCCACATTGTAGACAGACACTGTATGGTCTGAGCCACCAGGGAGGCCTCCATAAAATCCCAAAATATCAAGTTCAGGGAAATTCAGGTGGATTAACACATCCCAGGTGGGTACTTAGTCATGTCCCAGGTAGGTACTTACTGAGTCCCAGTCTCAGTCATGTCCTACTCTTTGCCACCCCAAGAACTGTAGCCTGCCAGGCTCCTCTGTCCATGGGATTCTCCAGGCAAGAATACTGGAGTGGGTTGCCATTCCCTTTTCCGGGGAAAGTGATACACCACAATGCCTGCACTCAGGACCCTCCCAGACTTCACTCTATCTCTTCATCTTCTGCATCCTTTATCATATCCTTTCTCTGAAAAACATCATAGTCTAGTGGAAGACAGAAACGTGTTAATCAGCAATTACGGCATGATAAATAGTCTGAAAGATATGACAAATGCTGAGCTTCTATAGTTATCAGATCTCAAAATATATCTCTTTTGCCATAATACCTTCTTTCATGTTATTTTCTATTTTCCAAGACCTTGACAATACACTGAGAGCTTATTGACTACAGTCATAATAACATTTGAAGCACACTATTCAATTCAATTCAACAAATAATTACTGAGTACTTGTCCTATGCCAGGCATTGATCTAGGTTTTATGGGGAAAACAAAAAAATGAAGGGATAACAATTAATCTTCATGCAGCTTTCTGAGCCCAAAAGGACATAAAGCATGCTAAAGTTAGATGAGCAAGAGAGTCATTCTTTTCTTTAGATTCCCCGCTGTGAAAGAGAGATTTTATTTTATTTTTTTAATAGCAAAACTTTTCCTGTTACAGAAAAAGACTATTTAATAAATGTGGTAAGGATGCTAAATTAGGAATTTACCATTTTTCAAGCTCCAGTATAATCACTGATTCAGGCAAGGGTCATGGGCGGATGTTAAAATTACTGAATGCACTCACACCTACTTGAGTGGCTAAGATGCAGACACTGACAACACTCAGTACTGACAAAGATGAGGAGCAACAGGAATTCTCATTCATTGCTGATGGGGATGCAAAATGGTATGGTCCTGCAGTTTTTCACAAAACTGAACATACTTTTACCTACAATCCAGCAACCACACTGCTTGGTATTTACCCACAGGAGCTGAAGGTTTTTGTCCACAGAAAAATTTTCACACAGATGTTTTTAGCAGCACCACTCATGTTTGCCAACTAAGGTGCAACTCAGGTGTCCTTCGATGGGTAAATGGATAAACTGTGGTATACCCAGACAATGGAATATTACTCTGCAATAAAAAGAAATGGGGAAAGAATTTGAAAAAGAATAGATACATGTCTATGTATAACTGAATCACTTTGCTGTATACCTGAAACTGACACAACATCATTAATCAACTATGCTCCAATATAAAATTTAAAACTTCAGATGAAATAATCATAAAAAAGAAATGAGCTCTCAAGCCACATATACACACACAAAGAGAAAACTCAAATGCAAACTACTAAGTAAAAGAAGTTAATCTGAAAAGACTACAAACTGTATGATTCTAACTATATGACATTTTGGAAAAGGCAAAACTATAAATGCAATGAAAAGATCAGGGGTTGGAGAAGGGAGGGTTGAATACAGAGGATTTTTAGGACAGTGAAACTACTCCAAATGGTACTGTAATAGTGGATACATGTCATTATACATCCGTCAAAACGTAAGAATAGAATGAACCCTAAGGTAAATTATGGACTTGGGGTGATGATGACGTGTCAATGTAGGCTCATCAATTGTAACCAACATGCTACCTAGCGCAGGTGTTGATAGTGACAGGGAAAGGAGCATATGGAAACTTCCTGTGTTTTCTGCTCAATTTTTCTATTACCCAAAAACTGCTCTAAAAATATAAAATCTACGTATTTTTAAAGTCATTAAGTGAAAGATTGTTGGGAGCAATATAGTCCTGGGGTGACCAGGTGCCCCACCTACACCACTAGGAATTGTAAAGGGGAAAGGTGCCTTTTCCGTGGAGAAAGCTTGTGGGTCCACCCTCTCCAAGGGACAAAATTTAGCATCTCTGGTGGTGAAACAGTCTGACACTAGACATTATGCCAGTTGAAGTAGGACATGCTCAACAGTAGGTATGATATTTCCTTACCAAAAATACTTACACTGTATATGATCAAGGCTCTAAATCTAACTGGATGGCATCACATAAATGAGTTTAAGTAAGCTCCAGGAGTTGGTGATGGACAGGGAAGCCTGGCGTGCTGCAGTCCATGGGGTCACAAAGAGTCAGACATGACTGAGTGACTGAACTGAACTGAAATCTAACTTAAAATCTGCAAAGGGACGTCCCTGGCAGTCTGTGGTTAAGACTTCGGCTTTCAACACTTGGGATGTGGGTTCAATTCCCAGTCAGGGAGCTCAGATCCCACATGACTCACAGCCAAATAAACCAAAACATAAAGCAGAAGCAATATTGTAATGAATTTAATAAACACTTTGAAATGGTCCACATCAAAAATCTTAAAAAATAAAATAAAATTTGCAAAAACAAAAACAAAAACAAACAAACAAAAAAAAACAGGGAATGGAAGTCAAGTTAAATGACACCAAGAGAAAAGACAGACAAATAAGGAATTATAGGACCTTCTAGAAAACATAACAATGCATGACATTTAATTGGATCTCTGGGAGGAGGAAATGTCAACCCACTCCAGCATTCTTGCCTGGAGAATTCCATGGACAGAGGAGCTTGGTGGGCTATGGGGTTGTGAAGATTCAGACATGACTGAGCAACTAAGCACTGGGGAAAATGGGGAAATTTAAATATAGATCAGTGCTAGATAATGCTTAGAATTAATATTAATCTCATGTGGTATGATCATTTTACTGTGGTTTCACATGATAACTTCCTCTTCAAGAGATGAGTGTAAGATACTTGTAGTGAAAGCTCATGTCTACAATGTACCTTGAAAGAGATCACCTACAGAGTGAAAGAAATAAAAAGTAAATATGGTAAAATGTTTAAATTGTTTACATATAAGTTCTTGGAACACTTATGTACTATTCAAGTTTTATGCGTGTTGAAAAACTGTTCATTATAAAAATCGAGGGAAGACTTCCTTGGTGGTCCAGAGGTTGGGAATCCACCTGCCAATGCAGGAGTCATGGATTCAATTCCTGATCCAAGAAGACCCCATGTGCTGCAGGCCAACTAAGCCTCTTCACCACAACTACTGAGCCCTTGAGCCCTAAAACCTGTGCTCCACAAGAGAAGCCACTACAATGAGAAACCCAGACACCACAACTAACAGTAGTCCCTGCTCACTGCAACTAGAAAAAGCCTGAGCATAGCAACAAAGATCCAGTGAAACCAAAAATGAATAAATTTTCGTTTGTGACTGATTTGTGTATATGTATGGAAAAAACCACCACAATATTGTAAAGCAATGAGCCTCCAATTAAAATAAACAAATTAATTTTTTTAAAAAAAGAAACAAACAAAATTGGGGGAAATTATATATCCTGATCATCAACATGCTGAGATGAGTCAACCACTGTTTCCTAGTTTTTCCTCACTGACCTAGGAGTAAAATTTCAGGACACCATCATAAGGCCTTATACCTGCAAGTCACCTTAAATGTGAGCCTTCTCAGGACTTACACCTTGACTCCAGCCCACTGTGGGATTTGAAAGCTTAGGATGTAGGTTGCCCACTGTTGGTAATGTACACACGGGTAAAGCATAGACTCCATTATCTGACACTCATAGAGACCACAGAAGGTGTGGGAGGACTTAAAAATACCAAGAACAGCTTGTAGCTGTTGATCTGAGCTCTGTTGCTTCAGCCTGTGTAAGGAGGACTCCACTGGAATGCAGTATTTCTGCAGAAATGACCTGGGAGCAAATGTTCATACGTATTGCTCAGAGCCAGCTTCTCTGGGCATAATTTATCCCATCCCCCACCTCCAATTAGGGGCTGGAGTGCCGGGAGCCAGCACAGGAGAGCCCACCCATAGCAAAGGTCATGAGGAAGAGTCCTGATGGGCAAAGAAGGGTCAGGACTCAAGGGACTCCCCGACTCCACCCATGACAAGGTCATGGGGGCAAGGACTCAAGGGGTCCCTTAGATCTGCTTGAGCATCTACCCCCGAAACCAAAATCTGTCTGTTATACTATACTCTTCTGACATTAACAGGGGCTATCCCCAACCACCTTTCTCTGGAAAATTAACTTAGAACTCCAGTTAATAATCTCCTGCATATAAAGGGAGTGTCTCAGGTCAAACCTCTCTGCTGGCAGACTAGCTTCTGTGACAGGATTATCCACACTCTTGCTACTATATACATGATTGTTTACAACCTCTCAAGCATAAACAGCACAGAGAGTCTGGAGTATTTTGAAGGTCTTAGTTAGCATAGGGTTGTTTTTTTTTTCATAATATTTAATTTTCTTTTATTATTATTATTATTATACTTTATTTTACTTTACAGTACTGTATTGGTTGTGGCATACATTGACATGAATCCATCACGGGTGTACATGAAAAGATAAAAATCATGTTGGTGAAGGGTTTCATTGCTGAGTTAATGATTGCTGCCAGGCCTCCATATTCGTAGGCACCTGGGAGTATGTTAATCAATGTAATTGGAATGTAGAAAAAGAAATATAGTAGTTTTGATGTTAGCAATACTAGACTTTTGAGTTAATGAATTTTCTCTTTGTTATAAATCACTGTACTCCTCTTTCTTTGTTATAAATCATTGTATCCTTGCTATGTAAGAATGTAACTTTATCACTATCTTAAGACTAAGTAGATCTTAAGGGAAAACAAGTTTTCTGATTGACTAACCTTTATCAATAGAAAGAAAGAATGGGCCATAAAATGTTAATCGGTCTCCAGACCAGAAGATATTGTAAACAAACGTAAGACCCTTGTAAGAACAAAAATATGCAAAGAACACTGTCTTTAGATAAGAGTCAGAGCAGCTGACCCTGAGTGACTCTGTTTCTTACATTTATCTCTATGTACAACTAAAAGTATAAAAGCGGACCTGGAAAATAAAGAAATGGACCAGTTCCTGGAAAGACTGGTTTCCCCCATGTCGTCTTTTCTCCTTTTCTGGCTGAGTTCCCACCTGGACTGCGGAGGCTCGTCAGGCCTACTAATTGTGCCTGGGCTTCTAAGATCGGAACGGGGAGGCACTTTGTGTCTCTGCTCCTTCGGGAGACCGGGAAGACGCCTGTGGCCTGTGTAGGTGGTGCAAACCCCTTGTCTTGGGGTTTTATTGGTACTCCGCGTAAACCAAGTTATTCAGGCTCTTTTCTCCACTAATTTTCCTACTATACTATTCTTTCCTAATCTCTCTTTATATCTCTAATTAAATAATTCTTTCATAATCACTGACTCCGTCCCCGCTTCGAATTACCCTGGTTCCACCGGGGCTGGACCCTGGCACTGGAGGTTGTGTCATCTCCAGGGTCTGCTTAATCTTTTCTGGTTTTGCTTACTTTGGATGGCGTAAGCGACTGAACTGAACTGAAGGGAAGAGGTGGTGAAAGGACGTGGGAGAAAGCCAAGAAGGAGCCTAAGAAACATGTTGGGGCACTGCTGTGCACACCTGTGAGTGCATGGATTTGACCTTGCGACAGGATGCCTCATTTAGCAACAGCTGACACCAAGATTGCAACTTAGCTTAATCCTTGCACAAACCTGGCTCCCACGCCCCCCTCAACAGTGTCACAGTGGAGGTACAGTCTCAACAACACAGAAAATCTTTCCATTCTGCCTCAGTGGGCCTCCTTATGGATGCCCAGCTGCAGACTTACTGTCATCACCCGAGCTGCGGGTGCAAGTGATAAAAATCAGTATTTGCATGACATTTTTACAGTTTACAGAATGCTTTGTTATATGCGCTCCTTCAATATTTTTAACATTTTGAGAGTCAGCTATTTCTACAAATACATATTCCATGCTCTCAGCCAACACTCTAATGCAAAGGGCTCAGGAGGGTTTGAAAAATGAAAGAAGATCCTTGTGATTCCAAGTCCAGTTTACTGAATGAGAAACTATATGCATGTAGTCAAAGGAGCACACATCCTGCACTCAAATCCCACTTCAACTCATGCACTGTGTGCCCCCGAGTGCTGTCACTACCTGAGTCACATACTCACCGCACAGGACCATTTTGGGACTTAGAAAAAAACAAGGTAATGGAAACATGTGATGTGGTTTAAACTTGATAAGTGTTTGCTCATTATAACGCTTCATGATTTTTTTCTAACTACCTGGTTGCCATGACTGCCCAAGCATCACCTGGGAGTAATCATTTTTCTCACCAGTACTTCCTACATCCAGAAGGAAGAATATACTTTACTTGTACTTATATTCCGTTTGTTGCATATTTGAATGCTTTCTGCAGGTGGAGAGTGCAGTCTGTTGGTCAGTTCAAGGAACATTTAAACAATGAATGATTGGAAAAATGTCAAAACTCCTGTCCTCAGGATGGTCCTCAAGCATAACAATCTGTGGCTGAGTTTTAATAATTTTCAGAGAAAGCTACTTGAACTTCAAGATAAATCATCTACTTTGAGGATAAATTTCCTTCCACAGGAAAAGGATGAGGAAAGTTGAAATTTTGTTCTCCATGCAAGAATCCTGTGATGCAGAACCCCAACTCTGCTCCATTTGTGTTTATTTGTAATAGATGATAAGATAACAGTTGCCTCTCATGATTGTAACACACTATATGTTGTCAGGGTTACACCTGAGTCACAAAGTCTATATAAGTTTGGCAAGGCAAGAATTTTCCATAGCTTGATCTCTTTCCTGAGTGAACACTTGAAATCTGCATGAACTCTTGGTGAATGTCAAGGTAAGTAGAAGTCTCTAAATTTTTCCAAAGATGATACCTTTTGGGATATAGTTAGTATTCTTAATAAATCCAAATTGTTAACAGGAAAGACCTAGAATGTCCTTTCTCTTCCTCTGTCTGAAATGCAGACTTCAAATTTGCCCTTGAGCAGAGCTCAACTGCAAATGCTGCTGCCCATTTTCTTATCTTCTACTGAAAACCACATTCCCCGTCCCCAACCCTGGGACCAAGCTTTATCTGCAGCAATTTCACTCTGCAGCCCTGTGTTTCTTTGTCATCTCCCAGAACTGGACTCCCTGCTTCTCAGGTCCAAGGATCATAACTTAGCTTAAAACTCAATGCCTAGAGCCTGTGATACAGAGTGAAGTGAGTCAGAAAGAAGAAAACAGATATCATAGAATAATACATATGTATGGAATCTGGAAAAATGATGAACCTATTTGCAGGGCAGGAATAGAGACACAAACAAGAACAAACTTGGGGACACAGCAGGGGAAGGAGAGGGTGAGAGAAATTGAGACAGGAGGATTGAAACATATATGTCACCACATGTAAAGTAGATAGCCAGTTGGAAGTTGCTCTTTGGTTCAGGGAGCTCAGCCCAGTGCTTTGTGTTTTGAACTGTGGTGTTGGAGGAGACTCTTGAGAGTCCCTTGGACTGCAAGGAGATCCAACCAGTCCATTCTGAAGGAGATCAACCCTGGGATTTCTTTGGAAGGAATGATGCTAAAGCTGAAACTCCAGTACTTTGGCCACCTCATGTGAAGAGTGGTCCCATCACTTCATGGGAAATAGATGGGGAAACAGTGGAAACAGTGTCAAACTTTTTTTGGGCTCCAAAAATCACTGCAGATGGTGACTGCAGCCATGAAATTAAAAGACGCTTACTCCTTGGAAGAAAAGTTATGAGCAACCTAGATAGCATATTCAAAAGCAGAGACATTACTTTGCTGACTAAGGTCCGTCTAGTCAAGGCTATGGTTTTTCCAATAGTCATATATGGATGTGAGAGTTGGACTGTGAAGAAGGCTGAGCAATGAAGAATTGATGCTTTTGAACTGTAGTGTTGGAGAAGACTCTTGAGAGTCCCTTGGACTGCAAGGAGATCCAACCAGTCCATTCTGAAGGAGACCAGCCCTGGGATTTCTTTGGAAGGAATGATGCTAAAGCTGAAACTCCAGTACTTTGGCCACCTCATGTGAAGAGTTGACTCATTGGAAAAGACTCTGATGCTGGGAGGGATTGGGGGCAGGAGAAGAAGGGGACGACCGAGGATGAGATGGCTGGATGGCATCACTGACTTGATGGAAATGAATCTGAGTGAACTCCGGGAGATGGTGATGGACAGGGAGGCCTGGCGTGCTGCGATTCATGGGGTCGCAAAGAGTCGGACACGACTGAGTCACTGAACTGAACTGAAGATGACTAAAATACATATTATTGCTTCTACAGGCACGAGGAATGCCTAGGCTAACTTTGTAGTTCTTTCTAGCCCTGTGGTATAGTGGGCTTCCCAGGTGGCTCAGTGGTAAAGTATCTGCCCTCATATAGGAGACATAGGAGACATGGGTTTGATTCCTGGGTCAGGAAGATCCCCTGCAGGAGGAAATGGCAAGCTACTGCAGTATTCTTGCCTGGAAAATCCCATGGACAGAGGAGCCGGGCAGGCCACCGTTTATGCAGCTGCAGAGGGTTGGCTGTGACTGAGCCACACATACACGCCCCTTCGTGGTATAGATGAGGCAGAGAAAGTGATAATGGTGAATACAGAACAAGCAGCATCTGAGATCAGAAGCCAGGGACCTGGTGCCCTGGCTTTGTCACCAAATGTCTGACACTAGGCTAGTCACCCAGCTCTCTGCACCCAGCAACGTCCACCTGTCGAACGAGCTGGATGATTACTGAGGTTCCTTCCAGCTGTTACAAAACAAAACACGCAGGAAACTCTGTGCTTCTTAGTGCTTTGCCTCAGTCATCAGCTGGCGAGGGTTGGATGGAGATCTTCCTCATCCCAGCCCCAGGTTTTGTGCACCAGTGAATGTGCTCCCTGGGGCAACGAACTGTAAATGGAGGCCAGTGTCAACTGGAATGTTGGTCAGTACGGGCAGAATAACTTCAGACTTCCAGAAGCATATCTCCCACAGATTCTAACATGATAAATGCAGATGAAGACAGTGCCAGAAGAGGAACTGGGGAAAAGTCCCTACTCAAAAAAGCCCTAGTTTCATCCCTACCACCTGCACCCTCTGCTAGTTGAGCCATCCCACTGATGACACTTATACTTTTGGTGGGGGAGGGGGGTACAGAAAATTTTATGTATGTATTTTTTATTCATTTTTATTGATGTATTCTTGCTTTACAATGTTATGTTAGTTTCTGCTGTACAGCAAAGTGAATTGGCTACATGTTTACATACATGCCCTCTTTTTTGGATTTCCTTCTCATTTAGGTCACCACAGAGCACTGAATAGAGTCCCCTGTACACACAGTGGGTTCTCCTTAGGTATCTAGTATATATGTATTTACATTATATGTATTTCATACACAGCATCAATAGTGTATATATGTCAATTCCATCTCCTAATTCGTCCCAGTCCTCCATGCCCCCGAGCATACAACTTTTCTTTTTTTTAAGGCTGTGTATCCCACTAGAGAGTAAATTTTCAGAGCTCTGTCTTTTCCCCTTTATATTCCTAGCTTGTAGCAGGAGACTTGGCATGTAGTTGGCAATCAAGACATGCTTATGGAATGAAAGGCAAATCTTAGCACCTCCAAGCATCCCAATGCAACTTATGTTCAAAGTTCAACTCATACACCATCTCTATTTCCCCTCATCCCTCCCAAATGCCCATTATATTGTTACTGTGTTTCTTCCACGATGTGTCTCATCTAAATTTTATTACAGTTATTTATGTGTGCATCTTAACTCCATAGTAAGATCAAAGTCACACAGAAGCTATCCTCTGCTCACCATCAAAACCCTATTATACATAGTTCATACTTGCTGTGCTTCAGTTGCCTAGTTATGTCTGACTCTTAGCGACCCTATGGACTGCCGCATGCCAGGCCTCCTCGTCCCTCACCATCTCCTGGAGTTTGCCTAATTTCATGTCCATTGTATCAGTGATGCCATCTAGCTGCCTTCAGTCTTTCTTAGTAATAGTTCATCGTAGGCACTCAATAAATACTTGTGGAAGTAGAATGTCATATATATACATACAAGCATACATTCACATACACAAAGTAACTGTCCCAGTTCTTTAAATATAGAAGACATTAATTACTATTAAATTAAGTACTATTTCTTATAGAGTTGTGGTAAGGCTAATACCCTCAAATTGCAAACACTTGTAGACTACTCCAAACCTCTTAAGAAAAGATATGGTAAGCTAGAGTAAAAGTCATAACACCGTCACATCCTTGGATAATATTACTTCTGGGATATTGTCCTAAGGAAAAAAACAAACCAAACCAACCAAAACAATAACAAAATGTACAAAAAAAAGTACAGCACTTTTTAGTGAAAAATTAGCAACTATTATGGGACACTGATGCAATATAACACTATTTTGTCCTAATGATCTTTCCGATTACTCATGAAAGGTTCTTGTGACTAATGCTAAGTAAAACACAGAGTTCACATGCACTGTTCCCCACTCTAGAAAAACAGAAATACTTATGGGAATAGCAAATGTGCACAAAAAAGAAAAATAATTATTTTAGATTGGTGTTGGTAGATAATTTTTTTCCTCAAAGTTTCCTTTAAATGCATTGTTTTTATAAGAAAAAATTTGGTAGAGTCAACATTAACCCATCTCTAATGTGGCTATATTTCCCATAGACAGCTATTTAGTGAGGGTCAAAGTGGCAAGCCACTCCAGTATTATTGCCTGGAGAATTCCATGTACAGAGGAGACTGGCGGGCTACAGTCCATGGGGTCTCAAAGACTAGAACGTGACCGAGCGGCTGAGCAGATATCATCAAAGCATAAATTAGAATGTCTGCTAATAGCTGTCACTCCCATATTTAACTCTAGCACTCAAGTGGTACTGAGTAAGGATGCTATTCTGTGTCATGAATACAAAGCACAGGCATGGTGTGCAGATACAGAAACAAGTTTGGATGAGAATCAAGAAATTAGACCCGGCAAGGGAATCTCAGAAACCACACCAATGAGGACAAGATCACTCACTCAAGGAAACTATTCATACTGGTTTTTGATGGGGTTAAATGAGGAGGCTGCCACCCAGCAGGGGTATGAAGAGAAGGCAGAGGAGTGAAGGATGGCTGTCTGCTTGAATCACCACCATCTCCTGTCCCCTGACCACGTATTATCTCACATTAAAGCTGTAAACCTGCCAACCTAATGCCATTGGCTGCCAACAAAATTCTATTGGAACCCAACCAGGTCCCAGAGAAGGCAATGGCAACCCACTCCAGTACTCTTGACTGGAAACTCCCATGGACGGAGGAGGCTGGTAGGCTGCAGTCCACGGGGTTGCAAAGAGTTGGACACGACTGAGTGACTTCCCTTTCACTTTTCACTTTCATGCTTTGGAGAAGGAAATGGCAACCCACTCCAGTGTTCTTGCCTGGAGAATCCCAAGGACAGAGGAGCCTGGTAGGCCGCAGTCCATGGGATCGCTAAGAGTTGGACACGACTGAAGCAATTTAGCAGCAACAGCAGCAGCAGCAACCAGGTCCATTCACTTACGTTCATTATGTTTTCATTCTACAACGAGTCGGATACTTGTGACAGAGACTGTATGATCAACCCACAAAGCAGGAAAGTATTTACAATGTAGCTCTTTACAGAAATATAATTCGTCATATAAGCTATATAAAGAGATTTATACACAGATGTCCAGTTTAGGGTCAACTTTTTCTATTATTTTTTCTTCAAACATATCAGCTTAGAAGATAAATTATACGATCACCTTATTAACCAAGCAGAATTTTGAGGGTGCAAGGGAGTGCTAAGTGGATACTATTCCAGGATAACAGAAGTTACGTAGGACAGTCCTGGACACCAAATCTATGGGCACCCTCCCGGGGCATAAATGTGTGTGCTTAGGTGCTTAAGTCATCTTTGACTCTTTTGTGACACTCTTATGTGTCACCATAGCCTGACAGGTTCCCCTGTCCATGGGATTTTCCCGGCAAAGTACTGGAGTGAGTTGCCATTTTCTTCCTCCAGGGAATCTTCCTGATGCAGGGGTTGAACCCAAGTCTCCATGCCTCCTGCATTGCAGGTGGATTCTTTACCCACTGAGCCAAGAGCAGGTTTCAAAAGGTATTCAATGCCTGTCCAGAGACTACTTTTCTTTTCTTTAAATGACGTATAGCCAGACCACCTTACCTGCCTCCTAAGAATTCTGTATGCAGATCAAGAAACAACAGTTAGAACTGGATGTGGAACAACAGACTGGTTCCAAGGTGGGAAAGGAGTACGTCAAGGCTGTATACTGTCAACCTTATTTAATTTATATTCAGAGCACATCATGAGAAATGCCAGACTGGATGAAGCACAAGCTGGAATCAAGATTGCCGAGAGAAATATCAATAACCTCAGATATGCAGATGACACCACCCTTATGGCAGAAAGTGAAGAGGAGCTAAAAAGCCTCTTGATGAAAGTGAAAGAGGAGAGTGAAAAAGTTGGCTTAAAACTCATCATTCAGAAAACTAAGATCATGACATCTGGTCCCACCACTTCATGGCAAATAGATGGGGAAACAATGGCAACAGTGAGAGACTTTATTTTTGGGGCTCCAAAATCACTGCAGATGGTGACTGCAGCCATGAAATTAAAAGATGCTTGCTCCTTGGAAGAAAAGCTATGACCAACCTAGACAGCATATTAAAAAGTAGAGACATTTACTTTGCCAACAAAAGTCTATCTAGTCAAAGCTATGGTTTTTCCACTGGCCATGTATGGATGTGAGAGTTGGACCATAAAGAAAGCTGAGTGCTGAAGAACTGATGTTTTTGAACTGTACTGTTGGAGTAGACTCTTGAGAGTCACTTGGACTGCAAGGAGATCCAACCAGTCCGTCCTAAAAGAGATCAGTCCTGAGTATTCATTGGAAGGACTGTTGCTGAAGCTGAAACTCCAGTACATTGGCCACCTGATGGGAAGAACTGACTCTTTTATTAGCTATTATGAATACTGCTGCTATGAATATAGGGTTGCATGTATCTCTATGAATTATAGTTTTGTCTAGGAATATGCCTAAGAGTGGGATTGCTGGATCACATGATAATTCCGTTTAGCTTTCTGAGGAACTTCCAGTCTGTTTTTCATAGTGACTGCACCAACTTATATTTCTACCAACAGTGTAGGAGCTGTGGTCTGTTTTAATGTGGGTTTTAAGGATGACCACATTAAACTTCTACATGAAATAATTGTGTAAGAATGTTCAAGTATAACAGAAGATGATTATCAAAAATCAAGGACACATCATCAAAAAGAAAAAACGCTCCATTATTTTATTTTTTAAAAAGGTAGGTCTGGGAAAATTAGCTCCAGAAAAAGCCTGTTTGGATGTTAAAGGTCTGGACTTCATTTGGAGACCTCTGTCCTCAATCTTGACATTTCCTATTTTATTAGCTGGCTATGTGGCATTCAATAAGTCTGGGTGCATGTGTGCTAAGTCACTTCAGTCATGTCTGACTCTTTGCAACCCCATGAACTGTAGTTTGCCAAGCTCCTCTGTCTGTGGGGATTCTCCGGGCAAGAATACTGGAGTGGGTTGCCACGCCTTCCTCCAGGATCTTCCTGACCCAGGAATTGAACCTTTGTCTCAGGTCTCCTGCATTGGCAGGCAAGTTCTTCACCTTTAGCTCCACCTGGGAAGCTCTTGAACAAGTCCACTCAATCTTTTTTGCCTCAGACTCCTCACTATAAACCAGTAGTGACTGTACCTGGTTTGACTCTGTCAGAGGGATATTATAAGGATTATGTGAAAACATAGAGCTTCCCAGGTGGTGCCAGTGGTAAAGAACCCAACTGCCAATAAGGAAGACTGAAACATGGGTTCGATCCCGGGGTCAGGAAGATCCCCTCAAGGAGAGCATGGCAGCCCACTCCAGTATTCTTGCTTGGAGAATCCCATGGACAGGGGAGCCTGGCGGGCTACAGTCCATAGGTCAAAGAGTTGGACACGACTGAAGAGACTTGGCACCCACACGTGCATATGAAAATATAAAAAGATTTGTATTGCAAGAAATATTACTTCTATATTAATTTCTATTAGATATAAGATCATGAATTGAGTTCATATAATAGAAAAATGACCATGTGAGAGTCCAGAGTCTTGGTTTAGGAGTCATGTAACAAATGTCTTTCACTATGAAGCTTTTCTAGTAACTTGAGATCTACCTGGAGATCAAATTAGATTACCTGTAAGGAAGTGCCCTGCAAGTTGGAAAGAGTCTTGTCAACATAAAATGTTTTCATACTCATTACTTATATAATTTAAATATTCAACGATGGTAGCAGTTGTTGCCAAAATATGTATTTTGAAGAACTGATGTCTCAAAGGTTAAATTCCCTTGGACTAAGTGTCTTATGTGTATTGCAATTGTGATAATGTCATGAATTTACCAGTTACCTTTTTTCCTAATTAGGACATTACTTTCTTCAGTGAATCAATATGAATGTGGTTCTCGACACCTCCATATTTTTGGGGAAATTTCTATATTATTTTTTAGAATCTTTATTTTACAAGATAATTCCCAAGAAGAAAAAGGATGTTACGGGAGAGATTGTCCTTATAACAGGAGCTGCAAGTGGACTTGGGAGGTTATTGGCCATCAAATTTGCCAGGCTTGGAGCCATTTTAGTTCTATGGGACATTAACGAAGAAGGCAACATGGAAACGTGTAGAATGATCAAAGAAAAGAGGGATGTGAAAGTATTTGCCTACACGTGCGACTGTAGTAATAGACAAGATGTCTACAGAGTTGCTGATCAGGTAAGCTGACTGGTGTTCTTAGTTCTATGCCCAAGAAAAGGACTGCATCTAATATGTGCTTTTGCAAAAAGAAGAGGAGAAATTTTGTTGTACACTTCTTTTCCTATGCCTCTCGCTTGAGTCTGCATGTCAGAAATCTGACTTTGTAGGGACTTTCCTGGCAGTCCAGTGGTTAGGACTCCACTAGGGCAGGGGTTATGGGTTCAATCCCTAGTTGGGGACTGAAGCCCCCTCCCCAAAAAAAGAACCTGAATTTGTGGCCTCCAGAAAAGGAAACAAGAAAACAATGCAACTGTAAATTTGATGAGCCTTTTGAGTTGTTGCCAGCTGCTTTTCTGGTGACTCATTGCCACCAGAAGTCTGTAGAAACTAGAACTAGCCCTGTCTAGCTACCTGTCCTCTCTAGGTCCTTGTTCCTTGTTCATCAGTAAAATGAAAAGATTGGACCAGATGATCTTCAAGAGGACACAGTATTAGGTCTCTGTATTGTATGATTCCAGTGTACACCCACTGTCACCTAGAACTGAGGGTAGAAAGTAGGGAAGATGGGGAAGAAGCATATTTCTAGACTACATTTCCTCTTAGATTTAACTTATGGATGTTCGTTCTAACTTCACCCTTGTCGTTGTTCAGTCGCTAAGTCATGTCCAACTCTATGCTACCCCATGGACTGCAGCATGCCACTCACTAAGTACTGATAAATGCTTTAATTATAATAGGTATTTATTGTGTAATTACCATACCCTCTAACAACAGTCCAGCCCTCATGTGGTGTTTTAGCCATATGCCTTGGGTGAGGTGCAGTGAAGATAAACACAGACCAAGAGAGAGAGAGCAGGAAGCGTGTCACAATTCTGTGAGACTCACAGTTCCCTGGGGAGGACACAGCATGCCACCCAGGGCCTCCAGGGGACACACTGGGTGGGTCAGGAGGCAGGTGAGAGAAAGGGCATGAACCAGAGCCTGCACTGCGGTTTGCACAAGTCAGAAGACGTGAGGCAGGATCAGCCAGCTTAGGATGGATGAAGAGGAACCACGTGAGCAGGATCTGGGGCATAGGGGCTGCCCCTTGCCCTCTGATACCTGATGCTGGGGCTATTAGGACAGTGTACATACGGTAGCCTATGGGCTTCCTAGGTGGTGATAATGATAAAGAACCCACCTGCCAATGCAGGAGATATAAGAAACACAGGTTCGATCCCTGGGTTGGGAAGATCCCCCATAGGAGGGTATGGCATCCCACTCCAGTAATCATTCTTGCTTGAAGAATCCCATGGACAGAGGAGCCTGGCAGGCTACAGTCCATGGTGTTGCAAAGAGGTGGACATGACGGAAGCAACTTAGCACGCACATATGGTAGCCTACAGTGAGAGCCCGATGGGGAAGGTGCTAGANGGTATGGCATCCCACTCCAGTAATCATTCTTGCTTGAAGAATCCCATGGACAGAGGAGCCTGGCAGGCTACAGTCCATGGTGTTGCAAAGAGGTGGACATGACGGAAGCAACTTAGCACGCACATATGGTAGCCTACAGTGAGAGCCCGATGGGGAAGGTGCTAGACTTGTAAGCTTAATGGGCTGATCAAGATGGGGAATGCCTTGGCCCCTAGCCAGAGCCTCAGAACCAAGTGAAGACAGAGCAAGACAAAACACTGTACTACAAGTAGCTACTGTTCTGAGCACCTTATGCACATAATAACCCCTTTTACCAACACACACAGCCCTCTTGGAAGTATACTGTTAGCATCCTTGCCATTTACAAATGAGGAAACTGAGGAGTAGGAAGAGTGTGCAAGTTGCCCAAGATGCTGAAACCAGTCATGGGCAGAACCAAACATGCCCAGGACAAGAGTGGAGCGGTCAAAGTTGTTCTCTTCTCTGCTATGTGACCTGAAAGTGTCCACGCAACACAGTGTGATGACAGAATCTCTGAGGGGCTGTCCATCCCTCTGGCAGTCTACATAGACACTTCTGAACCCTCCTCTTCGCTTTTCTGCTTCAAAGTCCTTTTTCAATTGTCCGTTGATTTATTTGGGGTGCACTGGGTCTTTGTCGCTGCGTGTGGGTTTTCTCCAGTAGTGGCAACTGAGGACTGCCCTTTCATTGCAATGTGTGGGCGGTGGCTTCTCTTAAAGCAGAACACAGGCTCTAGGGCACAGGCTTAGTAGCTGTGATGCACGTCGCAACACAGTGTGATGACAGAATCTCTGAGGGGCTGTCCATCCCTCTGGCAATCTACATAGACACTTCTGAACCCTCCTCTTCGCTTTTCTGCTTCAAAGTCCTTTTTCAATTGTCCGTTGATTTATTTTGGGGTGCACTGGGTCTTTGTCGCTGCGTGTGGGTTTTCTCCAGTAGTGGCAACTGAGGACTGCTCTTTCGTTGCAATGTGTGGGCGGTGGCTTCTCTCAAAGCAGAACACAGGCTCTAGGGCACAGGCTTAGTAGCTGTGATGCACGGGCTTAGCTCCTGCCAGGCATGTGGGATCTTCCCAGACCAGGGGTCAAACCTGTGTCCCCTGCATCGGCAGGCATGGACTCTTCACCACGGACCACCAGGGAAGTTCTTCGACTTCAATTACTATTGCCTCCTTCTTTGTTGGGATCTCATAGGATTTGTTCTTTATAATCCATCACCAACTAATGAGGATATAACTTAGGGATTGCATATAGATCCCAGGGGTATTGTAGAACAGAGGTTAAGACTCCAGGCTTCCACTGTAGGGGCCTTGGGTTTGACCCCTGGTCAGGGAGCCAAGATCCCATATGCCACGGGGCATAGTCAAAAAAACAATGATAATATTTTTTAAAGGGCTCAGTAATTTTCCAAAATTTGACTAAGATAACTTTCTCATCTCCACCACAGAAACCCAGTATACAAATGAATTTTTTGTTGGAATAACCAGCGTCATGCTTTATTCCTAAATGTTCAGGTCCAATCACTTATTTATATTTGTTAGTGTGTCTGTGTGCATGTTCACATACGTGAGATTTATTAGTTACAGAAGTAATCATTTTGACCACAGAGAAGTAAATCTAGGTAAAAAGAGCTTTTACTTTCTTGTATGTGGGTCGAAAACTGAGTGAGAATCACTGTGATTCTTCCCAAAAGCCAAAAGCTATTCTTTGGCAAAATCTTAACTTCTGAGAACCTCTGTTTCCTCATCTATAAACTGAGATCAGAACGCTTTCCTAAACTCGCAGTGAAAATTAAATCCTATTACCTAGATAAAGTTCCTAAGATTGAGGGATCTTCTTGAACAGGATGATGGTGACCATTAGGTTTTTCTTAAATATTTAAGAATGCCTTACACCAAAGATTTCCCATCCTCCAGAGGCCCAAGTTTCCCCCCAAGTTGCTCACACTGGTTCCCTCATCAAGCCAAAAGCTCACATCTCTTGGGTGTTTGTCCCTGTTCTGCCCCTCTCCAAAGCAGAGGGGCCTAATCACTCTGCCCAACATCGATGCAGCAACAATAACCCTTCCTTTCAGAGCCTGTTCAACTTGATGATGTCAAGGGCAGTTTTTCCCTAATATCTCCCCACCATGCGATCTGGAAGCCTCAACCCAGAGCAGTAGGTGGGGCCAGGACAACCAAGTCAAGTTTTTTCCAAACTTCCTGTTCGGAAAACAGAACAGATTGTTGTGACAGCACCAAAGATACAGTTCAGCGCAAAACATCTTCAAATCGTTGTTTGAACGTGCATCATGCTTCACGTCATGTTTCGCCCCAGGCCAGCTTTATCAAGGTCACTGCAGTGTTTCCTGCAGCCTAGCTTCCTCCAAGTAGGGCTGGTGGTAGTAGGTTCCATAAGCAGATGAGGTAAGCAATTCAGAAGGAAGGGTGAAGGAAGACCCTCAGAACACAACACTGGTAGCACAGCTGGAAACTCAGGGAAATAACAGACAATAATTAGACCTGGGGAGGTCTTTTTGACAGAGGTCACAGGCCCACAGACACCTGTGATCCTACAGGTGAGATCCAACATACCTGTGTTTGGGATGTCTTTGTGCTCAGCACTGGCCATGCCCTACAGGGATGGGATGAGCTCCTGCACCTGGTCACAGAGGAGTCAGGAAGAGGGCACCTACAGAAGTAACTGCCACACACACCGGGTTGAAGAAAGACACAACCACCATCCAAAGGGAGACACTGAGAGCCACACAGGGAAACAGAGACAGCACTCTGCAGTACCCCTGGCATTCACCTCTGGCAAAAAGGGACAGTAACATGACAAAAATAGGAGGCAGAGAAAATACACTGCAACACCCAGTCATCTCTGCACACATACAAAGATAAGCAAAACTGGCAGATCAATGTGTTTTTTTACACACTCAATCATAAAGCTACTTTAAACTTGCTGAATTTCTATGAGAGAGATAAAATAGCTGTGTTTAAAGAAACTACCTGAACAAAGTAAAAATAATAACAATAATAATGGCATGGAAAAATAAGTAACCTAACGTAAATAATTATTTGCCTCGCTTCTGCATAGGTTAAGAAGGAAGTGGGCAATGTGACCATCCTCATTAACAATGCAGGGGTTGTGACAGGAAGAGAGTTCCTCAAAACTCCAGACCACATGGTGGAAAGATCATTTCTTATCAATGCCATGTCTCACTTCTGGGTAAGCCTTCTTTCTTTTTCATTTTGTTTTGTTGATGAATATGAGAATTCCATGTAGCTCTATAAATGAAAGTCACTCAGGCGTGTCCAGCTCTTTGCAACCCCATGGACTGTAGTCCATGTGAATTGGCCTGGAGAATTCTCCAGGCCAGAATACTGCAGTGGGTAGCCTTTCCCTTCTCCAGGGAATCTTCCCAACCCAGGGATCAAACCCAGATCTCCTGCNATAAATGAAAGTCACTCAGGCGTGTCCAGCTCTTTGCAACCCCATGGACTGTAGTCCATGTGAATTGGCCTGGAGAATTCTCCAGGCCAGAATACTGCAGTGGGTAGCCTTTCCCTTCTCCAGGGAATCTTCCCAACCCAGGGATCAAACCCAGATCTCCTGCATTGCAGGCAGATTCTTTACCAGCTGAACCAGCAGGGAAGCCGAATTCTATAAACAACTAGTCAACCATTTATCTGTTGATAGACCATTTGTGAGTTCCCATTGACAGACTAAGCAGAACTCTTGGCCTATCCAGAGTTGGAGGCAGAGGTGGCTATGGGCTTGATGGCCAAAACATCCTTTGTTTACTGGTATTATTGTTCAATTGCTGAGTCATGTCCAACTCTCTGCGACCCCATGGACTGCAGCATGCCAGGCTTCCCTGTACCTCACCATCTTCTGCAGCTTGCTCAAACTCATGTCCACTGAGTTGGTGATGCCATCCAACCATCTCCTCCTCTGTCGCCTCCTGTTCCTCCTCCTGCCTTCAATCTTTCCCAGCAACAAGGTCTTTTCCAGTGAGTCCATTCTTTGCAACAGGTAGTCAAAGTATTGGAGCTTCAGCTGCAACATCAATCCTTCCAATGAATTTTTAGGTTCGATTTCCTTTTGGATTGACTGGCTTGATCTCCTTGAGGTCCAGGGGTGGCAGGCAACATTCCTTGTCCACACCATAGTCTGCTAGGTGCCTCCATGCTTTTGCTGTATGACTTTGAACTTCTTTTAAAATTTTATGAGGAGCCAAATATTTCTTGTAAATTGACCCAACTGAATATTCTTCTAAAGTCTTGAAGTCTTTTAAGTTGACACTACAGAGTAACACAGTTACTGTTGATATTATAAGGTTGTCCGAAAGGTAATTTTTAAAAATTGCAAAAGGCAATGCAGGTGGAAAAACAAAGTCCAAGTAACTGGCAAATCTGTCCAAAGTTCAAAAATACTAGCTCATTTTTTTTTAACAATAAAGTCATCATTTGTTGCAATTCAACTGAACACATATTTGCCATTTTCATAACCTGAGCTATTTTATGGAAATAGTGATAACTGATTTAATCTATAATCTATATTATAAACTATAATCTAATAGTGATAACTGATCTAATCTAAAACATTTAGGAAGTACAGTCATCGAAATTTTGCATAAGAAAAATGGAATCTTACAACAAATACAATAANACTGAACACATATTTGCCATTTTCATAACCTGAGCTATTTTATGGAAATAGTGATAACTGATTTAATCTATAATCTATATTATAAACTATAATCTAATAGTGATAACTGATCTAATCTAAAACATTTAGGAAGTACAGTCATCGAAATTTTGCATAAGAAAAATGGAATCTTACAACAAATACAATAAAATAAAGACAAGAAAATCTGACACTTGTTTGTATTACATTCCACATGTGATCAAATCAGGGAAAATAGATATACCTATTTATCATTTCACAGAGTTACCTTGATTGTACATATATGTAAACCTTTATTTGTATCTATGTCTCTGGTTAAAATGATATTCCCAAAGTTTCATTGATATGTTTTTGATGACTAAATGTTTCCTCAACACATACTTGTATTCCTTTCTCTACCCTTTAATGGTGGGAATCTGTACATCCAGAACAAATAATGTCTTTATAATATAAATTTATCTTCTAGAATGTCTTTAAAAAGCCCTCCACTGACACATAGGGCTAGAAATACAAACAGACCCTTGAAATATCCAGTCACCTTTTCCCTGTGAGGAAAACATTATTTTCAACTGGAAACAGAAAAATGGTAGCAACATAAGAGATGCCAGTTGGATCCCTGGGTCAGGAAGATCCCCTGGAGAAAGGAAATGGCAACCCATTCCACTATTTCTGCCTGGGAAATCCCATGGACAGAGAAGCTTGGCAGGCTGCAGTCCATGAGGCCGCAAAGAGTCAGACATGCAAACACCAGGTGTTAAATAAAAATTTATTAAGTGAGCTTGTAAGCTGATCACATACTTGAGCAGAAAGAATAATAAATGAGTAATGAATATTGACCCAGTGTGTTTATATCTTCCAGACTTATAAGGCCTTCCTTCCTGCCATGCTTGAAGCTAACCATGGGCACTTAGTCTGCATTTCAAGTTTAGCAGGAATGATTGGGATCAACGGGCTGTCAGGTGAGTGCTCCAGCCATGACTTTGTATCTCCAGCTCACAGCACCCAGAAGTCAGGACCCTTCCAGGCATGGAGAACTCTTCTGCACCAAGGGGAAGTCTCTAGTACATCTGGCTCTGTTTGTAATGCCAGGATTCCTTCCCATTTCCCAAATTTGAACTCCACATGTAAGAGATATCACAGAGTCTTTCTCTGTCTGGCTTACTTCACGTAGTATGCCCATCTCTAGGTCCATTCACGTTGCTGCTCCCCTCCTCTATATAAAATAACACTGGTGGGACTTCCCTGGTGGTGCAGTGNAGAAGGAAATGGCAACCCACTCCAGTGTTCTTGCCTGGAGAATCCCAAGGACAGAGGAGCCTGGTAGGCCGCAGTCCATGGGATCGCTAAGAGTTGGACACGACTGAAGCAATTTAGCAGCAACAGCAGCAGCAGCAACCAGGTCCATTCACTTACGTTCATTATGTTTTCATTCTACAACGAGTCGGATACTTGTGACAGAGACTGTATGATCAACCCACAAAGCAGGAAAGTATTTACAATGTAGCTCTTTACAGAAATATAATTCGTCATATAAGCTATATAAAGAGATTTATACACAGATGTCCAGTTTAGGGTCAACTTTTTCTATTATTTTTTCTTCAAACATATCAGCTTAGAAGATAAATTATACGATCACCTTATTAACCAAGCAGAATTTTGAGGGTGCAAGGGAGTGCTAAGTGGATACTATTCCAGGATAACAGAAGTTACGTAGGACAGTCCTGGACACCAAATCTATGGGTACCCTCCCGGGGCATAAATGTGTGTGCTTAGGTGCTTAAGTCATCTTTGACTCTTTTGTGACACTCTTATGTGTCACCATAGCCTGCCAGGTTCCCCTGTCCATGGGATTTTCCCGGCAAAGTACTGGAGTGAGTTGCCATTTTCTTCCTCCAGGGAATCTTCCTGATGCAGGGGTTGAACCCAAGTCTCCATGCCTCCTGCATTGTAGGTGGATTCTTTACCCACTGAGCCAAGAGCAGGTTTCAAAAGGTATTCAATGCCTGTCCAGAGACTACTTTTCTTTTCTTTAAATGACGTATAGCCAGACCACCTTACCTGCCTCCTAAGAATTCTGTATGCAGATCAAGAAACAACAGTTAGAACTGGATGTGGAACAACAGACTGGTTCCAAGGTGGGAAAGGAGTACGTCAAGGCTGTATACTGTCAACCTTATTTAATTTATATTCAGAGCACATCATGAGAAATGCCAGACTGGATGAAGCACAAGCTGGAATCAAGATTGCCGAGAGAAATATCAATAACCTCAGATATGCAGATGACACCACCCTTATGGCAGAAAGTGAAGAGGAGCTAAAAAGCCTCTTGATGAAAGTGAAAGAGGAGAGTGAAAAAGTTGGCTTAAAACTCATCATTCAGAAAACTAAGATCATGACATCTGGTCCCACCACTTCATGGCAAATAGATGGGGAAACAATGGCAACAGTGAGAGACTTTATTTTTGGGGCTCCAAAATCACTGCAGATGGTGACTGCAGCCATGAAATTAAAAGATGCTTGCTCCTTGGAAGAAAAGCTATGACCAACCTAGACAGCATATTAAAAAGCAGAGACATTTACTTTGCCAACAAAAGTCTATCTAGTCAAAGCTATGGTTTTTCCACTGGCCATGTATGGATGTGAGAGTTGGACCATAAAGAAAGCTGAGTGCTGAAGAACTGATGTTTTTGAACTGTACTGTTGGAGTAGACTCTTGAGAGTCACTTGGACTGCAAGGAGATCCAACCAGTCCGTCCTAAAAGAGATCAGTCCTGAGTATTCATTGGAAGGACTGTTGCTGAAGCTGAAACTCCAGTACATTGGCCACCTGATGGGAAGAACTGACTCTTTGGAAATGACCCTGATGCTCGGAAAGATTGAAGGCAAGTGGAAAAGGGGATGACAGAGGATGAGATGGTTGGCATCACTGATTCGATGGACACGAGGTCTGGGGGTTGGTGATGGACAGGGAAGTCTGGCATGCTACAGACCATGGGGTCACAAAGAGTCGGCACAACTGAGTGACTGAACTGAACTGATAATTGGTTTATAATGCTGTACAGCAAAGTGATTCAGTTTTCCACCTATCTATACGTTCTTTTTAGAAAAAAATATCATTTTTGATTATGGTTTATCATAGGGTATTGGATGTAGTCCCTTGTGCTATCCAGCAGCACCTTGTTTCTCCATTCTCCGTATAATAGCTTCCGTCTGCTGACCCCAGCCTCTCATTCCAGTCCTTGTCACGCGCCGCCTCCTTGGCATCCACAGGTCTGCTCTCTATATCCATGAGCCTGTTTCCGGTTCACAGATAGGTTCATTTGTGTCGTAGTTTAGATTCCACACAGAAGTGATATCATGTGGCATTTGCCTTTCTCTTTATGACTTATTCCACTTAGTTTGGTAATCTCTGGTTGCATCCATGTTACTGCGAATGGCATTATTTCATTCTTTTCACGGCTGAGTATTATTCTGTTGTCTACCCCATCATCTTTATCCATTTCTCTGCTGATGCTCACTTAGGTTGCTTCCACGTCTTGGGTTTGGGCAACAGTGCTGCTATGAACACAGGGGTGCATATATCTTTTTGAATTATAGTTTTGTCTGGATATATGCCAGAAGTGGAATTGCTGGATCATATGGTAATTCTATTTTTAGTTTTCCGAGGAACCTTCCTACTGTTTTCCATAGTGTAGCCACTTACCTTCCCACCAACAGTAGAGAAGGCTTGTGTTACCGGCTGCTTTTACGTGCGTACGGAAAGCTCAGGCGGCTCTTCGTGGTTCTTCTATTTCACTTGCTCTCAGATGCCTGTCTACTTCCTTCCCTGTGTCTCAGCTCTGTCCTAGGTTCAGCTCTGGTTCTTGAAGAGTCTAGATGTTTGGGCACCACTCAGGGTACACACAGCATCTCTACTTTCATTAGAGTAAAAGGGGCACATTTACTCATCCTATTTAAATAAACCTTAATCATTTCAAATCATTGCAAGTAAGAATTTTGTACCTGTAATCACTTGGTTTAATATCTAGGCAACTCCTTAAAATTCTGCTCTTAAGAATTTTCAGTTTCTCTAATCAAATAATTTATTTTAAAATGACCATCAACCATAGCATTTTATCCCAAAGAGATCACAGGACAAACATGGTATATTACCCATCGATTTGAGCTTTTAATACTCACCAATACTATTTGGAAAATTACTGAAGAATGAAGTTGCTAATTTTGTCCTTTCAGAATGATACAAAATAAAACAGCACATACTCTACCTATCCCACCCCCAAACACACACATCTGTCCCCTACCCCTGTAAAAGTTTCAATGCTATGGGCAAAAAAAATAAAACCAAAGATCTTTAGAGCACCTTGAATGAAACCCAGGATGTTATACTTGGTGAGACTATTTCCTGTGTGAACAAAAATAGCTCACAGCTTTGAAATCTCTCAGAATGGCCTTCCAAATATTGCCATCTGGTGGCATTTCAGTTAATTGTTCCTTTGTTCTAGTGAGCTCCTGGAATATTAGATAGAGCACTAGTGGGAAATAACAGAAGGTCAAATGATTGTGTCTCAAACACAAATCCCAAACTGGAAAAAAGAAAAAAAAGGAAAGTGATGCTTTCTGAGCTTTCATCTCCCTTAAGACACCCATCTCTATTTTAAAGTCAATGGAGCAGTGGCCTGGATTTGTAACAAATAATCCCTTCTTCATAATTAGAAATATCCTGAGGTATCTTGGTATTTTCTCACTTCACTTCTCACCAGGAAAATCTCCAAAATTAAACTTTAACTGGCTTGAGCATTTTTAGAGGAATTGCTAACAGCTAACTAGCTCTTGGTACACATAGGAAATGGAATGTTGTTTGAAAAATTATGTTCGAGTGAAGCATGTTTACCGGAATACTTGCTTTAACTGTATAATGGAATTTTGAAAATAAATTTGTTACAAAGGCATCAATAATACGCACTCCAATTTAATCTGCAAACAGGGAGTCGTGCAACATAATTTACGTTTAAACCTTACCTTGAGCATCCAGGCTCTCTCCCTGGCTGTCGAGATGAAATGTTCCTCTGAGAAACGGGATACTGGCATAGAACAAATGAAAAAAAAAAAAAGCATTTAAGGTGATGAAAACATAGGAGCAGAGAGTTATAATTTAGTTCACTGGGTGTGGCCAGCAATGGAAGATTAAAACAAAAAGTACACAAAATATCCACATTTAATTGATTGTATCATATGAGAGAAAGTCAGCCAAACACTAGGTTTCTCAGCTACATTATTCTATCAATCCCTGGGTTGATCGATTATAGTTTGAGAGTATTTATATAATAACAGTCCTATGAAGGGAATTTTTTTTACCTTCCCCCACCCTGATAGCCTGGTGTGATGGGAATTATGTGTTAGCATATAATCTGAGAAACCAGGGCCCCCAGTGAGGTATCAAATGCCAACATCAATTAAACTACTGACTTTCCCAAAGTTGGGTTAATTTGCAGATTTTATATCTAGTATCAACATAGGCTTATTCTTCTAGTTAAAAGATGTGCTTAATTTTAACAGGATAAGCATTATAAACAATGCCAGGATCAAACTTATATGTGTGTATATATATGTACACACACACACACACACACACACACACAGAGATATATATACACACCACCAAGGAATTACTTTCTTTTATATGAATTTGCTATTTATATTCAAATCATGCTTTGACTAAATGAAAAAGTAAATTAATGAAGGATAGATCCGATTCCAGAGGCTGAGAAATGCTTGTGAGCTCTGGGTTTTGGGGGTCCCAGGTTGGGGGTGAATGAGTCCTGGGGCGGCTGCTTGTGGCTTAAGCAGATGCTACTAAAAAGAACCCGAGGTACAGATTCACGGGAGCCACAGGGGTCTTCCCGCCACCCCCAATCAGAAATCACCCCTCTCCACCCGCCACCTAAGCCTTTGCCCCACACATGCTTGTCTATGTTTTCTCTATGTGGCCATCTTGGAAAAGCCTTTGGTGCTTATTTAGTTTAAAATCAACTGTACAAAAATAAAATATTTATGACAGATCCAACACAATGTGATTAATCCCAGACACAGTTCTGCAGATGTCCCTGGGAGAAAGATTTTAAGCAAGAGAAAAGAGGGACTTCCCTGGTGGTCCAGGGGTTGGGGATGTGCCTGCTAATGCAAGGGACATGGGTTCGATGTCTGGTCCAGGAAGATTCCACGTGCCGCAGAGCAACTAAGCCTGTGCACCTTGGAGCTTGAGCGCTACAGCAAGAGGAGCCGCCATCCTGAGAAGCCCGCCTGCTGGAATTAGAGAGCAGCCCACACTCACTGTAACTAGACAGAGTCCGTCTGTAGCAATGGAGACCCAGCACAGCCTAAAATAAATAATCAATTTTTTTTTAAAGAGAGGCATTTGGCAGTTTACAATTTTTTTTTTTAATAAGGGAAAGAGTAGATGGCAAAAAGGAAAAGAATAAAGCAAACAAGAAAATGGTAGGTGCTGAAATGACAAGCAATGGCAACAGCTGAATTGTCAGTGTTATGCCATTCAGTAAGAGAGTGCAAAAGTCATCTATATAATTTGGCTTGTATAAAAATCAGAAAATTTAATGTGAATGGTTTCAAGAACTGGTGTCAGGTAAGCTCATTTTTTCCTCCTTAATAGAAATTCCTTACATACTTCATAGAATTTAATTTTATGAGTGTTTCATATCTTTCCCATAATTTAACAAGAGTTAATAGAACTAAAAAAGTCTGGTTTAAAAAAAATCTGTTCCCATCCACATCAGTTCCTTTTCCTAAGTCCTCCCATCTTTGAGATATTTTAACTGAATCAGAAAAAAATGTTCAGTTGCTGTCTTTATTTAGCTAGTACCAGTAGCTATGTTACTAGGCAAAATGCTGGCTATGAAGCTAGGAGGCAAGAGTGTAAGATCCCTAGTTTTTCTATAAACCAGATAATTAGCCCTTAGAAAAGTCAAGGTCAGCTGTACACAATTGGCCTTTTTCTGTTCAGACTACAACAGCCCATTGCAAATTTTTCAACAGCTGCAATGGATCAGTTTGGGGAAGAATGAGACCATTTATTGAATACCCCTGCACAAGTCATTTGACATATTTTATCTAATTCAAACCTCAAATCCATCTTATTAAAATGAAAAGACTGAGGCTAGGAACAGCGGAGCAGTCTCTCAGTATGATGCAACTAGAGTAACAAGTCCTAATTGAGTCTGACAGACTCTGCTGTTAAGTCCACATGGCATCATTGTAAAAGCCAGACTTTCCCATTGATTCGAAACTCCTGGAGAGTGCCAGGTACACTCCTGGGACACAGAAGATGCTCAATGAGGTATGGCCTTGTGAAGGTGGAGATCTAAGTGGGCGTGGCTGGTCAGGTGAACGTTTTTCTCTGGGCTGTTTGGCACATGTAGACAAGTTATTGTCTATAAATTTCACTTTTTTAAAAAGATGATCTCAAAATAGATCACTGTGCAAATGTGAAATGCAGAAACTATCAAACTTTCAGACAAATTCTAAAATAAGAGAAAAGCTTTGGGATCTAGGGCCTGACAAAGAGTTTTATGTTTTTGACAATGGAAAACACGATTCACAAGGGAAAAATCGACAAATCGGACTTCACCAAAATTAAGAACTGTTGTTCATGTGAAGCAGATACAGATATAAGGTATAAACCAGGAGAAAATATTTGCAGACCACACACCTGACAGAGGACATGTATCTAGAATAAGAACTCTCAAAACTCAGAAAACAATTAGAAAAAGGGGCAAAAGACACTGACAGACATTTCACTGAGGAGGATATACAGATGAGCACATGAAATGACAGTCAACATCACTAGCCACTAGGTTAGTGAAAAAAATAAAACTGTAATGCGATATCACTAGACACTTATCAGAATGGCCAGAATAAGAAATAGTAACAATCTGAAATTCTGATACTGTTCATGGGGTTCTTGAGGCAAGAATACTAACGTGGTTTGCCTTTGATCTCAATATTTCCCAGGGAAAGATTGAAAGCAGGAGGAGAAGGGGACCACAGAGGATGAGATGGTTGGATGGCATCACTGATTTGACAGACATGGGTTTTAGCAAGCTCCAGGAGTTGGTGATGGACAGGGAAGCCTGGTGGGCTGCAGCCCGTGGGGTCGCTAGGAGTCAGACAAGACTGAGCGACTTCCCTTTCACTTTTCACTTTCATGCATTGGAGAAGGAAATGGCAAGCCACTCCAGTGCTCTTGCCTGGAGAATCCCAGGGACAGGGGAGCCTGGTGGGCTGCCGTCTCTGGGGTTGCACAGAGTCGGACACAACTGAAGCGACTTAGCAGCAGCAGCAGGAGTTGCTGATGGACAGGGAAGCCTGGTGTGCTGCAGTCCATGGGGTCACAAAGAGTCGGACATGACTGAGTGACTTGAGCTGAACTGAACTTGCCTTGGACTTCAAGGAGATCAAACCAGTCAATCCTAAAGGAAATCAGTCCTGAAAATTCATTAGAAAGAATTGATGCTGAAGCTCCAATACTTTGGCCACCTGACATGAAGAACTGACTCACTGGAAAAGACCCTGATGCTGGGAAAGATTGAAGGCAGGAAGAGAAGGGGACGACAGAGGATGAGATGGTTGGATGGCATCTCCAACTCAATGGATATGAGTTTGAGCAGAAATTGGTGATGGATAGAGAAACCTGCGGAGAAGGCAATGGTACCCCACTCCAGTACTCTTGCCTGGAAAATCCCATGGACGGAGGAGCCTGGTTGGCTGCAGTCCATGGGGTCTCGAAGAGTTGGACACGACTGAATGACTTCCCTTTCACTTTCACGCATTGGAGAAGGAAATGGCAACCCACTCCAGTGTTCTTGCCTGGAGAATCCCAGGGACAGGGGAGCCTGGTGGGCTGCCGTCTCTGGGGTCGCACAGAGTCGGACACGACTGAAGCGACTTAGCAGCAGCAGCAGTCTGGTAGGCTGCAGTCCATGGGGTTGCGATAAGTCGGACACGACTGAGCGACTTCACTTTCACTTTTCACTTTCACGCATTGGAGAAGGAAATGGCAAGCCACTCCAGTGCTCTTGCCTGGAGAATCCCAGGGACAGGGGAGCCTGGTGGGCTGCCGTCTCTGGGGTTGCACAGAGTCGGACACAACTGAAGCGACTTAGCAGCAGCAGCAGGAGTTGCTGATGGACAGGGAAGCCTGGTGTGCTGCAGTCCATGGGGTCACAAAGAGTCGGACATGACTGAGTGACTTGAGCTGAACTGAACTTGCCTTGGACTTCAAGGAGATCAAACCAGTCAATCCTAAAGGAAATCAGTCCTGAAAATTCATTAGAAAGAATTGATGCTGAAGCTCCAATACTTTGGCCACCTGACATGAAGAACTGACTCACTGGAAAAGACCCTGATGCTGGGAAAGATTGAAGGCAGGAAGAGAAGGGGACGACAGAGGATGAGATGGTTGGATGGCATCTCCAACTCAATGGATATGAGTTTGAGCAGAAATTGGTGATGGATAGAGAAACCTGCGGAGAAGGCAATGGTACCCCACTCCAGTACTCTTGCCTGGAAAATCCCATGGACGGAGGAGCCTGGTTGGCTGCAGTCCATGGGGTCTCGAAGAGTCGGACACGACTGAATGACTTCCCTTTCACTTTCACGCATTGGAGAAGGAAATGGCAACCCACTCCAGTGTTCTTGCCTGGAGAATCCCAGGGACAGGGGAGCCTGGTGGGCTGCCATCTCTGGGGTCGCACAGAGTTGGACACGACTGAAGTGACTTAGCAGCAGCAGCAGCAGAGAAACTTGGTGTGGTACAGTCCATGGGGTCACAGAGAGACACGAATGAGTGACTGAAATGACTGAAATTCTGATGAAGATGAGAAGAAACTAGATCATTCATATATTGCCTGTGAGAATGTAAAATGGCTCACTACTCTAGAAAATATTTGACTGTCATAAGAAACGAAACCAAACCAAAAATGAAACATGCAGCTACCACACAACCCACCCAAGGTACTCCTGGCATTTTTCCAGGAAAGTTAAAACTTTTTATTAGTGGGTTTATTCATAGTAGCCAAAATCAAGGCAACCCAGATGTCCTTTGACAGGTTAACAGTTAAACAAACTGATATACCCATTCCATGGAATACTACACATCAAAAAAAAAAAAAAAAGACTACTGCGAAACCTGGTTGGATCTACAGAGAATTATGCTGAGTGAAAGAAGTCGATCCATAAGTTAGATACTGGATGATTCCATTTATCTAACATTTTTAAAATTAGAAGACTACAAAAAGACAGCACAGGTTAGCAGTTGCCAGGGGTTGAGGAGAAAGTGAGGGCTGGAGGGAAGAGGGTATGATTATAAAAGGGAAAAACTAGGTACCTTTGTGGGAACAGAAACATTATGAACCTTAAACATGTATCAATGTCCATAAGTTGGTTGTAACCTTGTACACAGAGCTGCAAGATGTTACCACTGACGGGGAAACTGAGCAGATCTCTCTACACTGTTTGTTACAGCTACATGTAATATGCAATTGTCTCAAAATAAAGTTTAACTTAAAAAAAAAAATCAGGAGCTTGGACAGCAACTAGAATTGAGCAAGATACCTCTTCTCCCCCCCCTCCCCCACCTTTTCAGAGAAGAAAAGCCCCGAGGCAGCGGGCCAGACGGGGTCAGGAATTTGCTCCATGTTGCACAGATCCAAGAAAAATAATCTTCACCCACGGTTTTAGCATTCAGAACCCACTGCCAAACATTCGCTGTCCAATCTTGCCTGTCTTGGAATTTTCTCTGCTATTATCTCCTCTTTCTCTTACATTTACCTTCCCAGCCAAAATGCTGACACAAATACATACACCGCAAACCAGAAATGACTTTTTTAAAATGTATTTTTAATTGGAGCATAATTGCTTTATGATGTGCTGATTTCTGCCGTACAACTACGTGAGTCANAAGTCGCTTCATTCGTGTCCGACTCTGTGCGACCCCACAGACGGCAGCCCACTGGGCTCCACCATCCCTGGGATTCTCCAGGCAAGAACACTGGAGTGGGTTGCCATTTCCTCAGGAGATGCTAGTGGTAAAGAACCTGCCTACCAGCGCAGGAGACAGAGATATGCGCTCAATCTCCCAGTCGGGAAGATCCCGGGAGAAGGGAATGGCTACCCCTGCCAGTGGAGGCTTTCCTGGTGGCTCAGCAGTAAATAACCCACCTGCCCACCTATCCCCTAGGGTTAGGCAGGGGACATAAGTGCCTCAGGTTCAAACCTTGGGTCAGGAAGATTCCTTGGAGGAGGGCATGGCAACCCACTCCAGTATTCTTGCCTGGAGAATCCCACGGACAGAGGAGCCTGGCGGGCTACAGTCCGCAGAGTCGCAGAATCAGATATGACTGGAGTGACTATATACACAATACATATCTAGCCGGCGAGGCTTCTGCTCAAGGCAAAGTTAAAGCAGCCTCCTCCTACAAATAAGCAGTTATTCCTGCCTCCCCAGCTGTTCCCAGCTTTTCCGAGAAGAGAACACTGCTGGGACCTGAACCTAGGTTTTCTTCCCAGGACTTGACTCAGCTATCTGCATCTACAGAATGAGCTGTATCCTGAATTCCACATTCTCTGAAGCTGCTTGGAGATACTGCAGTTGTAGATCACATTCTTTAGTGTGGGAGGCCCATGGCTTTCTAGGAATCATGCAGTTTGTAAGCATGAGTGAGAGGTCACAGATCCTCAGAGACTCCTTGATGTTAGCCTTCCTGAGTGCCGTGCCTCCACTGACCACTGCCTCAGTTAGTGGCCTCCGGTTGGGCTCAAGGCCCTCCCAGGGCACCAGAAGAAGCCCAGAGACTGCCCAATTCAGCTCTCTCAGGGGACCAGAGGCATGACTGCCGGGAAGCAGAGAGCTGAGCTCGCACCAGGGAAACCAAACCCAAATGAGGTTATCTGGCAAGAAAGAGTCAAATCACACTGAATTTTTGGTACTGAGTATGGTACAATGCATTCTGCTCCTAAAGAAAAGCAGACCGCAAATATCCCATATTGCATATTAAGAGGCTTTTGAAAAATTGTAGCTGGTTGATAAAGGGATTTGAGGGGGAAGGATTAAGCATGGTAATGATGCTATAAACTTCTTATGGTCGTGTGATCTGGGTTTCTGTAAAAATAAAAGATAATCTGAAGAGACCATTTTATAATTAAATAAAAAATTCAGTTCTTTTATACAAACTGAGGCTGATCCCTCTTCTAGAATCCTCCTTTATCCATCTGCTACTAGCCCTAGAAGTAGGCAGATTGACCTTTTTATTGTAGAATATTCATGTGCCAATATATAAAAGGGGGCTTCCCTTGTAGCTCAGTCTGTAAAGAATCTGCCTGTAATGCAGGAGACTTGGGTTTAATTCCTGGGTTGGGAAGATTCCCTGGAGGGGGGATAGGCTACCCACGCTGGTATTCTTGCCCAGGAAATCCCATGGACAGAGGAGCCTGGTGGGCTACAGTCCAAAGGGGTCACAAGAGTTGGATATGACTTAATGACTAAACCACTAATGTACACAAGAAATCTGTAAAAATGATGAGACAAACTAAGTATGAGAAATACCACATTCACTGTATTTCTGTGAAATATTCTTTTTTTTTTTTTGCTGGGTATATTTTTCCTTTATTTATATAAATATTATTTTTCACTCATCCTTTCATCCACTTTAAATAGAGGGGTTGGAATAGAACAGCTTCTTTGCTTGTAAGTGTGATTGATAAGGAAATGTAGCAGAATGTTTGCAAAGCAGAAAAGCAGCACAGAGAACAGCGTCAGGTTCACTTACAGTCCAGGGTTCAAGTTTATGACTCAGATCATAGTGAAAACTAGAACTTTGCTTTACACGTATCTTATCTATAGCTTGTCATTACTTTGACCACCCAAAGAAGGAACCCACTAGCATATTAACAGTGTAAGAAAGATGATGTGAAATCTAAGACTTTGGCATAGCAAGAGGGTTGCTATGATCTCTCTCAAAAGATGAATAACCATTGTCCAACTGGCGCTGTGTGGAAATCTTTTCAAACTCTGACATTTCCAGCAGAGTCTGTTGGAAGCGTTGGTAAGTGGACAGAACTTTTTAAAACGTGAAGGTATGGGCAAGGAGGTCTGGCGTGCTGCAGTCCATGGGCTTGCAAAGAGTCGGACACGACTGAGCAACTGAACTGAACCAGCCAATAGATTACGCACCTTGTAAGCATTATCTTCAGTTTTACAACGATCCAGTTTTGTTATCCAACCCCCTACCCCCCATTTTACAAGTGAGAAAACAGACACTCAGTAACACTGTTACTCTGAGTCACATGGTTAATAAGTAAGGGCGGTAGGATTTGAATGTAGTTCTCTTTGACTCCAAACCCATGCATACTTCTTAAATCACTGCACTGCTTTTGATGTAAGAGGAATATTTCTGAAAAAGGTGGGGAAAATAGATTTCTGGAAAAAAAAAAAGTGCAGGTATGTTTGTATGGCCTCTGCCTGTAAGTTTTCTGTTGGGGTCATGTGGACCCTAGAAGGTGATGTGGCACCAACCAACACTGCTTGTGGGGTTTGATTTACCAAGGAGTCTATTTATGAAAAGCTTCGGGGTTGTATTAGTAAAGAGATTCCTTGATGGAGAAATTCATGCTGAATTCCATTCACCTGGAAAATAACCTAGTGAAATTCTAGAGAAGCAGCTAATTTCTTCATAATTGTTTTTTCCCCCTAATCAATCTATTATGGGAAATAAATCCAGGTAAAATATCCAGCTTGAAAATATTTACCACACAGTTCCAGGACCATCCATGGGTACCAAAAAATCCACAGGTGCTCAAGTCCCTTATATAAAATGGCACAGTCAGCCTTCTGTATCATAGAGTTTGGCATCCACAGATCCAATGATCTATGGAATGAATTTGATCTAGAGGACTGTTCCTTAGAGACTTTTCTTTCCATAATTATATGTGTCTACAGCTCTTTATTTTGCAACGTTCTTTCACATATGACATCACACCTAGATCTTGAAACCATAGTTCTCTTACAACTAGAGGCTCTCTCTGCTTGCGTTTTGGCTAGCTGCTTTCCTCTCCTTTATATCTTCCCTGGTACTCTCACCTGGTACCAAGTCGCAGAGCCAAACTTCTAATTCAGAGTTTTTTCGTTGTCACCTTCCTCCCTCAACACCTGCCCACAGTTCAGTTCAGTTCAGTCGCTCAGTCGTGTCCGACTCTTTGCGACCCCATGAATCGCAGCATGCCAGGCTTCCCTGTCCATCACCATCTCCCGGAGTTCACTCAGACTCACGTCCATCGAGTCCGTGATGTCATCCAGCCATCTCATCCTCGGTCGTCCCCTTCTCCTCCTGCCCCCAATCCCTCCCAGCATCAGAGTCTTTTCCAATGAGTCAACTCTTCGCATGAGGTGGCCAAAGTACTGGAGTTTCAGCTTTAGNGGTTCAAACCTTGGGTCAGGAAGATTCCTTGGAGGAGGGCATGGCAACCCACTCCAGTATTCTTGCCTGGAGAATCCCACGGACAGAGGAGCCTGGCGGGCTACAGTCCGCAGAGTCGCAGAATCAGATATGACTGGAGTGACTATATACACAATACATATCTAGCCGGCGAGGCTTCTGCTCAAGGCAAAGTTAAAGCAGCCTCCTCCTACAAATAAGCAGTTATTCCTGCCTCCCCAGCTGTTCCCAGCTTTTCCGAGAAGAGAACACTGCTGGGACCTGAACCTAGGTTTTCTTCCCAGGACTTGACTCAGCTATCTGCATCTACAGAATGAGCTGTATCCTGAATTCCACATTCTCTGAAGCTGCTTGGAGATACTGCAGTTGTAGATCACATTCTTTAGTGTGGGAGGCCCATGGCTTTCTAGGAATCATGCAGTTTGTAAGCATGAGTGAGAGGTCACAGATCCTCAGAGACTCCTTGATGTTAGCCTTCCTGAGTGCCGTGCCTCCACTGACCACTGCCTCAGTTAGTGGCCTCCGGTTGGGCTCAAGGCCCTCCCAGGGCACCAGAAGAAGCCCAGAGACTGCCCAATTCAGCTCTCTCAGGGGACCAGAGGCATGACTGCCGGGAAGCAGAGAGCTGAGCTCGCACCAGGGAAACCAAACCCAAATGAGGTTATCTGGCAAGAAAGAGTCAAATCACACTGATTGGGTAGGGAAATTGTTTCTTCAAGTTAATATTCCATAAAGGTTTTTGTACCTTTGGGATTCAAATATGAAAAAAATTGAGGATGTCTAGCTTGATAGCTACAGTAGTAGAATCCATCTCACTTCTTGGTTCCAGAAATAAAGAAAAGAATGTAGATTAAATTTAGAGGATCAATTAAATTTAAAGCACTGAAGTTGTGTTTCCATGCCAGACCATGACAAAACTGGGTATGGAATTGTCAGTTGGGTGTTTTCTTGGTTCCTGATTATTTGTGCAGCTGTTACTTAACTGACATTCATTCCAAGTTGAATATTGAAACGAACAATGCGTCTGGTTAGGTATACTCAAAGTGTATGTTATGGGATTGTCCATGATATGTAGGCCTTGTGTTATTTTCCTCTATGTGATACTTGTTTAGTGAGGGATTATGCCAGTAGCAAACTCCGGGCATTGGTGATGGACAGGGATGCCTGGTGTGCTGCAGTCATGGGGTCGCAAAAGTCAGACATGACTGAGCAAATGAACCGAACTGAACTGAACTAATGCCAGTAGCATTTAGACAACTGTTTTTCAAAATTTTTTGTTTTAAATAGCCCCAAATACAGCATAGGTGAAATTAGAGTCAGTTGGAGACGGGCAAGACTCTCCTCTGCTTACTCCCTGTGGAGCTCCACCCACACCCCTCTCCCAACTCCCAAACTCAGAGCAGCTGGGATGTGGAAACATGACTGACAGGGAGGAAAAGGTTTCTGGTGTCAGCTTCAAACTAAGTATTATGAACTGGCCTTCCTGGAAAATATACTTTCTCTTATTGTGAGGGAAAAGGAATCATTTTCATTATGGCTTTCAATTTTGTTCAACCAATAGGCAGGTAAAAAAAAAAAAAAAACTGAAATACATCCCAACTATTGTGAATTAAAACAAGATCAGAATATAACTTGCAAAATATATCGATACTGTTTTAGATTTGCTCTTTTCTTCTTGACAGAAAATCATACTATATTTACATCAAAACGGACCAAATATTTTAGAAAGAATATCCTCTCTCAGTCAATTAGAGTTTACCTGTGGATGAGTCTTACTTGAGATATTTTCTGCCTCACAATAGTCTTACCATCTGTAAAAGAAATAGACCATGCAGTTTTATATATGCATAATATGTATAATTTATAAGCACATGTATCTCATATTAGACTCTAATTTGGAAAAGTTATAGTAGTAATTTGATGCCTATGGAATTTATGTCTCTAATATTGTTATAGATTTTAACGTATTTTTTTCTTTTTCTCTTCCCTCCCTCCTGCCCCTCTCTTGCCCTCTTCCTGCCGACAGTCCTGGTACCTGGGCTAGCTTGGTTCCTTTCCAAGTATCAAATAGGACACCCATCCTACCGGCAAATGTCCAAAATTACGGTTTGAACATAATCGGAGAACCTTTCCTTCAAGCAGAAACAAGCAACTGAGGGGAAAAAATGAAATACAACACTAGTTTAAGAATTTTTTTAAAAAAAAGGAAAAGAGGAAGACTGGACAAAACAAACAAAACAAAAAGGGAGAAAGGAAGGAAACTGAAGAAAGAAGATAATAGACCAGCAATCGCAGCACTTACAATCACTTAATTCCCTTAAGGTTGAAACTGTAATGACATAAAAAGGGTCGATGATATTTCACTGATGGTAGTTCGCAGCCCCTGCAAAGTAGCCTTTGTTACATGAAGTCCGCTGGGAAATAGATGTTCTGTCTCTATGACAATATATTTTAACTGACTTTCTAGATGCCTTAATATTTGCATGATAAGCTAGTTTTATTGGTTTAGTATCTTGTTGTTTACGCATGGAATCACTATTCCTGGTTATCTCACCAACGAAGGCTAGGAGGCGGCATCAGAGGTGCTGGGCGTGACAGAGCCATGAGCCAGCCATTTTATAAGCACTCTGATTTCTAAAAGTTAAAAGAAATATATATGAAATCTCTGTAGCCTTTAGTTATCAGTACAGATTTATTAAATTTTGGCCCTTAACCCAGCCTTTTCCAGTGTGTAACCCAGTTTGAAATCTTAAAAAAAAAAAAAAGAAAAAAAGAGGAAAAAAAGAAAAAAAAAGGAAAAAAAAGAAAAAAGAAAAAAAAAACAGTTTGAACACAAAAGGCTCTATGGAAGAAATGCCTCTTTGTAGGTGAAGTGTTATCTCTGCATGCAACAGTAAAAATTAATATAATATTTTCCCCACAAAAGAAACACTTAACAGAGGCAAGTGCAATTTATAAATTTATATCTAAAGGGGAATCATGATTATAAGTCCTTCAGCCCTTGGACTCTAAATTGAGGGGATTAAAAAGAATTTAAGAGAATTTTGAACGAATTTATTTTCCCCTCAGTTTTTGAGGGCAGTAAAAAGGCATTAAATCAAGACAAATCATGTGCTTGAGGAAAAAAAATTAATGAAAACACAGCACTTATGTTGGTTTAGCTGCAGCCTCCTTGGAGGTAGAATTTATTTATTTAAAATTACTGGTTGCATCAAGAACCCATAGGGTGTACAAAAGGTTCTATAAAATCAGCATTCTAGAGACAAAGAGGCAGGCAAATCCATGTCACAAGGGTAAAGCTTACAGTTTACAAACTGGGAATGCCAGGGTGTAGGATGTAAAAACGCACTCTTGAGAAAACAGATGTAATCAGGGTGCTGAATACTTGCATGGTGCTTTCAGACATTAGCCTTGTTCAACAAACTTCTTGTATTGACAGATCTGTAGTGTGCATGGGCAGACACATTTTTGCCTCTATGTCTCTTAAAATTTTAATTAAAAATACTCTTTCCAGTAATCCTAATTTGCACGAAGATATAATGTCCACATTACGTGCCTTGCCTTGAAATCTAAAAAACAAAAAACAAAAAAAAAAACTACAAAAAAAAACAAAAAAGTGACATCACTACACTTGTTTTGCTGCATTTATTATCATTTTAAATCTTTACCATTTTTATGACAAAATATTTTGTACTCCAGACGAAGAAAAATGTGTGACATCATGGATTTTTTAGACAGTTATACCTTTATCTCACATTTATAAAGCATATCATGGCTGTGTATAGTTGCCGCTTAAAAATTGTAATCGACCAGCAATATTTTCAGTATTTTGGTGTTTTTTCTATTAACCTTTCATGTTTTCATCTTCCAATTAATATTTGGGGGGGGAGGGGTTTCAAATTTATACGAATTATGCAATACCAAGTTTTGCCTATGTAGGTAGTGCTTTTAGCTGTATTGGTTATTATAGGTAAGTACACAGATTTAAAAAAAAAATAATGTATGCTTTTTTTGTTTGTTTGTTTGTTTGAATTGACCAAAGTGGGTACTGCTATTTTTGCAGTGTGATGAGGTCCTTTTGTGTACTGAGAGACGGACAGGGGATTTTTTTTAATATACATATATATATACTCTGGGGTGGGTGGGAGGATTTTAACACTTTACAGTGTAGCTGTGAAGCAGTGCGCCCTGAGACGGGCCTGGGCTGCAAAGCGACTGTTCTGCCTACTGTGACAAACTTCAGCTGAAACGCAGGCTTCCCCCTCTCGAACTCCCCGCCTGGGGTGCCAGCTGAACTCATTTCTGGTTTTCATAACAACAAACAGAGTAAAAACAAGTGAACACAACCAGTTCTCCTGGAGGCAGACTTGGCTTAAAACAAATGGTCTTATCTTTCTGTTGTTGTTGGGGGTGGTCGTTTTTCTTGAAAGTTGTGGATCCACAGTGGAGAATGAGCCTGTCTCATATTTGGCAAAGATAGTTGTTGAAAAGTACATCTAGCAGATGTTTCGACTTTGGGGCTTTAACACCTGAGTCTACTTTCTCCTCTAAAATCTGCCGTCCTGCTGGAGGGGGTGCTCTCATCTCCTTCCCCCACCACTTCTCTTCCCCATTTCTTCATTTTGTGAACGGTAATCTGTGATTTACCTGTATCTCACTACTTCAAGTGGATGGTAGTGCGCTTGGGAAGAAAGGTATATTATTTAAATATACAGAAAATTGAACAGAGGGTTGCTATTATTAAATATATTCGGACTAATAACTTTGATTAAAAATCAAAGTTCAATTTTTAAAGAACAACAAAAAATAAATAAATCTTGTTAAGTTTTCGTTTTACCTGCCCTTTTAAACTGAGAACCCACGCAGAAGGGAAATAGAGAATTTTAAGAAATGAATTTTCCTGTGGATGAATTAAGCCCATTAGAGGCTGATGGGATTTTTTTTTTTTTAAGGGATGGTACTTCAAATATATATTGGATTTAATTTCCCTGGAGGGCTAGAGGGTGAATGGAGGCTGGTTCTACTTTACTTCTCCCCACTGCCCCCCAGTTCCATTCATTACTAGAAGGAAACTCTTTTAGAATTAGTGACGCATGGTGGGCTGCCATGAGGAGCCCCCTGACCCCCTTCCCCCAGGCCATGGCCTAATAAAATAAACTGTCTATTGTTCTCACAGCATATCATTTAATGATGAGACTTTAGAACAATGCTTACGGGCCTGAGAATTGTATTTGATGAGCCCATTCAGTTTGATAGCCCCAGTGCTGAAAAGCACAGCAGGATCGTTGCAGTGCAAGTTCAAAAGTAAGTCCAGTCATTTTTGTGATGACTTGCCCTGGTAGAAAACAGATCATCTCAGCCAAGCTCTTAGGTCTCTTCAACCTAATAGGTGAACAAATCCACCTCACAGGACACACAGTATTTTTTTAAGAGCAGACTTGCTCTCTTTTTTAAAGTTGTTGCCAGTGAATGAGCAGCTCTGGCTGCATAAGTTACACACTGTGGGTATTCCTGCCTGCCTCTTGAATACAAAAGCCTAGTTCAAGTGTTGCTGTTTTTAAAATCATTTTTTTTTCTCCCTTCCCTTTGAGATAAAACTCTCTAAAAAGATCCTACTCTCTATATAATCTCAAATCCATTTTGGCCTCCTTCTCTTTTTACCAGGAAGTATCTTGTGACTAAGGGCCCCCCTCTTGCAGGTCTTGCACGCCCCTCCCCTCCCCAGAATTGCAGAGCTACAGGATGGTGAAGGTCACCCAAGGGCATCAGTAGGGGGTGGCGTCTCCAGCCCCTGGCTCCATGGCACTGTTCAACTTTCCTTGCGTTGCTTTTCAGCCCACCCCTCACAGTGCCTCTGAAGTGTTTCCTCTGGAGTAACATGAGCGTTTGAGGGCTTGTCTAAGGAGAAGAAAAGAATAAGGCAGTGAAGGAGACTGTACATAAAGACATGGCAAAAATCGTAATTATAGCAATATAGTTATGGGGTAATGTTCGGGTGGGCAGCTCCATTTAAAAAAAAATATGTGAATGAATCTGTGAAGCTGCGAGTAGCAAGAAGAGCGAAAGGTCTTCTTCACAAACCGCCTACCTTGTAGACAGTAATTTGTACACTGTATAGTTTTGTTAAGAATTTTTTTTTAAATTAAAATTCCCATGTTTGTAAAGCTAACTTTTTAACAATTATAATGGAACTATATGTTGTTTCCATTTTTAAAGTAAACAAGAATATTCCTTGTTTGGAGACTGGACTTGAGTTAAAACTCTCCAGGCTCTTAAGTTATGTATTAAAAAAGAAAAAAAAATCTGTCCATGTTAGGAGTTATTTCACAGATTCCTGTGCTTGAAAAGCATAGGATACTAATCCTTTAAAAAGTGTAAATGGAGAAAAGTTATATTTTATGAAGGTTATTTTGTTGTATTTAGTATTGGAAAAGTTGGTTTTCAGAGCATTTCAGAATGTCGGAAGCACCACTGTCTTTTTATTAGTATAAACGGCCTTTAGCAAAAGTTTTTGTGATTGTTACGTGATGGTATTTAAGGTTGTTTCACAGAGCATTCAGGATAGGCAGAAAATGACAAAACAGTGCTATGTCTCACATAACGTGTCCTCAGGGAGCAGAATCTTGGATTTGTGACTTGTAGCTTCATAAGGACTCAACAAAAGAGATTGCACAGGGACATTTCAGCAGTGTGACACCAGGACATATGTTCTTTACCTAGATTCAAACTCTATGTATCGTGTGAAACGATGAAGGCTGCAGAAAGTTATCCCATATTCAGTGTACAGTATTCATTTTTAATGAAACAACTACAATATTGCTGGCAGATAGGCCCCAAGCATGACATTCAATATAGTTTACATGTTCCTGTCAAGGTCTTTGGTTAACATTAACCAGCTGCATGCTTCCTGGACTTTAAAAAATTGGGTTTCTATAGAAAACTTTTTTTTTTTTTTNCTACTCCATTTCTTCTGAGGGATTCCTGCCTGCAGTAGTAGATATAATGGTCAGCTTTTAAAGATGTTTCCTACCCTCAAGAAACTAAATACTTATTGTTGTTCAGTCACTAGATCGTGTTTGAGTCTTTGCAACCCCATGGACTGCAGCATGCCAGGCTTCCCTGTCCTTCACTGTCTCCCAGAGTTTGCTCAAACTCATGTCCATTGAGTCAATGATGCCATCCAACCATCTCATCCTCTGTCACTCCCTTCTCCCTTTGCCCTCAATCTTTCCCAGGATCAGGGTCTTTTCTAATGAATCAGCTCTTCTCATTAGGTGGCCAAAGGATTGGAGCTTCAGCTTTAGCATCAGTTCTTCCAATGAATATTCAGGGTTGATTTCCTTTAGGATTGACTGGTTTGATCTCCTTGAAGTCCAAGGGACTCTCAAGAGTCTTCTATAGTCTTCAAAAGCATCAATTCCTCGGTGCTCATTCTTCTTTATGGTCCAGCTCTCACAACCATACATGACTACTGGAAAAACCATAGCTGTGACTACATGGACCTTAATCGGCAAAATGTCAAAAGAAATACTAAGGAACAGGATTTTGTTAGGGTTGTGTTTTGGAGGGCCACAGACCATTCTAACATCCAGTTTTCATCCTGTTGACATGGCACACTCTATCCCAATTGAGGAAACATCCATTATGGAGTATCTCCTAGGTGCCAGGGCTGTGCTGAGTGGTAGGGATACTCTGTCAGTTACAAAACCTTTTTTTTTTTTTCAGAACTTGAGGGAAAAAACCCCGATAATTGATCCCATTCTCCAGGTGAAGAAACTGAGGCTTAGCAGCTTGTGTGTTATAGGCGCCTGTGCTAACACACAGGTAGCAAAGGACAGAGCTGGTATCCAAACTCTGGTCTCCTGATTCTGAGTTGTATGCTTTCCTGTGGATCCATTATGACCCATTCTACCTTTTTCTCCTCTTATGTCAGGCTTCCTCTGCACATTATTTAAAATTCACTTTCATATATTTGGAGCAATAGGGCACCAAGTTTTGACATTTGTAAAAGGTTTTTTTTTTTAAAGTTTCTATTCATTCTTTTGCTCAACATTTATTGAGCCCCTAACATCTACCACTTAGCTAAGGCATGCTATTCTGGGCATCAGGTACTGGGCTACGTTTATTACATGTATCAGGTCATTTACTCCCAATAATCCTACGAGGAGGGCTATTTTTATTCCTATCTTATAGGTGCATGAACTGAGGTGTGGGCAGGGCTGGAGTTCAAACTCAGATGTTTGGACTTCAAAGCTGGACCTCTTGAGTGCCACTGTACATCTATTTAATCCCAGGCATCAAGGGGGCTCTAATACACAGCACAGCCCCCTGCTTACAGACACACAAATTAAGTATATCATAGAGCTGTGAATGCAAAAGGGAAAATCTTATGACTGCTGTCCTCTTGGATACTATGTAGAGTTTGAAAGAGTTTTTCAAGAGTCATCTGGGAATCTTGTTAAAATTCAGGCTATGCTTTGATAGATCTTGGGTAAGGTCTGAGAGTCTATCTTTCTCAAACTTCTAGATGGTCTTCCCTGGTGGTTCAGTGGATAAGAATCCTCCTGCCAATTCAGGGTTCGATCCCGGGTCCAGGAAGAGTCCACAGGCAGGGGAGCAACTAAGCCGGTGTGCCACATCTTCTGAGCCTACGTTCTGCGACTACTGAAGCCTGCACCCTAGCGCTCATGCTCCACAGCAAGAGAAGCCACTTGCAATGAGAAGCCCAAGCACTGCAACAGAGAACAGCCCGCACTCACTGCAACTAGAGCAATACCGTGTGCAGCTACGGAGACCCAGCGCAACCAAAATAAGTAAATAGACACTAGGTGAGGCTGATGCTGCCAATCCGGGGACCACGCTTTGAGTTGCAAGGCAGGTGGTCTCTCCACTTCTGAGCTTGAGGTTTTCCCGGTAGAGTGACTTTGGGCATGCCATTTAAACTCTGGGCCCTAATTTTACAGTTTTCTGTAAATTGCAGCTACTTAGAGTGTGGCTGCTATGTGTAAAAATTCTTTACCAACTGTAAATTTCTAGGTAAATGGAAAATACTTATGTTTATCATTATCACTATTAAATAACTGAATTTGAACACATATCCCTCATCAACTAGGTCTAAGTATTAATTAGATAGCCAGGAAATATCAAAATACAATCAACTCTAGGGAAACTCAATAGCTTAAATGGAATGGAGGAGCATGACCGAATGAAAGGGATTTTGTCGACGGGGTCTCCATGAAAGGGATGCGAAGGAATCCTTTGAGCAGGACAGTTACTGGCCCTTCTGAAACTATTTCACTGCCTTTTGGGGGAGGGGCTATAGTCTGTAATCTCAACAAACCCCACATTTTGACCACCACCTAAAGTTGGCAGCCAAGGGGAAAAAGGCAAAAAATAATCTTAATCTTTTGACCACAAGTAGAACTTTTCCTGTTAGCTAGAGTAGAACCCTCACATGTCATAGGACTGCTGGAGGGATTTCAGGCTTTGTAGATATCACTTCATTTAATGCAGTGTTTAACAGTCTGAAGTCTTTCAAGTTGTTTGAATCCTAGAGATGCTTATTTTTCTGCCTTCTTGTTCTTCCCCATCCCACAAAGTCCTTTCTGCTCCTCGAGGGGACAGCCAAGGTTGAACTGTCAGCTGAGCACACAGGAGGAGCACCGTGTGCTTGAAAACCAGGAGGTTGCTTAGATGACCCAACAAGCACTGCCAAATGCAAACAATGAGCTGAAAAAAACAAACAAACAAACAAAAAAAACCCTTTAGGACTCTAAAATTACTAAGTTTTTAGTAGGAAAAGTTTCCAGGTCTCAGTTTTTCATCTAGAAAAAATGGGATGCAATGAGATGACCTCCAAGGCTGCATGCAACTCTAAAAACACAGTTGACCCTTGAACAAGGTGGGGGTTAATCCAAGTATAATTTACAGTTGGCCCTCCACATTCAAGGTTCCTCTGCATTCAAGGATTCAACCAACCAGGGTCCATACAGTACTGTAGTATTTACTATTCAAAAATCTGCAAGTGCAAGTGAGCCCTTGTAGTTCAAACCTACATTGATCAAGAATCAATTGCACCATGATACTACTTGGCATAAAGAAAAGCATACAGTGAGTCAGGCACTGATTTTGTGAGACAATCTTTGCTAGAACACACTGATGACGCCAGACTGAAAGATGTGTGGAACACACCTGCCTGTTTGCTCCCACCAGGAGCGGGAAGGCATCCCAGGGGCCTCTCCAGAGTCCAGAAGCAGGGACACTATGACCCAGTCAGGGAAAGCTTCTGTTCATCATAAGCCCCTACCGAAGCACCATCTGGCATTAATGATGGTACCAGGGAGGGCCACATGATAGAAACAGCAATGATTCTTAGCCCTGATCACAAGTGTTGATGTTTGGCCTTTTCGCGTTTTCCAGCACTCAGCTAGTCTTGTGAAAGGGAATGCCCTTTGCACCATGGGATGCAGGCTTTCTTGTCTTGCCTGCACTGTATGTGTGGGCAGCACAGTACAGCTCACTGCTGGACCGGGCCAGAGGTTCTGCTTTTCCCATGTCTTCACTTCTAACAGGATGCAGTATATGACATCTCTGCATCTCAGCCCAAGCTGATTGGTGGAGAGATGACTCAGCGCCAACCACGGGCACAGGGGAAGGTGAGCAGAGAAAGGTTTCTGAGTGCATCCTTTATAAAATGCATCTGCTGCTGCTGCTAAGTCACTTCAGTCGTGTTCGACTCTGTGTGACCCCATAGACGGCAGCCCGCCAGGCTCCCCCATCCCTGGGATTCTCCAGGCAAGAATACTGGAGTGGGTTGCCATTTCCTTCTCCAATGCATGAAAGAGAAAAGTGAAGGTGAAGTCGCTCAGTCTGTCCGACTGTTAGCGACCCCATGGACTGCAGCCCACCAGGCTACTCCGTCCATTGGATTTTCCAGGCAAGAGTACTGGGGTGGGGTGCCATTGCCTTCCCCGAAATCCCTCTGCTTTCCTATTTTGACTAGCTGCAATGGCATTCTCCACATATTAAGTGGAAGTGTGAATCTTAGCACTGCTTCTGTCTGTTACAATCTAACTCAATTAATTTGATGTGCAAGCAGGTTATCAAAACTATATATTTTCCTCATGTTTTAAAGAATGTGTGAATTCTCCAGAGGAGGAGAAATACAGTTCTCAGTGCATTTTCTATTGTACTTTATTCTGAGAAAGCTGGATTAACCACCACTTTTCAGCATGCTAGGATGTCCTGTGGGAAAAGGATAAGTTAAAAATAAAAATCCCTTCTCTATTGATGAATAGGGGCCACAGGTGAGTGGAACCGTTTCAGTCGCTCTTTGAGCAGAACTGGGGATGAGAACAGGCTCCCTGGATAATATTTCACATGACTGATCACTGGGACTTCTCTGGTGGTCCGTTAGCTGGGTGTTTGCTGCTAAGGTAGGGGACACAGGTTCCATTTCTGATTTGGGAGGATTCCACAGGCCACAGGGCAACTAAGCCTGGGAGCCACAGTAACAAGCCCATGTGCCCAGTGCCGTGCTCCACAACAAGAGAAGCCTGCACGCAGCAACGAAGACCCGATGCTTGCCCAGAAGTAGCTAAATAAAAATTTAAAAGCAAATAAAATGACTTATTATTAATAAAAACAATAAGGACGAAGTTATGCCTAACTTGCAAAGTCTTGAGAGAAGATCCTTATTTGAATAGGAGGCGAATTAGAGACAACCTTTTTTTTTTTTTTTTTTGGCCTGGTGGCTCAAATGGTAAAGAATCTGCCTGCAAGGCACAAGGCCCGGCTTCAATCCCTGGGTCGGGAAGATCCCCTAGAGAAAGGAATGGTACCCACTCCAGTGTTCTTGCCTGGAGAATCCCATGGACAGAGGAGCCTGGTGGGCTACAGTCCATGGGGTCGCAGAGAGTCAGACATGACTTAGCAACTAACACTTTCACTTTTTTTTTTTGGTCTTAACTCATTTACTTTTCTTTGGAATGTTTTGGGAGATGTTGCTGCAGACTCTTTATCATCTCTCCAACTCTTCACATCTGGAATAATTTTGACTGTCTTAATGTTTTTGTCTCTAGAACCTCTTCTCATGAGCATTAGTAACAAACATCTGCGTAGTTCTTCCTGATGGAGAAATCAAGGCGTAAAACTCAACCAAATTCCTACAAAAGTATTAATATGGTAGAAAAAAAATGTCCAAGGCTAGTAACAAGTTTTTTTTTTTTAAATAAACACACCAAATGTGAAAAACAAACCACAAAAATGCTTTCAGATTCTAAGAGCAACTCTTAGAACACCCCTAAGCCTCCCAAGAATATATTGTTAAAAATCTCTTTTCACTGGGATGGGCCACAACCCCAAGGGAAAGTATGACGCAAATGGACTTAAGCTTGATGTCACAGCATGTAGAACACAGACTCGTTCTAGTCATCCTGCATGGCTCACCTGCGTCAGGTTGCTCAACAGGGTACACTCTGAAGGTGTCAAATGTCTTGCAAACTCCACCCAAGGTCCAAAGTCTGGGCAAACTACCATGAATCGTATCATAGACACTCAGATAAGCAGTTTAGGACCGACAGCCTTGTACATGATTCTCCAAGGGATAGACCTGACTTAGACTTAGGATTCCTCTGGAGTTGGTGTCCATGGTGATGGGGAAGTATAGTGGTAGACTCCCGGGGCTGGGGAGCCACACGCTCTTGAATATAATTATACTCTTGTGATCTGTGTAGCTAATTGTAGGAGCTGTTGGTAAGCAGTACCAGGAGCCTCTTGTTCTTTTCAGATATGAGGAACAATAGCCCTGCAGGACAGATGCTTCTTGTTTCTGGGTACAATCTGATTCCAAAGCCTGAATCAGTCTCCCGCGACTTCAAAACAGCAGCCTCCAGGGCTCAGCCTCCCTCCAGCAGATTGTCCGTCCCCGAATTCACAAAACACTCCTTCCACAGTGAAGAGACTTGGTAGTTCATGAATACAGTGAAAGTTCCCCGTGGTTCAAGTGTTGCTTAGTTTTAAGGTGAGTTTAAAAACATCAGTATCGATGTACCTGCACTTTGTCTACAATTTAAAAACACATATTTGAAAAGTCAGTAGCAGGTGGATGAAATTTGTCACAGAGGATATGCAGGATGGGGGAGAAAAGTCCACCCTGAGATTTTTTTGACCACACCTTGCAATATGTGTAACTAGTTCCCTGACCAGGGATAGAACCCCCGCCCCTGCAGTGGAAATGTACAGTCTTAACCACTGGGCCACTAGGGAAGCCCCATCCTGAGATTCTTACAGGTCCAAAAACTGTGACTGTTTTTCAAATGGAAAAATGACCCGTGGTATGAGTCAAGATAAAACTATTGTAACACCAGTCAGAACCAGAAGCAGCTTTGCAGTGTTCCACTATTTGTCTTCTCTGTCACCTACTGCGGGCTTCCCAGATGGCGCTAGTGGTAAAGAACATGCTTGCCAAGAGATATGGGTTCGATCCCAGGGTTGGGAAGGTCCCCCGGAGAAGGAAATGGCAACTCACTCTAGTATGCTTGCCAGAAAATCCCATGGACAGAGGAGCCTGGTGGGCTATGGCCCACAGGGTTGCAGAGAGTCAAGCATGACTGAAGCGACTTAGCTCACACACACACAGCACATCACCTACAAGTGTTTTGTGTCTCCTTCCAGCAGATAATCACTATTTCTGTCTCTCACTAAACACTGACCCAAACCTGCTCGCTGCTCCACCTTCACACCGAGTGTAAAGCACGATTCCTCTCAGAGATGTTGGTGTTTAAAAGATATCAATCTTTTAGGGAAAAGAAATAAAGTTCCAGCAGTCGATTTTTAGAAAGTACTTGCAGAGAAGCATCACCTGCCCCATGAATTTTCTGTCATAAAAACTTGCAACAGAAACAAACAAAAAACTGATCAGAAATGGGAACCCCTGAACTGTAGGCCAATGAACGAGAGAGTCCTACCTGAGCACCCCGTTTCCCAGCAGGAAGGAAACTTGTCTTCTGCATTTCTTCATCTATGAAATCAGGGGGGCTGGAAAGCGATGAAAATTCCAAATAGAAAGCTCTTACGTATCAAGAGCTGCTTGAGGACCCAGAGACTGGCGATGACTACAAGTCCACCACCATCTCCGACCAGAGACGGGGTGGGGTGTGGGGGGAACGAAAAGGCAATCACGAGGATCCACCTATCCTATCTTATCCTGGATGGGTGGGCCAGTGGTGGGAAGGGGTGGTTAGGAGATTAGGAAAGGCCTACCCTGAACGATGCTCACTCATAAGAACTGACACCTGTGGATCTCATTAAAGGACAGATTCTGGAGAACATCCGCGGTGGAACCTGAGCTTGGGCACTTAGATGTTTCACTGGTCCGTGGAGCACACTCGGAGGGGTGGGGCCCTAAAAGGATTAACAGCTGAGCTAAGACAAAGGCTAAGCATAAAGCACTGCCATCCTAGTCAGAAGGCAGGGCAAAGATACTGAAGCTAGAAACACTGTTGAATATGGGAAGGGGCATTCAACATGCTAAGGGAAATTTTTATGTGAAATATTGTTGAATGCAAATGCAGACAGTAAGAGCTCCACGCAAACATACAAATAGATTTGTGAGAGTTGCATGAAGGTGGTTAGATGAGGAGTGTTTCCCCTCACGCCCCTCCCTCATCTTTTTCAGACTCTCAATAATGAATGTATTAAAACAGCAAAACAACTGAATTCCTCCTCCATGGGCTGGGTAGAGGGGAGAACTCCGCCCTGGGGTGCTTTAACAAAATGACCACGAAGCTTCCTTCTATCTGGGATTATGTGTTTCGGATACAAAGCTACTTAATAACTGATAACCACATATAGAATGAATGTGCTAATAGTGACAAAAACATGTTTTTGAAGGAATAATGTTTTAAAAACTAATTAAAAATATTAAAGCATGTCTTTTATAACCCATTAATAAATTTGTCCTGGGAAAAAGTGCAAGAGAATTGTATAGAATTCAGGCAGGAAAAAGCCTCGGATCATTCGATTTCACAGAGCCATTGAGTGGTAACCTGATGAGGAATTCATTGTTTAGTGCCCCCAGGACACAGTGTTGACCCCAGCCAGGAGGAGAACTTTCAGTTTCTGATGCAGAGGGGAGAGTTATGGTTGTCGAGGTCATAGAGCCTCAGGTTGCATGTCTATGAGGTGTGTGTGCAAAGGCTCCGTAGAAGGGACTGTTAAAATTACCGTAATCTTTGTTCCAAATCAAATGGGCTTCCCTTGTGGCTCAGCTCGTAAATCTGCCCGCAGTGCGGAAGACCTGGGTTTGATCCCTAGGTTGGGAAGATCCCCTGGAGAAGAGAACGGCTACCCACTCCAGTATGCTGGCCTAGAAAATTTCACAGGCTGCATTAGTCCATGGGGTCGCAAAAAGTCGGACATGACTGAGCAACTTTCACTTTATTCCAAATCAGGCATGTTGTGGGAAACCACATCATGTAACCTTCAGTCAACTACCAGCCCTAGCTGAAGCAGGACAGAAAACAAATTTTAAGACCACATCGCCATATACAACACAGTCATCACAGAGACCCTCCCCCCACATATTATCTGGGGTAAACACACATCCCAGGTGACGCTAATGCTACAGGTCTTGGCCCTCACTTGACCAACAAGGCATCACTGGAACCACCTGAGACTGAACTTCAATCATCAGTGTCCTGTGGACATGGTTGATGGGTTTCTCCCGTTACTATACTTCAGCTAACAATTTATCTGTTAAAGCATCTATTTTATTGAAAGGTCTGTGAAAGAATAGAAAGTATCTTAAGAAATCTTACAAATAAGATACCTTTCTAGATTCTTATAAGAATCTTGTGAGACAATTTCAGACTCCACTCTCTATCTGATAGCTGAGAAAACTCAGTTTCAGGGATGGTGATGAAGGATGTTAAAGTCTCCCGAATCACCTAGTCGGTCAGCTGCAGAGCTGGTTGTATGCACCAGGCCTTCTGATGTTCTCACCCCAATTCCAGAGTTCTTTCTAGCATACAACCCTGTAACTTCTAAGAAACAAGCAGGCAACTATAAAGGGAGGTTTTTGAACTCAAGAGGCATTAAGATCCATGAAACCTTTTAAATTACTTTTTTATTTTTTATTTTTTTTTTGTGTGTGTGTATTTATTTATTTTTTTACACGAACTCCCAAACATGAACCCCCCTCCCACCTCCCTTAAATTACTTTTTAAAACTTAGATTTTCATAAGAGTAGTTTGGAATTTGCCATAGGCCCAAACTGCATGTCCTTTGTTCAGTTTTAGAGGAACCTAGGAATACTATGAATGTATGCTGTTGGCATATAAATATTCTTTAAAATTTTTTTTAATTGCAGTATAATTGTTTTATACTGTTGTGTTAGTTTCACTAAAGTGAAAGTGAATCAGCAATATGTATACATATATCCCCTCTCTCGAGCCTGCGTCCCACCTTATCCCCATTTCACCCCCCTAGTTCATCACAGAGCACCAAACTGAACTGAAATATTCTTATGTAAGTTGTAGTATATGAAGTAAAAAGGCACAAGAAGATTTGCTGGTGATTTGCAGGTTCTTAAGGACAACTCAGAATATTATAATAGGTTGTTGAATTAGTTTTAGTGAGAGACTTTTTTAAACTTGCTGCTGCTGCTGCTAAGTCGCTTCAGTCATGTCCGACTCTGTGCGACCCCATAGACGGCAGCCCACCAGGCTCTGCCGTCCCTGGGATTCTCCAGGCAACAACACTGGAGTGGGTTGCCATTTCCTTCTCCAATGCATGAAAGTGAAATCACTCAGTCGTGTCCAACTCCTAGTGACCCCATGGACTGCAGCCTACCAGGCTCCTCCGTCCATGGGATTTGGCAGGCAAGAGTACTGGAGTGGGGTGCCATTGCCTTACATTTATCTTATTTTGTTACGTATGCTCATTATAAAACAGTATTAGAAATGGTCATTTAGGATTTTCATGTGAATAAAATAGAAATACAGTAGTTCCCTATCTTGAAGATACTGGGTCAAAGAAAACTATTCCTAATGTGTTAAAAGAGACAGTTTGTTAAGGATTACTGCAACATGATATTAAACATAAAGACCAATTTATGGTGAAAAAGTGGATCCTTTAGTTCAGGACTTCTCAAACTTTAATATGTATATGAACCACTTATAGCTCTTGTTAAAGAATCTGATTGAGAAGGTCTTGGGTGGAGCCCAAAACTCTGCCTTTCAAGATATCCCAGGTGATGCTGATGAAGTAGGACTTGGGACCTCACTTTAGCAAGGCATCAGTGGAATCACCTGAGGGTGAACTTTGACCAGCAGTGTCCTGTGGACGTAGTTGATGGGTTTTTTCCACGTTACCCCATGTACCTATTAAAGTACCTAGTAAGAGGTTTGTGAAAGAATAGAACGTACTGTAAGATATTTTACAAATAAAAAATGTTGCTGACTTTCCTTTACCGTGAATAGGGGTTCACCTATTGGTTTGGAGTTCACACTGGTTTGATTCCTGGTCTGGGAAGATCCCACAAGCCAAGGAGCAACGAAGCCCAGGAGCCACAACTACTGAACCTGCGTTCTACCCCGCATGCTGCAACCACTAAAGCCCAAGGACCGGGAGCTAGGGCGCTGCGGCAAGAGAAGCTACCACAATGAGAAGCCCGGGCACTGCAGTGAGGATCCAGCACAGCCAAAAATTAAATAAACGGATAAAACTGTTAAAAAGTCTCTAATCTTCTAGATCTGGCTTTACTTTTTATTTCCCTTCTTAAGTAAGCAAAATGTGCACAAAACTTCGGATAGTGGCTTGATTTTTCTCTTCAGTAGGTGAAGGCAACTCAGATATTTTATTATCCTCAGAAATATAGTTGCAGATCACATATTTTACAGACCAGGAAAGCTAATCATATTGAGATTATGGGATAAAAGTAGGATTGTAAGATTTAGCAAAAAAAAAAAAAGAAAAGAAATAAAACAAAACTTCAATCAGCCACCATCAAAAAGATGGGATACCCAGTTAAATCTGAATTTTACATGAAAGATTAATGTTTTCAGTATGAGTATATCCCATGCAATATATATACGTAGGTTAAAAACAAAAAACAACCTTGTTCATCTGAAGATCAGACCTAACTGGGGTTCCTGTATTTTACCTGGCAACCATTGCTGAAAACATACCCTAGATTCTAACTTACATGTAAGTGCTAGGAGAGCAGATGCTGGGGTGGAGAATTGACCGACCCACCGACAGTGTGGTTTAAACATCCCAGCTGCACAGGGAATTGCTTTCTGGACTTGCCAGTACCAGACAGAGCACTTGGCTATTACTGCCTTGATTTACGGAAACTTCTTTTGGGAGATTTGTGCCCCGAAGACCACCCTTAAAAAAAAAATTATGATATAGGGTAAGTTGGAAGTAAAGCTAACAGGAGTCTTGTTATCAATAGCTTCCTTTCTGGAGAAGAACGAGGTGGCACAGAGCAGGAAGGTTTTTCTTCTAGTTCTCTGTCTTTTCTTCTTCTGGGGATGTTCAGTGGGAAGGTGAAAACAGTGGTTCCTTAGACTCATGAGAGGTGATTCTTAATACACCATATTTTGGCAGGTTGATTGGATTTAAGATTATCTTTGAAGGAAGGAGGTGTAAGGTGGTTGCAGGCTCTCTCGCCACTCTTGCTTATTGGTTGCTGAAAGCTGACTTGACTAGCTTTTAAAGAGGGCAATTTAGTCTTCTGATTTTACTTTTATGTATGCGAGCCAATAAAAAGTCTTCCAAAAATTTTAGCAAAAAATCCAGGAATTGCCTCATTTTCCAGTTGCCTTTTCTTGCTTATTTTTCCTTCTACTGACTTCAAATACCAACAGTCATTCCTGTCATGATGTTTATAATCAACTCTAAGTCAGAACCAAGGTCTGCCCATCACCAGAATACTTTTGAGTATTTTGATGCTGAAAGCTCAGCTTCTCTGTACACTGGTGACAAATCGAATCTTGGAGATAGGTTTCAGTAAAGTAGAGAATAGCTCTATTGCTTTGTCAGGCAAAGAGGGCCACAGAGAGCTAATGTCTTCAAAACTATGTGTCCCAACTTGGGTAAGATAGTGGGAGGTTTTATAGTAATTGCTCAAAGAGGGTGTGATCAGCTTGTAGACATTCTTCTAATGGGTTGGTGGTGAGGTAAGTTGGCAACCTTCAGGTCCAACTGGTCTGGGGTCTACATGCTTGTGGGCAGCATACCATGTTAATTGTTAACTTCTCCACCTGGAGGGGTTTCAGTCTCTGCAAAACAGCTCAAACATATTGTGTGTATCCATTGATAGGGAAACAGGATCTTGCCCCAAGGCTGCCCTTGACTATTTCTCTCTGGTCTCACATCCCCTCCCTTCCCTAATTAACAACTACTTGAATTCACCCATTGAACTCAGGGAAAGTTACGGAAGCTGAATGAAAGTTGCTTCCTATAATCAAAGAGATGGGGGACACAGAAAGGCCTTGGGCTCAGGAGTCCCACAGGGCCCTGGCAAGGTATCAGTTTTGTCCCTGCTTAAGCATTTGACAATTATGAATTCCCTATTCTGGTAAAAATACAGTAAACCCAATTAATTCCTAAAATTAGGAGAGAACTACTAGTGATAAGTGTATGCATGCTAAGTCGCTTCAGTCGTAGCCAACTCTGTGTGACCCCATGGACTGCAGCCCGCCAGGCTCCTCTATCCAAGGGATTCTCCAGGCAAGAATACTGGAGTGGGTTGCTGTGCCCTCCTCCAGGGGATCTTCCCAACCCAGGGATCGAACCCGAGCCTCCAATGTCTCCTGCATTGGCAGGTGGGTTCTTTACCGCTAGCACCACCTGGGAAGCCCTTATATATATATACGTATGGCAGACACTTATCAAACAAAATGTATTTAGTAAAAAAAAAAAATTAGTGAAAGCTAAATTATGATAAGGTAGGAAAGCTAATTTCACTTGAACCAGTTCCTCATCCAGTCAGCATAGGAGTTATACAATCTGTTAATATCTTCCCTTGTCCCCTCCTCCTCTTTCCCAGTTATTCCATCAGGAACACTAGTGGGTTAAGTTATCTTGGAAGTTAGTTATCAACAAGCCATTACTACCCAGTCCTAGGATGGGATTAAATACATTACAATTTGTTTTCGTTTTTAGAAAAGATTTAGCTGATTTCAGATACTTCAAAATACACATTATTTATAGTGCAGTGTTTTTTATTTCTAAATTTCAGGTGTACTGATTCTGGAAGAGATGAAGAGGACACGAGTTATTATACATAAGCTTTAAAGTTGCTCTAGTAATCTAAGTGAAACTCACTTGGAAATGGTCAGTGGCATGAACAAGTCATCAGAAAGAGGAAGCTCTCTTAATTGAAGGAAATTTTATGAGAGGCAACATTTACAGTAAAAAATTACAACAAGTTCCTATCAATGTAGCTGTCCTTTCAAATATCTCTTCTGGACTCAAGAGTAATCTATTCAGCTTTGAGAAGAAGGCATATAATTTGAATTTCTGGATCCTACTCTGACCTATTTTTCAATTTGGAAATTTCAAACTAAATTGTTCACAGCACACTGTCAGTTGTTAGTGATATAAGTGACTATATGTATGAAGTGGGAGTGAAGTGTTAGTCCCTCAGTCACGTCCAGCTCTTTGCAACCCCATGGATTGTAGCCCACCAGGCTTCTCTGTCCATGGGATTCTCCAGGCAAGAGCACTGGAGGGGGTAGCCATTCTCTTCTCTAGGGGGTCTTCCCGACCCAGGGATCGAACCTGAATCTCCTGCATTGCTGGCAGATTCTTTACTGTCTGAGCCACCAGGGAAGCCCGATCATATGTATATTTGCTTATTATCTAATGACCATTGCCTTGGTAAGTAGCAAGCAATTTATTAATATCTTAAATGTATACTTTAGGAGAGTGGTGCAATTTCCCAAAGAAGCAAATTTCTGCATCAAGCTTTAAGTGTACGACGTGACAGCCAATGAAAAATGTCAAAATCGGAATAGATCCTCAAATTATGCATTCATATGCTAAAACAAGTAAGACTGGAAATGCCCTCATAGGGCAGCATAACAAAGTTTCTGTGGCTAAAGAGCTGAAGCAAGGGTGACCATGGACTTGCTGTCAAGGGTGTATGTCTGCATTTCCTAGACCTCTGGAAACAGTGACAGCTCAGTCTAAGTTAGTATTTCACTGTTTGGATGGTTTAGGTTCAGAAGTTTTATGGTTTACCACGTCACTAAAATTCCTTTTTAAAATTTTTTCCTGCTTCTGAAAATACCCTCAATAGGGGAATTGTTCACTGGTCAGTCGATAAGTCATGTCTGACTCTTTGTGATCCCATGGGTGGGATCCTCAGTCTTCTAGCCTCTTCTGTGTCCTCCATTATCTCCCAGAGTTTGCTCAGATTCACGTCCATTGAGTTGGTGATTCCATCTGATCATCTCATCTTTTTCCACCTTCTTCTCCTTTTGCCTTCAGTCTTTTCCAGCATCAGGGTCTTTCCCAATGAGAGGGCTCTTCAAGTCAGGTGGTTAAAGTATTGGAGCTGGAGCTTCAGCATCAGCCTCAGTCCTTCCAAAGAATATTCAAGGTTGATTTCCTTTAGGATTGACTGGTTTGATCTCCTGGCAGTCCAAGAAACTCTCAAGAGCCTTCTCCAGCATCACCGTTCAAAAGCATCAGTTCTTCAGCACTCTGCCTTCTTTACGGTCTAGCTCTCACCTCTGTACATGACTACTGGAAAAATCATAGTTTTGACTACATGGACCTTTGTCAGCAAAGTGATGTCTCTGCTTTTCAATACGCTGTCTTGGTTTGTCATAGCTTTCCTTCCAAGGAGCAAGTGTCTTTTAATTTCCTGGCTGGTATCACCATCCACCAGTGATTTTGGAGCCACTGGACCACCAGGGAAGTCCAAGTGCATTTAATATTTGCTGAATGATGTGAGTAACATTTAAGGGCCCTTATACAAGTTAAATGGAGAAGGCAATGGCAACCCACTCCATATTCTTGCCTGGAAAATCCCATGGACAGAGGAACCTGGCTGGCTACAGTCCATGGGGTCACAAAGAGTTGGACACAATTTAGCAACTAAACCTCTACCATCACCACGAAAGTGAAAGTGAAAGTGAAGCCGCTCAGTCGTGTCCGACTCTTCAATCCCTGGGTTCAATCCCTGGTCAGGAAACTAGATCCCACAGGCCTCAATTAAGAGTTTGCAAGCCACAACTAAAGACCCTGTGTGCTGCAACTAAGACCTGGTGCAGCCAAATAAATAAATATTAAAACGAAACAAAACAAAAATCCCTAGTCAAGAAACAGCAAGGTGATAGAATAGACCCTCGGAAAGAAGTCAGGATTCCAGGTTTCTCCCCACTTTGCCAGATCATTTAACAACCTGTGCTATTTGGGATGTGGGAAAACTATCTACCCAATTGTGTTTAGGTTAATAAGATCGATGAGCTGTGTATATTTAAGATAAAAGCCTGGGTGGTTCTCATCTGTTCTCAAAAACCAGAGTTTCTAAAGTTGAAGTGATACCCTTTCTTTGCACCTCACCCTCTTTGGCCTAATTGTGACTATCACAGAGCTAGGTTTTTAGCAACCTCTGATGAACAGTTTCTGATTAATCTGGATTAGTTTCATTTTTCTAGATTGTATTAGCCTTTCAGTATTTTACAGCTTCCCCCAAAGGAGTCGGGGGAATAACAGAAGTGTATTCTCAGTGACTTTTCTCCACTATACTGGAATGAGAATGGGTGCATTTATGTCATCTGACCTTTGGAAATTCTTATTAACATTTATTTTGCTGGCATCCAGCAAGGAATGCACCCAGATTTCCACTTTTAAATATTCTGGCTATATAGATGTTTTTGTGCTATTTTTAACGTAGGTGGAAGCCTAGAAGGTTTTATTAAAGCTAACTATTAACCTACCATTTATCCTACTCTGAAATAATTCTCCTAACTTAATTTGTTCCTTTTGGCATGCTGCTGCTGCTGCTGCTGCTAAGTCACTTCAGTCGTGTCCGACTCTGTGTGACCCCATAGACGGCAGCCCACCAGGCTCCCCCGTCCCTGGGATTCTCTAGGCAAGAATACTGGAGTGGGTTGCCATTTCCCTCTCCAATGCATGAAAGAGAAAAGTGAAAGTGAAGTCGCTCAGTCTGTCTGACTGTTAGCGACCCCATGGACTGCAGCCCACCAGGCTACTCTGTCCATTGGATTTTCCAGGCAAGAGTACTGGGGTGGGGTGCCATTGCCTTCCCCGTCCTTTTGGCATCCACATGGTTAAATATGTGTGTGTGTGTGTGTCTGTGTGTGTGTGTGTTTCTGATAATAAGTGGTAGAGAGCAAAATTTTTGTGAAGTGAATCTTTGACCCATGAGAGTATAGTTAAGTAACAGGACAATTATCAGTTATACTCAGGACGCTAATTTTATTTTCAGTTTTTGGCCATGCCATGGGGCATGATGGATCTTAGTTCCTCGACCAGGGATCAAACTCATGCCCCCTGTAGGGGAAGCACAGTCTTAACCACTGGACCACTAGGGAAGTCCTGATGTGAAACTGCTTTATTTAAAGATGTAAGTGAACAAAGCGCTACCATCTTATGGTTCTTAAGAACTGTAACAGAACTTTGGCTCCTACCTTTCCAGAATATCTGTCTTAGAAAAATAAAAATGAATGTACTCAGGATGCTTTGCTTAAAAATATCTTCTGCACATTCTGATAGTGTTCAGTATGAATATTTACAAAAGGTCTGTGTTCTGTGCTATAGGAGTTGTAGACATTAAAGGCCCCTTCCAGTTAATAGAATACCAAGCAGGGTACATAGGGTCAAAAAAAGTTCAATAGCTGATGATATTGAATGCTTGCTACATACTAGACATGGTTGTTCCCCCATAAAGAAACTGAGAATGGGGAAGAAAGCATTTAGGCAAAAGAGTTATGATGATATAAAGAATAATGAGGAAAAGAGAGGAATAAAAATAGAAGTTAACAGCAATAAAAATAAGTATTTCATAAACTATGTACACCTTTAAATAGGCCATCTTACTAGGATCATGCCTTGAGGATGATTTTTTTAAAACAAGAAACTTCTGGATAGTAACATAAAATCTAACAAAATCTAACATGACATGAAATGTTAGATGTAATCATTTCTATTTAAACAGACCCTTTAGTTTATCCCTGAATGTGTCATCAGTTATTTGATTTTTTTTGTATTCAAAATGTATGTACTGCAAATTCATCCTCTCTGTTTTGCATAATTGAAATAACCCAAACCACTTTGCCAATTTTTTTTTAATGCCTCCCACCAAGGAAATTACAAGATGTCTATCTAGGTGGCTATATGCTTCCTCTTCTAACAAAAGACAGCATTATAGGAAGCAGGTGGAATAAGGCGGTGGAAAAACGAGAGCCTGGTAGAAGCAGACATATCCTGATCAGACATTCAAATAAGTTTTCGAAGGAGTGGAATACTGCGTGTCAATAAGCTACTGGATGTAACTATTTCCTACTCTGGGCTCCGCCTTGGAGTACAGCCTGCTGACTCACGGAGCTGCTCGGAGTTAGTTTCTGCTGGGTTTTCCCACTGCCTGCTACACGTGAATCACGCTGGAATGAAGTTTCTACCGTATCCTTAACAACCGTGCACAAACCAGGCACCGAACTTCAGTCTTTCCAGTAAGAACCAGACTCTGGGCTACAGGGTGAAAAATGATGTGGCAAGTACCAACGCTAGCCAAGCTGCCAGACGACAGACTGCCCTCCTCCTTGTCAGTAGCCCCCCAGTTTCAGCTTGGTTTCTCCCTCCCACCCAGGCGGTTAAACTGGTATCTTGTCTGGCAGCTGCCGGTCACTGAACTCTGCCCTTGCCTCACTGGTTCTCGGGTTTGGCTGCACAGTGGAGATAAACACACGTGGACACGGACACACACCCTACATCAACCAACCCCAAACCGATGCCTTTCTGTCATCTCCAGACCTGCCTAATTCAAGCCGGTTAGGCTGAGATACTTGGGTGAGGATTTCTCAGAGCTCCCCAAGTGCAAATTTTGGGAGCCTTGCTCTTCCTATGCAAGTGAAACCTGTCAGTTACGCTTACCTAACGACCACCGGCTGGGCTCCCCAAACCTCCTAAACAGCCCCTAACCGGTATCTCAATTTGGCAGCAAAGAAGGCTGGCAAACCAAACAGCATTTTCAGAAGGGACGCTGGCTAGACGACCCCCTCCCCGCTCCTTTCCTTGCTAAAAACTTAAGCGACATTTGGCGCTTCCCCGAAGTATGAAGTATCTCAAACGCTGTTGTTCTTTCTGTTACCTTTTGATCTCTGTTCTGTTTCATTCCACAGCGTCTCGTTCGGCAAAGCTGGAAGGCTCGGGTCCTTCGGATTAGAAGCTGGTACTGCTGAGTCAAACCTCAATAGAGACGCAACTGCACGCTTCACCTCGCCGGGACCGGCCGCCTCGCAGTGCAGCCGCAGGGCAGATACTATGCTAATCAAGAAAGTTCTTCCGTCTCCTCGCGGGCGGGCGGGTGCAGGTTTGAACACTTAACCCTTGGTCTTACGTGACTGCGCTATAGTGCGTTTAGTGACCGCCTCTTGCTTGGCGGGTCTGGACCACGTTCCATGTTTTTGGAAAAGGAGAAGACGTGCGCCAAGTGATGGAGAAAGCCCGCAGGGAGGGAACAGCAGCGTTGGCTGGCGCCCGGGTGAAGGGACGGCTAATGCTCGGAATATTAATTACTGTACGCGCTGCTGACCCGGCAAGGACTAGCAGAAGGGGACCGGGGGTTAAGACAAAGACTCCTCCTGATCAAACGGCTGCAGCTCCCCTGCCTCCGAGGTTACAGCTCTGCCTTCTCTCTGCACTGGGCGGCTCTTGGCACGGGACTGGCAAAGTGACTCAAGGGGGTGACCGAGTCCACTGGCCCTTTCGGGGTCTGAAAGTCTGCGTGACCGAGCGCTCCGGCTTCAGAGGGAAGGGTCTTTCTGTGCCACCCCACCCTGCCAGCCCTTTGTGGGATTTCTGGTCAAGGCCAAGCCCTTCGAAGAGTGAACTGAAGAATTTCTTACGCAAACAGAGCGAGGAGTCGCTGAGTGGCCCCCGCCTTGAGCTCAGGGTGCTCCTTGCAGAAAACCTCTTGGGATCATAATAATAGCCCGCTCTCTTTCGCATCCATCCAGTTCCCGCATCCTGGCCCCCCCCGCCCCACCGCACCCCGGGAACCCCAGGGGGAGCCGGAGTGGGAGTGGAGAGAGATGGGGCTGGTCTCCGCGGGAGGAGAAGCCCCGGCGGGGTGGGAGGTGGGGGTGCTGTGTGTGTGGCGGCGGCAGCTGGGCCGGGGGTCCAGTGTCTGGTCCCATCGGGCGGGACCCCGCGCGCTCCACTTTCAAGTCTGCCCCGTAGCGCGCAGTCCCTGCCAGCGCCCCTAGTTCTAGGGCCCTGCTCCCCAACTCTGGCTCCTGGAGGTCCGCGCGCTCAGGGCGCGCAATCCCAAGACACCCTCCTTCACCAGCGCCAAGTGTCCCTGTCCTAGCCAGCCCGGCCCTCAGCCTCGAGCCGGTCCACTTTGCCTCTGCCAGCGTGGCAGCCCTGATTCACCCCCCCTTTCCCGGGGTGCGCGGCTCTGGGGCCCCGAAGCAGGGATGTGGCCCGCGGGAGAGCGGCGGGTGCACACTTAGGGGGCGCGACGCCGACCCCGGCACAACTTCCTGCCGGGCTCAGAGACCCCGGGTCCCGCAGGCTGCGCGACAGGCGGACTGCAGCCGCCCGGAGGCGGGAGGATGCGTGGCCAGCACCCGGCCTGGGAAGGACTGAGCCGGGACTGGGGGTGTCGGGGTGCGCCAGGGCGGTACCGCTTTAAATGCACTTGACTCACCTGCTCCGGCGCTGTCGCCTCCTTCCTCTACTGACAGCTGGGGGCTTTGTTTTCTCCACCCACCCAGGCGGCCGCGCTCCGCCCCCACCGCCACACGTGACTCGCCGTCTGCCACTGCGGCCGCCTGCGGGGCCACCCGGGGCACCCCGGCCTGGGCCACCCCTTCCCGGAGTGCAGTTGGGGACCGCCGTCCCCGAGAGGCCCCAGGCAGGTCGGAGGCCACCCGCCAGTTTGTCAGTTGGAAGGTGGCACGCGTGTTAGGGCCAGGGTGAGTTGGTGACAAGGAATAAAGTGGCAGCGGGTGAAACGCGCAGAGCTTTGGGCCGCACCCAAGAGGGCGGAGGCCGGCGCGGCTCCGAAGGGCGGTTTAAGAGGCGACGCCGCACCCCGAAGTCTGTGCCTGTAACTGGGAGCCTGCCAGCCGCCTTGCACCTACTTCTTACGCCAAAGGTTTATACTCCTACCTGGCAAACAATGGATACTGCGGAGCAAACTAGTTTTGTCCTGGACGTTATTAATTAAACTAGGCAACTCTAAGCTGAACCTTATGATAAACAGTGTAATCAATAATAGCAAGTTCTACTGAGGTTTTAAATCCGTTGCTTGTTGGTGCCGCTTGATACTTGGATTCTGTTTGGAAAATGGAATCCAGGCTGCGGACGCAAACTCTAGATTATTGATGTGGGCACGCATCCATTTGGAACAGCACCAAGTTTTAATGAAATGAATTGAGAAAATGTTCTGGCCTCAACACCCAGCTGGGTCTCTCCTGTTTTTGGAAGTGGTCCCCACCCTTGCTGATGGCCAGTGCTTGATACTGCAGGAACCTGTTGTCTGAATCCTTCCTTTTGCCCTTGGAGGACACACACATACCTTTGTTCTCCCAAAACTGCAACTCATGGGAAATCCTGTCCCCAAATCCCCAGCATCCATTGAAGTGAAGTCTGCATAGACTTTGCACTGCGCTTCCCAAAGTGACGTGCAGAGGGATCACCACCTGGCTTTGTTAAAACCAAATTCTGATTGCATGAGTCTGAAGTTGGAACTGGGTTCCTGTATTTTTGCAAACTCAGGGGCTTACCCGGGGAAGGCAATGGCACCCCACCCCAGTACTCTTGCCTGGAAAATCCAATGGACAGAGGAGCCTGGTCTCAAGCTTTTTCTCTTGTAATTCACCTGGTCTTTTCTCTATGTAATGTAACTTGAATATTTCCTGCAAGTTTATGATTCTTTGTTATTACATTTTTCCTTTTGTTTGTTTGTTTTTTTCCTGATGGTAAATCACAAAAAATCCATCCCCTATACAACAGAGAAAATTAAAGACAGTCAAACTTTCCCTAGGACATAACTAGTATTAACAATTTGACAATGGCACCCCACCCCAGTACTCTTGCCTGGAAAATCCAATGGACAGAGGAGCCTGGTGGGCTGCAGTCCATGGGGTCACTAACAGTCAGACAGACTGAGCGACTTCACTTTCACTTTTCTCTTTCATGCATTGGAGAAGGAAATGGCAACCCACTCCAGTATTCTTGCCTGGAGAATCCCAGGGATGGGGGAGCCTGGTGGGCTACCGTCTATGGGGTCACACAGAGTCGGACACGACTGAAGTGACTTAGCAGCAGCAGCAGCACACATATTATTTAATATTATACATAACCATGATTAAAACTGGGTACATATTTTATTTAATATTATACATAAGCACTATGAACATTTTGGTGCTTAGTTCCTCTATTAACAATTTGTGTATATTCTACATAATATATGACACAACCACTATTAACATTTTGGTACACATTTTAGCTAATGTTGTGTATAAGTGTATAAAGGTTTTCAGCATTATCATTTAACCATATATGTTGTTGAAATATTTCCATGGTAGTGTTATAGATGTATATCAATATTCTTTAAAAATTGGTTTTTTATTAAATACTAATTGAACACAAAAGAATATTTATGAAGCATGCATAAGATAAAAAGAATTTTCATGCAGTGAACACCCATGTTGATATCACTCTGTTTAAGAAACAGAACATTGTCATTACTGTTGAATTCCTGTTCCCTTCTTCCTCAGTTGTAACTCTTACCATGTATTTCCTCTTATCATATTCTTACTTTTCAGTTCAGCTTGCATATATGTTTGTATACCTAAGCAATAAATTGCTTTTGTGTGTTTTTGAAATTGATGTAAAAAGATCATTCTGTACATTGAAACTTGATTTCCTTCCCTCTATTCTATGTCTCTTTTAGGGTTGTTAAGGAGAATTGGCATCTTCAGATATTGAATCTTCCAGCCCATGAACGTAATATATATCTCCATTTATTTAGGTCTTTTAAAAATGTCTTTCAATGTAGTTTATCATTTTCTCCCTAAATGTCTTGCTTATCTTTTGTTAGATTTATTCCTAGATAGATATTGGTTTTTGATTTATTCTAAATGGTCTCTTTAGAAGTTAGCTTTCCAGCTCTTTGTTGTTGGTAGGTAGAAGTGCAATTGACTTTTTAAAAAAATGAAACTGCTTATTTAAAATCTGGAAACAGAAAAGCAACACATTTATTGTTTATGAATACTTATAGCTATAATGAAATTTTATAAATTTGGTTGGAAAGATGGACACAACCTTCAGGATGTGTTTTTTGGAGAGGCAGAGGGAATGAGATTGAGGAGAGGCAGAAAAAGGACATTAATGGTATCTATAACATTTTATTTCTTTATGAAGCAAATAGAACTAAATATTAAGGTTTGTTGAGGCTGCATAGCAAATGCATGAGTGATTGTTTTATTATTCTTTTTGCCTTTTTGAAATAGGTCATAATTTTTAAAAATTGGATACACAATATTAATTATGTTTTCAAAATAAATTATTTTCATGATGGATGACCTCAGAATCTATTAATTCTATTGACTATTCTAAATTGGACCTTTTTTTAGAGTGGGGGTTGTGAGCTGAACCCAAGCTCCAGATGTGATTGTTTTTTTGTGCCTTATAATTAAATAATTATAATTATAATTAAATAAATCAAACAACAAAGATTTTACATAAGGATCTGGATTTCTGAATTCTCTCAGAAAGTTAGAAAATCTGACAACACTATGTTTTCATGCAGTAAATAGCTAATTAGGTATAAGTAGTGGCTGCCTGGTGACTGTTTATTATGAAAAATTTCAAATATTTTCAAGACAGAAAGAAGAGCATAAGAGCTCCCTGATATCCATCATTGAAATTCAACAATTATTGACTCATGGCCAATTTTGTTATATCTATTTTTGCTGATCTCCTGATCCATGGGTTATTTTGAAGCAAATCCCAGACACTGTATTATTTCATCCTTAAATACTTTAGTTGTTATTGTTGTTTAGTCGCCCAGTCATGTCTGACTCTTTTGTGATCCCACAGCTTGTGCTTTTCCAGGCAAGAATACTGGAGTGGGTTGCCATTTCCATTCTCCAGGGGATCTTCCTAACCTAGGAATTGAACCTGAGTCTCCTGCATTGCAGGTAGAGTTTTGGTATTAATCTCTAAAAAATAAGAACTTTCAGAAAATGTAACCATGATTTTATTGTCATACCTAAAAAATTTAGCAGTAATTCTTTAATATAATCAAATACCCAATCAATATTCAAAATTTCTCCATTTTCTCAGCTTTATTTTACTGTTTGCCCAAATAAGAATTCAATTAAGGTCCTTACACTGCATGTGCTTGATATATTTCTGAAACCTCTGGGATCTTGTAGTGAAACTTAGATCAATACTGTCCAATAAAATTTTCTGTGATAATAAAAAATGTTCTATATCTGTGTATCCAGTGTGGGAACTACTAGCCATAATATGGCCATTGAGCACTTGAAGTGTGACTAGTGCAACTGAGGAAATGAATTTTTAATTTAAGTTTAATTAATTAAAGATGTTTGCTTATAGTTTATTAAAAGAAGATCCACATACCACAAACTTCACCTTTTGAACTGTACAATTCAGTGACTTTTAATATAATCACAAGTGGTACATTGATCACCACTAATTCTAGCACATTTACGTCATCCCTAAAAGAAACCCATTCACAATCACTACCCATTTCCCCTGACCCCAACCCTCAGCAACCATTAATCTACAGTCTTTCTCTATGGATTTGCCTATTTGGATATTTCATATGAGGAACTTATACAATATATAGCCTTTTGTATCTGGCATTTTTTACTTCGCATAATGTTTTCAAGGTTGATCAACTGATGCATTAATGCATATCAGTTAATTTATGTAATTTGATGGCCATATAATGCTCCATTGTATGCATATGCCATAGTTTGCTTATCCTTTCACCAGCTGATGAACATTTGAGTTAGTTCTACTTTTTTAACTCTTATGAGTAATGTTACAATGAACATTCATTACAAGTTTCTGTGTGGACATATGTTTTCAATTCTCCTGAGCATAATACCTAAAGATGGAATTTCTGGGTCATATGCTAACTCTGTGTTTGACTTTTATCGAAACTGCCAAATAGTTTTCCCCATCAGAAATATATACAGGTTCAAATTTTCCACATCTGTATCAACACTTGTTATTGTCCATCTTTTTGAGTGTAACCAATCTAGTGTGTGGTTTTGATGTCCATTTCCCAAACAACTAAAGATAGTGAACATTTTTTCATGTGTTTATGGCCATTTGTATATCTTCTTTGGAGAAATGTCTATTCAAATCCTTTGTCCATTTTTAAACTGGGTCACTTTTTTTGTTGAATTGTACAAGTTCTTTATATATTCTCTATATAAGTCCCTTCACAGATACATTATTTTCAGATATTTTCTCCCTTTCTGTGAGTTGTCTTTTCATTTTCTTGATGTCCCCTGAAGCATGAAAGTTTTAAAATTTGATGAAAGCAACTTATCTGTGTTTTCTTTTGTTGCTTGTGCTTTATGTGTCGTACCAAGAAAACCATTGCCTAAACCAAGTCCAAGCTTTACTCCTATATTTTCATTCAAGAGTTTTATAGTTTTAATTCTTATATATAGTATTTGGTCCATTTCAACTTAATTTTTGTTTATGGTTTTTGTATTGGTGTGTAACAGGGGTACGAACTCATTCTTAGGATATGGAGACCCAGGTTTTGCAGCAGTATTCATTGAAAAGACTATTCTTTCCCACATTGAATTGTCTTGGCACCCTTGTCAAAAATCAATTGCCCATAAATGCAAGAGTTTATTTCTGGACACTCAATTTTATTCCACTGATCTGTATATGACCTTTATACCAGTGACACACTGCCTTGATTATTATAATTCTGTAGGAAGTTTTGAAATTGGGAAGTGTGAATCTTCCAATTTTGTTCTTCTTTTTCAAGATGGTTTTGACTGTCCTTTGTGTTTCCACGTGAATTTGCAGATCAGATTTTCTGCAAAAAAAGCATTTTAAATTATGTTAGTGATTGCATTAAATTTTTATATCAATTTGAAGAGCATTGTGATCTTCCAAATCTTAAGTCTTCCAATCCATGAAGTTCATATCTTTCCATTTACTCAGGTGTCTTTTAGTTTCTTTCACTGATGTTTTGTAGTTTACATGTCCAAGTCTTGTACTTCTTTGGTTAAATTGATTTCTCAGTATTTTACTCTTTTTGATGCCACTTTAAATGTTAATTTAGCTTTCAAATAGGTCATTGTTAATGTATAGAAATACAATTGACTTCTGTGTATTGATCATGTATTCCTGAGAGCAATGTTGAATGGAGTGGCAAGAATAAACATTCTTGTCTTGTTTCTGATCTTAGGGAGTGAGCATCTTATATTGCACTGTCAGATATGATGTAGCTCTGTGTGTGTGTGTGTGTGTGTGTGTGTGTGTGTGTGTGAGAGAGAGAGGGGGGGCTTTTATTAGATTGAAGAAATTCCTTCCTATTCTTACTTTGTCAAGTGTTTTTATCAAAAATGGCTGTTGCATTTTGTCAAATGCTTTTTCTGTATCTATTGAGATGCTCATGAGGTTTTTCTTCTTTATTCTATTAAAATGATATGTTACATCAAATTTCAGATGCTAAACCAACTCTGCATTCTTGGAATAATTCCCACTTGGTCATGATGTATAATCCTTTTTATACATTTACTGGATTTGGTTTGTTAGCATTTTGCTGAGGATTTCTTTATCTCTATTCTTAAGGGATATTCATAAATTTTCTTGTGATATCTTTATCTGGTTTTGGTGTCAGGGTAATACTGGCCTAATAGAATGAATTAGGAAGTGTTCCATTCTCTTCTATGTTTTGGAAGAGTTTGTGAAGGATCGGTGCTAATTCTTCCTTTAAATGCTCGGGATGAGGACATGAAATGTGGATATAACCCAAGAGAGCACAAAATAGTGAAAAGCATCAAGTTTTAGGATCTCAGAGCAATGGGGCAGTGCTATTTATGAGGATATCAGGACAAGGGAGACTTGAGAGGCAAGGCTTCACTGGAGGAGAAAAGGAAGTTCCTGCAGAAATACTGTCAAAGGTATTCCCTCCTGCTGCCAAGGGCTCTTGTGTCTTGTAGAAAGGCTCTAAACTACATGATGACCTCATTCCTCAAAAGAAATTCTCCAACCAGGTGTACCTTTCCTTTTTCACAGGCTAGTTTGGGCTTGCTCAGAAGTGTTAGCTCTGCTGGCCTCTCTTGTGCTTTCTTTATTCATGAGTGTGTGTAACACAGATTCTTTGAACATCAATAACAGTGCTTCCCTAGCACTGGTCCTGACATGCCCCAAAGTGTCTTCAGTTACTTCGGGGGGTGTCTTGCAATTCTCAGAACTAGTTTACTTTCAGTTTATTTATTTGTTTAAAAAAGATGCATGCCATTTCAGATGGTTTTTTTGTGGTAGATGTGTCAGAGGAGGAGGAATTGGAAGCTAGGTGTCATGGAAAGAAAACAAAGCTAGAGGAAAAGTTATAAGTTACAGAAGACTGAGAATCTTTGATCTGGGGTATTTAGAAGTAATCACTCGGTCCTAATCACTGATTTATCCCAATGTTTGGAAGAAGTCCTGACACATCAGAGTGGATGCTCAGTAAATATTTGCTAAATGGAAAACTGGTCTTCCTAGGTGGCGCTAGTGGTCAAGAGCCCAACTGCTAATGCAAGAGACTTAAGAGATGCAGGTTCGATCCTGGGTGAGGAAGGTCCCCTGGAGAATGTGTGTGTAACACAGATTCTTTGAACATCAATAACAGTGCTTCCCTAGCACTGGTCCTGACATGCCCCAAAGTGTCTTCAGTTACTTCGGGGGGTGTCTTGCAATTCTCAGAACTAGTTTACTTTCAGTTTATTTATTTGTTTAAAAAAGATGCATGCCATTTCAGATGGTTTTTTTGTGGTAGATGTGTCAGAGGAGGAGGAATTGGAAGCTAGGTGTCATGGAAAGAAAACAAAGCTAGAGGAAAAGTTATAAGTTACAGAAGACTGAGAATCTTTGATCTGGGGTATTTAGAAGTAATCACTCTGTCCTAATCACTGATTTATCCCAATGTTTGGAAGAAGTCCTGACACATCAGAGTGGATGCTCAGTAAATATTTGCTAAATGGAAAACTGGTCTTCCTAGGTGGCGCTAGTGGTCAAGAGCCCAACTGCTAATGCAAGAGACTTAAGAGATGCAGGTTCGATCCTGGGTGAGGAAGGTCCCCTGGAGAAGGGAATGGCTACCCACTCCAGTATTCTTGCTGGAGAATCCCATGGATGGACGAGCCTGGAGGACTACAGCCTATAGGGTTGCAAAGAGTCAGGCACAGCTGATGCAACTTTGCATGCATGCACACAAATGGAAAACCTTTGAATTAATGAATATAAGACTCTATGTGTTTATAGGAGACAGTATGTGGGAAGTACCTATAGAAGTACAAAAATGGAGGAATCAAAATGCTCAGAGGAGATAGCACATGTGAACAACCAGGGCAATAGATGGATGGATGTGTCAGACTCAGGCCCTAGATTTTTTGGACAGATTTGATTTAAAATTTTTTGTTCTGTTACTTCCTTAAGAGAGTCATTCTTATTAGACTTGCTTTTATGTTTGGAAAATATCCTCCCTTAGAAGGCAGAGGCCAGTGGGAGGGGGGTTCATGTTTGGGAGTTCGTGTAAAAAAATAAATAAATACAAAAAAAAAAAAAAAAAAAAGAAGGCAGAGGCCATCTGCATGTGGACTGTGTGAGATGTGGTGTATTGAAGAGGACACTGGACTTGGAATCAGAAAGAGAGAGTTCCAGCTCTACTACTTGCCCACTGGACTTGGAATCAGAAAGTGAGAGTTCCAGCTCTACTGCTTGCTGCAGAGGCCATCTGCATGTGGACTGTGTGAGATGTGGTGTATTGAAGAGGACACTGGACTTGGAATCAGAAAGAGAGAGTTCCAGCTCTACTACTTGCCCACTGGACTTGGAATCAGAAAGTGAGAGTTCCAGCTCTACTGCTTGCCCCACAGAAACATTTATAAACACACAAGGCAGGAATCATCCATGAATAAGAGTCAGCCAATACAGGAAAAAGGGAAAATGAACATCAGAGGGTAGAATTGTTGGTTAAGAACCCTAAACTAAGTATTTTAAAAATAATTAAAGAGAAAATAAGTGAGCGAAATTATAAGAGAAGGATCCCACTTTTAAGATCATATAGATTTAAAGAGAAGAAGGGAAACTTCTAGAAATAAAAGTATATTTATTGAAATGAAAATTTCAGTGTATTGGTTATAATCACTTTTAAAACATTTAATATTATTTGGTAAAACTGGAGATACTCAATTGTCTTAACAAAGTGATAAGTACAAAATTAAGCACTAGAAAAAAATCACAAGTTTCTTCCTGAACACTAAGAGAATTTATAAATTAGAATAACAAAGAAAACACATAATGAAGGGAAAAAAAACAGTTACATGGATATACCTAAAGAGTGTCATACAGAGTGATGTAAGTCAGAAAGAGAAAAATGAATATCATATTTTAATGTATATATGTGAGACCTAGAAAAATGGTATGTGCTGTGCTGTGCTAAGTTGCTTCAGTTGTTTCCAACTCTTTGTGAACCTGCCCGGCTCCTCTGGCCATGGGATTCTCCAGGCAAGAATACTGGAGGGGGTTGCCATGCCTTCCTCCAGGGGATCTTCTGGACGCAGGGATTGAATCAGCAGCTCCTGTGGCTCTTGCATTCCAGGCAGATTCTTTACCTCTGCGCCATGGGGGAAGCCCAGAAAAATGGTATAGATAATCCTATTTGCAAAGCAGAAATAGAGATACAGATGTGGAGAACAAATGTATAGATTTTGATTCCAAGGGGGAAAGAGGAAGGATTGGAGGAATTTGGAGATTGGGATTGACATGTATACAGTATTGATACTATGTACAAAATAAATAACTAATTAGAACCTGCTGTACAGCACAGGGAACTCTCCTTAATGCACTGTGATGACCTGAGTGGGAAGGAAGTCCAAAAGGGACAGGTTATATGTATATGTATGGCTGATTCATTTTGCTGCACAGTAGAAACTAACAACATAAAGAAACTATACACCAATGAAAACTAATTGACAAAAAGAAAAACAGTCAATATACATGGTACACATGGTGATTTCAATATAAACTAGTACATCAGAGTTGAGATAAAAAATATGTCCTATCAGTGTGTGAGGGCTTCCCTGGTGGCTCAGCTGATAAAGAATCCCCCTGCAATGCAGGAGACCTGAGTTCGAGACCTGGGTTCAATCCCTGGGTTGGGAAGATCCCTTGGAGAAGGGAAAGGCTACCCACTCCAGTATCCTGGCCTGGAGAATTCCATGGACTGTATAGTCCATGGGGTTGCAAAGAATTGGACATGACTGAGTGACTTTCACTTTCACTTCATCAATGTGTGAATAGGCTTAGACAGCACATTTGCTTTAAAAAAGGTGTGAATGGGCTTAACTCACCTACTAAAAGAAAAATATTTTCCTAAAAAAAATAATTTTGGTTATTTATTTTTCATTGTGCTGAGTCTTTGGTGCTACATGGGCTTTCCCTAGTTGCAGAGAGGGCTACTCTTGGTTGCAGTGTGCAAACTTCTTATTGCAATGGCTTCTCTCATCATGGAGCATGGCCTCTAGGGTGCACACACTTCAGTAGTTGCAGCACGTGAGCTCAGTAATTGCAGCACTCAGGCTCTAGAGCACAGGCTCAATAGTTGTGGCACACGTGCTTAGTTGCTCCGTGGCATGTGGGATCTTCCAGGACTAAGGATCAAACTGATGTCTTCTGCACTGGCATGGAGCCATCAGGAAAACCTGAAAAATACTTGCAATATGGCTTAAAAGCAAGACTCAAATGAATGGTGTATGGAGATACATCCAAGTTGAGTCATACAGGCTAAAAATAAAGACATAGGCAAACGGAAATAACAAATAAGTGGGGCTTTTGATCCTTGATATCAAATAAAGTAGAATTGTGACAAAACAGATAACTTATAATGCAAAAATCCAATTTCATAAAGTTAAGTATAACATTTATAAATCTTTAAAAATCTTTTAAAAGCAGAAACTATAGATGCAAGATGATACAGATAGAAATAGATTGCTAGTAGGAAACTTCAACAGGTCATTCCTAGTGCAGAATAGATCAAGTGGCAGAAACATAAGGATACAGAAAAAGTAAACAACATAATCAATAAAATGGATCTCATTGATCTTTCAGTTCAGTTCAGTTCAGTCGCTCAGTCGTGTCCGACTCTTTGCAACCCCATGAATTCAGACTTAAATTGAAGAAAGTAGGGAAAACCGCTAGACCATTCAGGTATGACCTAAATCAAATCCCTTATGATTACACAGTGGAAGTGAGACATAGATTTAAGGGCCTAGATCTGATAGACAGAGTTCCTGATGAACTATGGAATGAGGTTCGTGACATTGTACAGGAGACAGGGATCAAGACCATCCCCATGGAAAAGAAATGCAAAAAAGCAAAATGGCTGTCTGGAGAAGCCTTACAAATAGCACTGAAAAGAAGAGAGGCGAAAAGCAAAGGAGAAAAGAAAAGATATAAGCATCTGAATGCAGAGTTCCAAAGAATAGCAAGAAGAGATAAGAAAGCCTTCTTCAGCAATCAATGCAAAGAGATAGAGGAAAACAACAGAATGGGAAAGACTAGAGATCTCTTCAAGAGAATTGGAGATACCAAGGGAACATTTCATGCAAAGATGGGCTCGATAAAGGATCGAAAAGATGTAAGCAACTGAATGCAGAGTTCCAAAGAATAGCAAGAAGAGATAAGAAAGCCTTCTTCAGCAATCAATGCAAAGAGATAGAGGAAAACAACAGAATGGGAAAGACTAGAGATCTCTTCAAGAGAATTGGAGATACCAAGGGAACATTTCATGCAAAGATAAGGAACTTTAGGACCTAATAATAGTGAGTATGCATGCCTTCCTTATCAACTGCACATAGAACAGTTATAAAAATCCATCAAATATTAGGTCACAAAGAAAGCTACAGTAGGTTCTATATAATGGGAATATTACAAACAACACTTTATTATCACAGTGAAATAAAACTAGAATAAAAAAGTATGAAAACACTACATATCAGAAACTACTGGATACATTTAGAGATACATTAGAGATACATTTAGAGGAAAGATTTATACACCTAAACACTTACATCAATAAAATAACAGTGAATGAATTTTATCAACTTAAAAAGTGAGAGAAAGAACAAGAAATGCACCAAAAGAAAGCACAAGGAAGAAAAAAATAAAGGTAAGAGTAGAAAATTAGTGAAGGTAAGGATTAGAAACCAATAGGTCAGAGTAATAAATCAAAATTCTGGTTCTTTGAAAAAAGTAACAAAATATATAAACCACTGGCTACACTAATCAAATGGAAATGGGAGAAACACAACTACAAAATAAGAAAGACAAAGAAGAAATAGACAAGGATGGAGCAAAAAACTTGAGTGTGGGCTACAAATGGGAACAGAACAAAGTTCAGTTCAGTGGTTCAATCATGTCCAACTCTTTGCGACCCCATGTACTGCAGCATGCCAAGCTTCCCTGTCCTTCACCATCTCCCAGTTTGCTCAAACTCATGTCCATTGAGTCGGTGATGCCATCCAACCATCTCATCCTCTGTCATCTCCTTCTCCTGCCCTCAATCTTTCCAGCATCAGGGTCTTTTCTAATTAGTTAATTCTTTGCATCAGGTGGCCAAAATACTGGAGCTTCAGCTTGAGCATTAGTCCTTTCAATGAATATTCAGAACTGATTTCCTTTACAACTGACTGGTTTGATCTCCTTGCAGTCCAAGGAACTCTTAAGAGTCTTCTCCAACATCACAGTTTAAAAGCATCAATTCTTTAGCGCTCAGCTTTCTTTATAGTCCAACTCTCACATCCATACATGACTACTGGAAAAACCATAGCTTTGACTAGATGGACCTTTGTTGGCAAAGGAATGTCTCTGCTTTTTAATATGCTATCTTAGGTTGGTCATAGCTTTTCTTCCAAGAAGAAAGTGTCTTTTAATTTTATGGCTGCCATCACCATCTGCAGTGATTTTGGAGTCCAAGAAAATAAAGTCTGTCACTGTTTCCATTGTTTCCCCATCTATTTGCCATGAAGTGATGGGGCCAGATGCCATGATCTTTGTTTTTTGAATGTTGAGTTTTAAGCCAGCTTTTTCACTCTTTTCTTTTACTTTCATCAAGAGGCTCTTTTGTCCCTCTTTGCTTTCTGTCATAAGGGTGGTGTCATCTGCATACTTGAGGTTATTGGTATTTGTCTTGGCAATCTTGATTCCAGCTTGTGCTTCATCCAGCCTGGCATTTCACATGATGTACTCTGCATATAAGTTAAATAAGTAGGGTGACAATATACAACCTTGACGTACTCCTTCCCATCTCTATTAAGAATTTTCCATAGTTTGTTGTGATTCACCCTGCCAAAGGCTTTGGCATAGTCAAAATGAATGAAGCTGACCGTTTTTCAAGTGAGTAACAGAAGTAATATAATCACTCTAAACAGGGAGGGGAGCATCAAAGTGGGGAAACACACCCAAGTTATTTTGGTACACAGTATTTTGACTAAATACATTGACTAAAGGAAAAACAAAAACAAAAACAAAAACTGAACGCCTATATTGAACTTTAGCTAGTAGGCTTGTTTTCACAACGATATGAGTTAGCTGTTCTGTAACTGTTTTGGGGGTCTTTTAGCATTGAGCAAATAAGTAACTATTTTGAAGGTAATTGGAATCAGACTTTTTACAGTTTGAGAAGGGCGTTATAGATGTGGAAAGGGGAACTCGAACATGTACTCTATTGTGTTGACTGAAACTGGACATATCAGTATAAACTCATGGGTTTTAATGTCTATCTATCTATCCAAAGACAGAAATTAAAAGAGATAAAGCTATCTGTGCCTATCTATAGCCCACCAGGCAGGCTCCTCTGTCCATGGGGATTTTCCAGGCAAGAATACTGGGTTGCCATACCCTCCTCCAGGGGATCTTCCCAACCCAGGGATTGAACCTAGGCCTCCTGCATTGCTGGTTGATTCTCTACCATCTGAGCCACCAAGGAAGCATATCTACCTATATCTACAGATATCTCGAATATCTTGTAGTGGCAGAGTACAAAGAAGTGCTTGAAAAATGGACAAAAGGACAGAAGAGTCAGCTTAGAGGGAATTTCACTGACTAAATGTAGGACATTTTTTACATCAAAATAAATAATAGTAACATTATAATACACTGAATAAAACAAGAGTCTATAGAACATTCTGATATAAATGAATGAATAAATAAATAATTAGGAAAAAAATTATTGCTTGTATTAGAATGCCAACTAAAATATGTAGAAGGAATGGTGGAGTTACATCCTTTGGCCATCACAATAGTAATAAATGATGTGGGCAAAATCATCAGTTGACACTAGTAATTTAATGAGTAACTTGGTATTTACATAGTTCCAAATGATATCCTGACAGAATTCTTACTAATTAAAAAAGGCAAAAAAAAAAAAAAAAAGACNAATAAATGATGTGGGCAAAATCATCAGTTGACACTAGTAATTTAATGAGTAACTTGGTATTTACATAGTTCCAAATGATATCCTGACAGAATTCTTACTAATTAAAAAAGGCAAAAAAAAAAAAAAAAAGACACTACAGTGGAGAAAGTTGGTATGTAGTACCTTAACCAAGTGACTGAAGTTAACTTCACCATTGATGGTTAAAATACACATTATGCACCTGCTCCTTTGATGACTGAGAAGAACACAGACTTTCTCTTGTGGTGTTCCTGCCAAAATACCATAAACAAAAAGCTAGTAATTTGTGATGTTAGATGAGATCTTGACCAGATATTTTAAACTATTCTTTAATTTTTGCCAAAAAGAACATTTTGGGAACAACTGACAAAATTTAAATTAAATATTTATAGTGAGAAATAATATTTTATTAATTAATACCAACTTTATGATTTTGATTATTGTACTTTAGTTATATAAGAGCATGTATTTGTTATTAGGAAATATAAACTGCAGTATTTAGGGGTAAAAGGATATGATATCTGGTATTTACTCTAAAATAGAAAACTTGTGTATACAGAGGGAATGATAAAATACATGGTAAAATATAAAACAATTGGGAAAATTTGGGTGAAGGGTAAACAGGAGTTCTTTGTACTATTCTTCCAACTTTTCTATTGGTTTTGAATTATTTCAAATTTAAAAAGTAAGAAAAAGAAACATTTAAAAATATTTGTAAGAAGATGTAGGAGAAAAAAAAAAAAGAAGATGTAGGAG
>SJYX01001338.1:12906-25022 GCA_006410675.1 Oreotragus oreotragus
TCTTGTCCACAGACATTAATCACATTCTCTGTATCAGTTCTATCAACACTAAAAGAAACACTTTTATTTTCCCACCTGCCTTTCCATGTTTTTTCTTACATAATTGGTTCAGAATTTGGAAGGAAAGTTAAAGGATGAAATTTATTGAGACTTCTTAGACCCTTGGTCATATTCTTCACTATTCTTTCATAACAGCTTCAACAAACAAGGAAGCATAATTTCTAGACAGAGAGTTTTTTCAAGGAATTTGAAAACATTGTATGTTTCCTTTTATTGCTAGAGAGAGGCAATAGATCTTCGTATACTTAAGAATAATGAGCAAAGTCACTCTTTATTAGTCCTAATGGGTTTCCAATCAGGAGAGATGTATGCTGTTGATTGTATTGTATTAATAAGAGTTAGAACTTCAAGACTATGAAGAGAACCACGAACCAAACATTTATTTGAAGTGATTACCCAGATCATGTATGTGCATTTCTTAGGCACATGTATGAGTGATTCATGTGCCCAGTTGATCTAACAAATAAATTGTATCATTACAACAGGGAGCTGGTAATGAAGAGGCCACAGCAGGGTTCAGACCCAGGAAGCCTAGATAAAACTTTTCTTGAAGAGATCAGAATTTCTTCTTCTGATATATGCTGAGAACAGATAAGATTGTTTAATTAACACCAGTTGGGAATTGACTGGTAACAGATGGAGGACAGACTTGTGTATAAAAGCGAGATATTTCAAGGTGAAAGAAGATTAAAAAAAAGCAACATTTTATGTAATAAGTCTAAAACCCAATTCAGTCTACCTTCATGACTATTTAAGTCATTGATTATTGTTGTTCTTCAATCACGCAGCCATGTCTGACCCTTTGTGACCCCATGGACTGCAGCATGCCATCTTCCCTGTCCTTCACCATCTCATGGAGCTTGCTCAAACTCATGTCCATTGAGTCAGTGATGCCATCCAACCATCTCATACTCTGTTGTCCCCTTCTCCTCCTGCCTTCTATCTTTCCTAGCATCAGGGTCAATGATTTTTAGTTTCACTTTTTTCTCGTCCTATATAATTGTGTGTAGAAATTGGTATGTTTTAAGCATGTATGCTTTGTGATTATATCATTTATTTTTATGGAAAATAAGCCTCTCCATGTGAATGATGTGTCATGTTCTTGTCCATCTCAGTATCCAAGCCTGATCTGCTAAGGTTTTACACTCACTGATACTTATGTGTGCAAGACATTGGTCTAAACACTACCTCATTTAATCCTCACAATAATCCTTGTGGTTACCAATATAATCCCACTTTGAAGATGAATAAATGTATTTTAGAGAGGCTAAGAGACTTGCAAAGGCCACACTATTTTTATACAGGGAAGCTGAGTTTTGAAGATCAGAAGTGGTTGGGAGTGACTCTAAACCCTCTGAGGTAGGCAGACATCACTGAGAGAGGCATAGCAATTAGTCTTGATAAAAGAAAGAGAGAAATGGAACAAGATGGTGGAGGAGTAGGTGGACATGGAGTACATCTCTCTCCATGGATACATCAGGAATACACCTTCAGACACAAAAGTGCATGCAGAACACCAGCTGAGAGCGGACAGGCATATCTGACCAGAGGAAAAGAATATATAGGACCACTCAAAACTCGGTAGGATAAAGGAACTAGGGGGAAATACAGGAGTGTTAGTAGGCCTGGACCTGCCCTTGGCAGGTGGGGGAACTGAAGCAGGAGTCAGATCCCCACATCAGGGTGATTGTCTGAGTCAGAGGAGAAACATTTAAGGCTGAGAGTGAAACAGCTGATCAGTGGCAGCCTAAACGGAAGGAGAATCAGACAGTCCTTGCTGCAGCCATACATATCCCGGACAGGGACACAGGTCTCCTGGAAGGTGCAGTGGCTGGAAGCTGGAGTTTAGGGATTGTGGAGAAATCCCAGAGCGAGAGCTGCTGTTGACTGAGGAGAGTAGAGGAGGGGATGTGAGGGAGGAGATTGTGGTGGTGGGGGTGACTGTGGAGGAAAGCCAGGCACCATGGAAGCAAGGTGATACTGCTGAGTCACGTGTAGCAGGCGGAGCCATCACCCTAGCCTCTCTCTGGCCACACATCAGCATCGGCAGCCGGACAATAGAGAGGCTGGCCCATCAAAGGCCTGACGCACTGAATTACAGAGCAGGACCCAACCCAGGGTGCCCCTTTAAGTGCCTGACGTGCTGACCTACAGAGTAGGACCCCAGCCAGGGGGGGCCCCTTTATGTGCCTGTTGCGCTGAACAACAGAGAAGGACCTCAGGCAAGGGTGCCCTCTAAGTGCCTGAACGGTTAGAGCTATGGAGAAAGACTGGCCAACTGCTACTGCTAAGTCACTTCAGTCGTGTCCGACTCTGTGTGACCCCATAGATGGCAGCCCACCAGGCTCTCCCATCCCTGGGATTCTCCAGGCAAGAACACTGGAGTGGGTTGCTGTTTCCTTCTCCAATGCAGGAAAGTGAAAAGTGAAAGTGAAGTCGCTCAGTCGTGTCTGACCCTCAGCGACCCCATTGCAGCCTTCCAGGCTCCTCCATCCATGGGATTTTCCAGGCAAGAGTACTGGAGTGGGGCCATTGCCTTCTCCGAAGATTGGCCAAAGAGGCCGTTAGATCACCAGCTATAAGAGGTTCGAAAAAAGACTCTGATAGGGCCATAACTCCTGCGGCGGAGGCAGTCTGTGTCCCTGCACACTTGGTGCCACCAGGGACCCCGCAAGCCAAGCAGCTGTGCCTCCTTCACACTCAACTCTCACGGGGGCAGAGCTGCCACTGGCAAAAAATGTCTCGTGTCTATGCATGCAGAGTTGCTTTGGTAGTGTCCGACTCTTTGCGACCCTAGACTGTGGCTTGCCAGGTTTCTCTGTCAGGGAAGGGGGTTCTTCAGGCAAGAACACTGAAGTGTATTGGCCAATACTGGTGGCCATACCCTTCTAGAGCACTATATTTCCTGCTGCCCTAGCCACCAACTCCCCTGAGTGCCCGGTGCTGCCAGAACCCCTGCACCCCAAGCAGCTGCACCACCTCCACACCTCGCAGGGGCAAACTCACAACAGAAAACACACTAGTTCTGATAGCGGTGGACACTGAAGGCAATAAAACACAGGAGTAGGGCCAGATTAGGATCTGAGCAGCCCCCACAGCAGGTCCAGAGATCAGCACAGTGTTGGAGGGCATCGTAGAGAGGTGAGGTGGACTGTGACTCCCAGTGAGGGAAAGGACTCTGATAGCAGTTGACTCAAGGAAAACATTCATTAGTCTTATGTTTTGACTTGTTCTGTAGATTCTTTTGGATTTTTTTTTTCTTTTCTTCCCCCCACCCCCGTTGTAGTTGTTGATTTTATTGGCACTATGAGGTTTTATTGGCACTAAGCTTTTGAGGTTTTCTTTCTTCTCAGTCACATTTTTTACTGTTGTTATAAACCTCTGCCTCTATGTTGGGCTTTTGAAGTTCTGAGGAGTTTTTTCTTTTTTTTAATTTTAATTTTTTAACCTATTATTATTCCTTCTACATTTATTCCTTTGTTTGCTTTTCCTACTGTTCTTTACACCTTTACATCTTTAATGTATAAAAACCTTCTTTATCTACCTCTATTTAACTTTGCATAGCTATTCTTTTTTCCTTTTCTTTATTTCCTTTCCTCTCAACACATTTGTTAGTTTTGCTTTCATTATTTTATTCCCCAATTGGCACCTTGCTTTAGTTTTGTTTTCCAGTTTGTGCTTTAGTTAGTTTTGTTCTTAATTGGTAAATATAATTTTTGATTCCCTTTGTTCACTGGGTCAATCTACTGGACTTTACATTTGTTGGACTGTTTTGACTTTGCTCATGGGTGTATATGTATATATTTCATTATTTTAATTATTATTTGTCTGATATTGTAACTGCCATTTTTCTGGGGTTCATCCTTGGTTTCTCATTATTGGATATTTGTTTTAATCTCACTTAATGTCACAGCAAACCACTTGTGGAATCTTTGTTCCTGACAAGAGATCAAGCCCGGAGCCTTTGGAGTGGGAGCACTGATGCTAAGACCCTAGACTACCAGAGAACTAACCCTAGAGAGTATCAAATAGAGAGAACTCACACAAAGGAAACCACTTGAGTACAAGACCCAGCATCACCCAACCACCACTAGCACCCTGTGCAAGATGGCTCATCTAAACAACAAACAAAACAAAAATACAAACCCAATCATCGGCAGAAAGGATTGCCACCTCACTCAGCCTTTCCCAGCAGAGGGAAAAAAAAAAAAAAAAACAAAAACCCAGCATAAATCTCACCCTATAAGAATCTTACACAAACTACTGGACCACCCTTAGGAGGGCAGAAACCAAAAGGAAGAAAGAATTCAACATTGAAGCCTGGGTAAAGGAGATCTCAAACAGAATAAGTTAAAAAAAAAAAATGAAAAGGCAGAGAAATACTACACAAGTGAAGGAACAAACTAGAAACACAGAAGTCCAAATAAATGAAGAGGATGGAGGCAAATTACCTGGAAAAGAACAATGATAGTAAAGATGACCAAAAACCTTGAAAACAAAATGGAGAAAATGCAAAAATCAATTAACAAAGACCTAGAAGAATTAAAGAATAAACATATAGAGACAAACAACACAATTACTGAAATTAAAAGGAATCAATAGCAGAATATCTGAAACAGAAGAAGGAATAAGTGAGCTGGACGATAAAAAGGTGGAAATAACCTCTGAAGAGCAGAATAACGTAAAAAGAATGAAAAGAACTGAGGATAGACTCAGAGACCTCTGGGACAATAGCAAACCCAACATTTGAAGTATAGGGGTCCCAGAAGAAGAGAAAAAGAATGGGCATGAGATAAATTTTGAAGAGATTATAGGTGAAAATTTCCCTAACATGGAAAAGGAAATAGTCAATCAAGTCCAACAGGTGCAAAGAGTCCCATACAGGATAAACCCAAGGAGAAACACACCAAGATACATACTAATCAAAGTAACAAAGATGAAACACAAAGAAAGAGCATTAAAAGCAGCAAGGGAAAAGCAACAAGTAGCACACAAGGGAAACCCTTACACTTAAGACCTGACCTTTCAGCAGAAACTCTGCAGGCCAGAAGGGAATGGCAGGATCTATTTAAAGTACTGAAAGGGAAAAATCTACAACCAATATTACTGTACCCAGCAAAGATCTCATTAAAAATTGACAGAGAAATAAGAAGCTTCGCAGGTAAGCAAAAGGTAGGAGAATTCAGTACCACCAAACCAGCTTTACAACAAATGTTAAACAGACTTAAATAGTCAAGAAATAGAAGAGAAATAAAAGATCCACAAAATCAACTTCAAACAATTAAGAAATTGGCGATAGGAACATATATATCATAATTGCTTCAAATCTAAACAGAGTTAATGCTTCAACCAAAAGACACAGACTGGCTGAATAGATACAAAAACAAAACCCATATATATGCTGTCTACTAGAAACCCAGTTCGGACCTAAAGACACATATAGACTGAAAGTGAGAGGATGAAAAATATATTCCATGCAAACGGGAAGCAAAAGAAAGCTAGAGTAGCAATCCTCATATCAGACAAAATAGACCTTAAAATAAAGAATATTATAAGAGTTAAGGAAGGACATGACATAATGATCAAGGGATCAATCCAAGAGGAAGACATACCAATTGTAAATAGCTGTGCACCCAACATAGGAGCACCTAATACATAAGACAAACACTGCTGCTGCTGCTACTGCTGCTAAGTCACTTCAGTCGTGTCCAGACATAAAAGGAGAAGTTGACTGTAACACAATAATAGTCTGACACTTTAACACCCCACTTACACCAATAAATAGGTCATAAAAACAGAAAAGTAATAAAGAAACACGTCTTAAATGATACATTAGATGAGATGCTTCTCACTGATATCTTTAGAACATTCCATCCAAATGCAGAAGAATACACCTTCTTCTTAAGTGCACATGGAACATTCCCCAGGATAGACCACATCTTAGGTCCCAAATCAAGCCTCAGTAAATTTAAGAAAATGGAAATTGTATCAAGCATCTTCTTGACCACAATACTATGAGATTCAATATCAATTACAAGAAAAAAAAAACTGTAAGAAACACAAACACATAGAGATTAAACAACACGTTTCTAAATAACCAACAGGTTACTGTAGAAATCAAAAGGGAAATCAAAAACTTCTGGAAACAAATGATAATGAAAACACGACAACTCAAAACCTATGGGATGCAGCAAAAGCAGTTATTAGAGGGAATTGTATAGCAATACAATCCTACCTCAAGAAACAAGACCATCAAATGGATAACCTAACTTTACATCTAAAACAACTGGAAAAAGAAGAACAAAGATACCCCAAAATTAGTAGAAGGAAAGAAATCATAAAGACCCAAGCAGAAATAAATGGAAAAGAAATGAAAGAAATAATAGTAAAGATTAATAAAAATAAAATCTGGTTCTTTGAGAAGATAAACAAAATCGACAAACCTTTAGCCAGACTCATCAGGATAAAAAGAGAGAAGAATCAAATCAGCAAAAGTAGAAATGGAAAAGGAGAGTTTACAACAGACAATGCAGAAATACAAAGGATTATGAGAGTATTATGAACAACTATATGGCAATTAAATGGATAAACTGGAAGAAATGGACAGATTCTTAGAAAAGTTCAGTCTTCCAAGACTGAACCAGTAAGAAATACAAATTATGAACAACCCAGTTACAAGCACTGAAATTGAAGCTGTGATCAAAAATCTCCCAAAGGAAAAAAGCCCAGGACCAGATGACTTCACAGGCGAATTCTGTCAAACATTTAGAGAAGAACTAAGGCTCATCCTTCTAAAACTATTTCAAAAAATTGCAGAGGAAGAAACACTTACAAACTCATTCTATGAGGCCACCATCACCCTGATACCAACACCAGACAAAGACAACACAAAGAAAGAAAACTATAGGCCAGTATCACTGATGAACATAGATGCAAAAATCCTAAGAAAAATGTTAGCAAACAGAATTTGCAACGCATCAAAAAGTTCATACACAATGATTAAGTTGGGTTTATTCCAGGAAAGCCAGGATTCTTCAATATTTGTAAATCAATCAATGTGATACACCATATTAACAAATTAAAAGAAAAAACCATATGTTAATATCAGTAGATGCAGAAAAAGCCTTTGACAAAATTCAGCACCCATTTATAATTAAAACTCTTTGAAAAATGGGCATAAAAGGAATATACTTCAACATAGCAAAGGCCATGTATGATAATCCTACAACAAACATCATTCTCAATGTTGAAGAACTTAAAGCATTCCCCCTAAGATCAGGAACAAGACAAGGGTGTCCACTTTCACCTCTATTATTAAACCTAGTTCTGGAAGTACTAGCTATAGCAATCAGAGAAGAAAAAGAAATAAAAGAATCTAGATTGGAAAAGAAGAAGTAAAGCTCTCACTGTTTGCAGATGACATGATACTGTACATAGAAAACCCTAAAGATAGTATCAGAAAATTACTGGAGCTAATCAGTGACTTTAGCAAAGTTGCAGGATACAAAATCGATACACATAAATCACTTGCATTTCTATATACTAACAAAGAAATATCAGAAAGAGAAATTAAGGAATCAATCCCATTCACCACTGCAACACAAAGAATTAAATATCTAGGAATAAACTTACCCAAGGAGACAAAAGAACTGTACACAGAAAATTATGACCCTGATGAAATAAAAAATGGCATAAACAGATGGAGAGATACTCCATGTTCTCGGGTAGGAGGAATCAATACTGTGTAAATGACTATACTGCCAAATGCAATCTTCTGATTCAGTGCAATCTCTATCAAATTACCAAAGGCATTTTTCACACAACTAGAACAAAAAATTGCACAAATCATATGGAAACACAAAAGACCTCAAATAACCAAAGCAGTCTTGAGAAAGAAGAATGGAGCTGGAGGAATCAACCTTCCTGACTTCAGATTATACTACAAAGCTACAGTCATCAAGACAGTATGGTACTGGCACAAAAACAGAAATATAAACAAATGGAACAAGATAGAAAGCCCAGAAACAAACCCATGCACCTATAGGTACTTTATTTTTGACAAAGGAACCAAAAATATACAATGGGGCAAAGACAGCCTCTTTAATAAATGGTGCTGAGAAAACTGGACAGCTCCATGTAAAAGAATGAAATTAGAACACTTCCTAACAACATACACAAAAATAAACTCGAAATGGATTAAAGACCTAAATGTAAGATCAGAAACTATAAAATTCTCAGAGGAAAACATAAGCAGAACACTTGATGACATAAATCAAAGCAAAATCCTCTATGACCCACCTCTTAGAGTAAGAGAGATAAAAGCAAAAGTAAACAAGTGGGACCTGATTTAACTTAAAAACTTTTGCACACAAAGGAAACTATAAGCAAGGTAAAAAGACAGCCCTCAGAAGGGGAGAAAATAATAGCAAATGAAACAACTGACAAAGGATAAATTTCCAAAATATACAAGCAGCTCATACAACTCAATGCAAGAAAAACCAAAAAAAAAAAAAAATCAAAAAGTGGGAAAAAGACCTAAACAGACATTTCTCCAAAGAAGACATACAGATGGTTAAAAAACACATGAAAAGATGCTCGGCATCACTCCTTATTAGAGAATCAAAACCGCAATGATATATCGCCTCACACTGGTCAGAATGGCCATCATCAAACATTCTACAAACAGTAAATGCTGGAGAGGGTATGAAGACAACGGAACGCCCTTGCACTGTTGGTGGGAATCTAAATTGATATAGCCACTATGGAAGATGGTATGGAGATTCCTTAAAAAACTAAGAATAAAACCATCATATGACCCAGCAATCCCACTCCTAAGCATATACCCTGAGGAAACCAAATTGAAAAAAACATATGTATCCCATTGTTCATTGCAGCACTATCTACAACAGGTAGAACATGAAAGCAACCTAGATGTCCACTGACAGATGAATGGATAAAGATGTTGTGACACATACACACAATGGAATATTACTCATCCATAAAAAGAAACGTATTTGAGTCAGTTCTGCTGAGGTGGATGAACCTAGAACGTATTATACAGAGCAAAGTGAGTCACAAAGAGAAAGATAAATATCATATTCTAATGCATATATATGGAATTTAGAAAAATGATACTGAAGAATTTATTTACAGGGGAGCAATGGGGAAACAGACATAGAGAAGAGACTTATAGACATGAGGAGAGGGGAGGAGAGGGTGAGATGTATGGAAAGAGTAACATGGAAACTTACATTACCATATGTAAAATAGATAGCCAATGAGAATTTGCTGTATGGCTCAGGAAACTCAAACACGGGCTCTGTATCCATTTAGGGTGGTGGAATGGGGAGGGAGATGGGAGAAAGGTTCAAAGGGGAGGGGATATATGTGTACCTGTGGCTGATTCACGTTGAGGTTTGACAGAAAACAACAAAATTCTGTAAAGCAACTACCCTTCAATAGAAAATAAATTAAAAACAAAGAAAAAGAGAAGTTATTTCAGTAGTAGAGTCTGGATAGACCTTATAGAAAAAAAATTCAAGAATGAGAACTATTAACATTAACTGAGGTAAAGGAAAACCTAATGAGATCACACATCACAGCATGAAAATAACAGTGTGAAATCAACTACTTGATATGATTCATGTTATGCTACAGCTTGTGGTTTGTGTTTTCTTCACAGGTGAGAGGCCATGTTATGGAAGGCAGGATTTCATGCATGGTAGAATGGTGAGGTTGGCATACCCTGCATCTTGAACAAGGATAACAGAAACTCATCATTTGGCTTGGACATTATCATAGTGAAGTCAAAGTGTTCAAGGTCAAAGATACACAGAAAATCTTCAAAGTTGTAAGAGAAAAACTACTCTTCATATATAAGGAAACTCTCGTAAGTTCAACAGCTCAATATTGTGGCACAAGGTCTTAGCTGTTCTGAAGCATGTGGGATCCTCCGAGATTAGGGATTGAACCTGTGTCTCCTGCATTGGAAGGTAGATTCTTTACTACTGAGCCACCAGGGAAGTCCCCTAGATTCATATTTAATCTCCATGTCTCTATCTCCAAAGCTTTGCTCTTCCCTCTATATTTCTCAAAGTGATATTCTAGGACATAGAGATAGTTTGACTTTAACAAGATTCTTAAATAACACTGATATACCCCATTAAAGAATGGACCATTGTATCTAAGAAAGTCCAGATCTCAGTTGTGTAAGAGGAGGTCTTTATAGAAAAGACAAATTTTTCTCTGGAATAAAATTTCTTCAAGCCTGTAGTTGTTCTTAACATGGAACCAAATATACACAGTGGCCCAGAACCCACTGTATACCATCTGAAAATTTATGTAAATTATAAAACATTATATAAATACATGTAAGCCATTATTTTTCTACTACTATCATGAGTATATTTCTACAGGAATTGCTAGAAATATACAGTAGTAAGAATGAAATCAATTTAGTGTCAAAAATCAGATTTATAAATGGTTCTTAAACTAGTAGTACTTTGTGCTGTGAAGGGTATTACAAAGACTGTTGTGGTGTTACAAATTTGTGGGGAATTTGAGCACAATAAAATAAATATGTCATAATTTTAACCACATAAATAATTCATTTTATATTTTGTCATATTCATTTTTCACATTTATATACACATACACTGGTATTTTGTTTTCTTTTTCTCCTTTCCTTTCAAAAATTGAAATTAATTAATATTTTGAATCCTCCTTTTAATATTTAACACATTTTTACTATTTTCTTCTGTCATTAAGTACTTTTCAGAGCATCATGTTAATGCCTGCTTAATATTTGACTGTATGTAAATTGATCATACTATTTGACTCAGATGGTAAAGAATCCACCTGCAATGCAGGCAGGTTTGGTCCCTAGATCAGGAAGAGCCCAAGGAGGAGGGGCTGGCAGCCCACTCTAGCATTCTTGCCTGGAGAATTCCATGGACAGAGGAGCCTGGTGGGCTACAGTCCAATAAGAGACAGGTAGTACTTTGTGCTGTGAAGGGTATTACAAAGACTGTTGTGGTGTTACAAATTTGTGGGGAATTTGAGCACAATAAAATAAATATGTCATAATTTTAACCACATAAATAATTCATTTTATATTTTGTCATATTCATTTTTCACATTTATATACACATACACTGGTATTTTGTTTTCTTTTTCTCCTTTCCTTTCAAAAATTGAAATTAATTAATATTTTGAATCCTCCTTTTAATATTTAACACATTTTTACTATTTTCTTCTGTCATTAAGTACTTTTCAGAGCATCATGTTAATGCCTGCTTAATATTTGACTGTATGTAAATTGATCATACTATTTGACTCAGATGGTAAAGAATCCACCTGCAATGCAGGCAGGTTTGGTCCCTAGATCAGGAAGAGCCCAAGGAGGAGGGGCTGGCAGCCCACTCTAGCATTCTTGCCTGGAGAATTCCATGGACAGAGGAGCCTGGTGGGCTACAGTCCATGGGGTTGCAGAATTGGACACAGCTGAGGGACTAACACTTTCATGTTAAAACAACAGGGAATTTTATTTATTTCAATGTATTTAAATAGGAGCCATGTTATTATTTTCATTATTCCAGCTTTCTATGTATGCCCAATACATTCTCATAAGGGTTTCTTTTGACATTTCACAGATACCCCAAAAATAAATTCTGACCACATTTGGGACTGTTTTCTCTTCATTTTTACAATGTGCCCCATATTCTCATGACTTCAGGCTTTTGTTCAAGTGCTTGGATCCTACTGCTTATGAGCTTTTGCTTTTTCCCAATATGTCATGTGTTGATTCTTCCTGTCTTTAATGACCACCTCATGTTTTACTCCTTCAGTGAAATATCTGACCACCAAGCAACCAAGAGCTATTTCTCTCTCAGCCATCACAGCTCTTTACCTAGATCAACTTTCCTTAGGACACATTTCTTTCTTGGATTGTTTAAAGAGATTATTTATCAAACAGCTAATGTGTAGGGTTTGAGGAGGCCCAGTATATAGCAGCTATCTTTTTATAACCAGGTTTTGAACCAAAAAAAAAAAAAAAA
>SJYX01001338.1:31131-98449 GCA_006410675.1 Oreotragus oreotragus
ACTCTGATGATGGGAGGGACTGGGGGCAGGAAGAGAAGGGGATGACCGAGGATGAGATGGCTGGATGGCATCATGGACTCGATGGACGTGAGTCTGAGTGAACTCTGGGAGATGGTGATGAACAGGGAGGCCTGGCATGCTGCGATTCATGGGGTCGCAAAGAGTCAGACACGACTGAGCGACTGAAATGAACTGAACTGAACATTGTCAAAGTTCATCCACATTATTGCAAATGGCAAGATTCCATTTTTTTTTATGGCTGATTACTATTCCATTGTGTGTGTGTGTGTGTGTGTGTGTGCCTTCTTTACCCATCCATCCATCAATGGGCACTTACATTGTTTCCATATCTTGACTACTGTTAATAGTACTACAATAAAAATGGGGGTGCGTATATCTTTTCAAATTAGTGTTTTCTTTCTTTCTTTTTTTTTTTTTTCAGATAAATATCCAGAAGTAAAATTTACTGGATTATATGGTGGTTCTATTTTTAATTTTTTGAAGGACATTCTTACTGTTTTTCCATAGTGGCTGTACCCACTATGGATGAGTGGGTACATTCCCACCAACAAACAGTGCACAAGGGTTCCCTTTCCTCCACATTCTTACCAGCATTTGTTATTTCTAGTTTTTTGTTAATAGCCATTATAACCAGTATAAGGTAATATCTCATTGTGGTTTTGCATCACCTTGATGGTTAGTGATGTGGAGCATCTTTTCATGTGCCTGTTAGCCATCTGTATGTCTTCTTTGGAAAAATGTCTATTCAGGCCCTCTGCCCATTTCTTAATTGCAGTTTTTTCAAAAAAGTTATTATTATCTTTTTCTTTTGAGTTGTATAGGTTCTTCATATATTTTGAATGTTAAGCTTAATATATGATTTGCAAATACTTTCTCCCATTTATTTCTCCCTGTCTTTTTATTTTGTTGATGTTTCCTTTGCTATGCAGAATCATTTAGTTTGGTGTAGCCCCATTTATTTATTTTTGCTTTTGTTTCACTTATTTTGGGAGTCAGATCCAAAAATTCATTGCAAATATTGACGTAAGATTCTTACCACCTATGTTTTCTTCTGGGATTTTTAACGTTTTAGGACTTACATTCAGGTATTTAATCCACTCTGAGTTACTTTTTGTGTATGAAATGGTCTAGTTTCATTCACTTTGTTGAGTGTTTTATCTTAAATGGATGTTGAGTTTTGAAAAATACTTTTTTGTCCACTTATTGTGGGATGATTATATGATTTTTGTCCTTCAGTTTGTAAGTGTGCTCTATCACACTGATTGATTTGCTAATGTTGAACCATCAGTGCATCCCTGGAGTAAATCCCATTGGATCATGGTGCATAGCTTTTTAATATATTATTGAATTTCATTTGCTCATTTTTTGTTGAGGATGTTGTATATAAGCTCATTATGGATATTGGCATATAGTTTAATTTTTTGTAGTGTCCTTATCTGGTTTTGTTTTCAGGGTAATCCTAGTCTTGTAAAATGAGTTTGGAAGCATTCCTTCCTGTTTAATATTTTGGAAGAGCTTGAGAAAGATTGGTATTAATTCTTCTAAGTGTTTGACTTCACTAGTGAAGTCATCTAGCCCAGAGCTTTTGTTTTTCCAGGTGGTTTTTGATTACTAATTAAATCTCTTTATTAGTAACTCTTCTATTTGTTTTTGGTTCAGTCCCAGAAGATTGTATGTAGTTTAGGAATTTATCTATTGCTTATAAGTTATCCAATTTGTATGCAAACAACTATTTATAGCAGTCTCTTATGATGCTTTGTATTCTGTGGTATCAATTGTAATATCTCCTCCTTCATTTCTGATTTTATTTGACTCTTTTTTATTGATAAATCTAGATAAAGGTTTGTTGGTTTTGTTTATCTTTTTGAACAACCAGCTTTAAGTTTTATTTACCTACTCTATTGTGCTGGGGTCCTGCCCTGGTGGATCAGGGTAATTCAAAGCGTGAACAGTGTAGGCGAGGAAAAACTTATTTATTAATTAATATAAGATTAGATAAGGAAGAAATAGTATAGTAGGAAAATTAAGTGGAGAAAAGAGGCTGAATAACTTGGTTTATGTGGAAAACCAATAAAACTTCAAGACAAGAAGTTTGCACCATCTATGTTAGGCCACCGGCATCCATTTGAATATTGGAGAGTGCCCCGCCTGGGGCTCTCTCTCTCATGGAACTTAAAAGCCGGGGCAAGTAAGTTGACATGGCAAGCCTTCACACCCCAGATGGGAATTCAGCCAGAAATTAGAGTAAAGAGGACACGGGGGAAACCATTCCCCGACTGGCCCAACCTCTATTGTTGTAAAGGCTTTTTATACCTTTTTTTGTATGTAGAGATCAATAGATAATATAAAATTATGCAGCATCAGCAGCCCTGACTCATATCGAGACCAGGCTTTCTCTCTGCATACCTAGTTGTATACACAAGTCTTAGGTGATTTACATCATCTTCTAGCCAGAGGGCCAATTAACATTTTACAGCATTTTTTCTGATAGTGAAGTGAAGTGAAGTGAAATCACTCAGTCATGTCTGACTCTTTGTGAACCCATGGACTGTAGCCTACCAGGCTTCTCCCTCCATGGGATTCTCCAGGCAAGAGTACTGGAGTGGGTTGCCATTTCCTTCTCAAGTTTTTCTGATAAGGGTTTGTCAACCAGAAGACTTATTTGTGTTGATCTTCCCAAAGTCTGGTGCCACTCTCAGCACTAAATAAAGTTACATTCTTACATAGCAAGGACACAAGAGGAGTGCAGTGATATATAACAAAGAAAAGTAATTAACTCAAAAGTCTAATGTTGCTAATATCAAAACTACTACATTCCTATTTCTATATCCCAATCACATTGGTTAATATCCTTCAGGTGTCTAAAAGATAAAGAATATGGAGGCCTGGCAGCAGTCATTGACTCAACAGTGAAAAGCCATCACCAATATGATTTTTAGCTCTTTAGAAAAGGCTCTGTATCTTTAATATGCTTTAAGCTTTGTGCCTCTCACGGTTTGGGGGACTGTAAACAATCACAAATTGTGAAAGTCTCTGTCAGGCAAGTTAGAGAGCCATCAGAGGGGTTTGAGCTGAGACACTCCTTTTGCAGGAGACTGTTAACTGAAGCCCTGAGTTAACTCTTTCCAGAGAGTGTCAGAAGAGTGGAAAGCACAGAACAATAAAATCAGGCCGACTCTTGTTTTGGGGGTACATGCTCAGGAAATTCCAGGGGGAACCCCTGAGGCCTGACTCGCCTTGCCCATCAGGCCTCTCCGCATGACCTTGTCATGGGTGGGATCTCCTGTACTGGCTCCCAGCACTATTGTTTTTTAGTCTCTGCTGCTGCTGCTGCTAAATTGCTTTAGTCGACTCTGCAACCTCATAGATGGTAGCCCACCAAGCTTCACCGTCCCTGGGATTCTCCAGGCAAGAACACTGGAGTGGGTTGCCATTTCCTTCTACAATGCATGAAAGTGAAAAGTGAAGTCGCTCAGTAGTGTCCAACTCTTCGCAACCCTGTGTACTATAGCCCACCAGGCTCCTCCGTCCATGGGATTTTCCAGGCAAGAGTACTGGAGTGGGTTGCCATTGCCGTCTCTACTTCACTTATTTTACTCTAATTTTTGTTCTTTTTTCTACTAACTTTGCGTTTTGTTTGTTCTTCTTTTTCTAATTCCTTAAGGAGTAAGGTTAGATTGTTTATTTTGAATTTTTCTTTTTTCTTGAGGCAGTAGGCTTGTGTTGCTATGGACTTCCCTGTTAGAACTATTTTTGATGCATTCCCTAAAATTTTGGTATACTGTGTTTCCATTTTTGTCTCAGACATTTTTTTAAATTTCTTCTTTGATTTCTTTATTGATCCACTGATTGTTTAGTAGCATGTTGTTTAATCTCTATACATTTATGAAGAAGTGAACTCGCTTAGTTATGTTCAACTCTTTGTGACCTTGTGGACTGTAGCGGGCCAGGCTCCTCTGTCCATGGGACTCTCTAGGCNTTTTTTTTGTATGTAGAGATCAATAGATAATATAAAATTATGCAGCATCAGCAGCCCTGACTCATATCGAGACCAGGCTTTCTCTCTGCATACCTAGTTGTATACACAAGTCTTAGGTGATTTACATCATCTTCTAGCCAGAGGGCCAATTAACATTTTACAGCATTTTTTCTGATAGTGAAGTGAAGTGAAGTGAAATCACTCAGTCATGTCTGACTCTTTGTGAACCCATGGACTGTAGCCTACCAGGCTTCTCCCTCCATGGGATTCTCCAGGCAAGAGTACTGGAGTGGGTTGCCATTTCCTTCTCAAGTTTTTCTGATAAGGGTTTGTCAACCAGAAGACTTATTTGTGTTGATCTTCCCAAAGTCTGGTGCCACTCTCAGCACTAAATAAAGTTACATTCTTACATAGCAAGGACACAAGAGGAGTGCAGTGATATATAACAAAGAAAAGTAATTAACTCAAAAGTCTAATGTTGCTAATATCAAAACTACTACATTCCTATTTCTATATCCCAATCACATTGATTAATATCCTTCAGGTGTCTAAAAGATAAAGAATATGGAGGCCTGGCAGCAGTCATTGACTCAACAGTGAAAAGCCATCACCAATATGATTTTTAGCTCTTTAGAAAAGGCTCTGTATCTTTAATATGCTTTAAGCTTTGTGCCTCTCACGGTTTGGGGGACTGTAAACAATCACAAATTGTGAAAGTCTCTGTCAGGCAAGTTAGAGAGCCATCAGAGGGGTTTGAGCTGAGACACTCCTTTTGCAGGAGACTGTTAACTGAAGCCCTGAGTTAACTCTTTCCAGGGAGTGTCAGAAGAGTGGAAAGCACAGAACAATAAAATCAGGCCGACTCTTGTTTTGGGGGTACATGCTCAGGAAATTCCAGGGGGAACCCCTGAGGCCTGACTCGCCTTGCCCATCAGGCCTCTCCGCATGACCTTGTCATGGGTGGGATCTCCTGTACTGGCTCCCAGCACTATTGTTTTTTAGTCTCTGCTGCTGCTGCTGCTAAATTGCTTTAGTCGACTCTGCAACCTCATAGATGGTAGCCCACCAAGCTTCACCGTCCCTGGGATTCTCCAGGCAAGAACACTGGAGTGGGTTGCCATTTCCTTCTACAATGCATGAAAGTGAAAAGTGAAGTTGCTCAGTAGTGTCCAACTCTTCGCAACCCTATAGCCCACCAGGCTCCTCCGTCCATGGGATTTTCCAGGCAAGAGTACTGGAGTGGGTTGCCATTGCCGTCTCTACTTCACTTATTTTACTCTAATTTTTGTTCTTTTTTCTACTAACTTTGCGTTTTGTTTGTTCTTCTTTTTCTAATTCCTTAAGGAGTAAGGTTAGATTGTTTATTTTGAATTTTTCTTTTTTCTTGAGGCAGTAGGCTTGTGTTGCTATGGACTTCCCTGTTAGAACTATTTTTGATGCATTCCCTAAAATTTTGGTATACTGTGTTTCCATTTTTGTCTCAGACATTTTTTTAAATTTCTTCTTTGATTTCTTTATTGATCCACTGATTGTTTAGTAACATGTTGTTTAATCTCTATACATTTATGAAGAAGTGAACTCGCTTAGTTATGTCCAACTCTTTGTGACCTCGTGGACTGTAGTGGGCCAGGCTCCTCTGTCCATGGGACTCTCTAGGCAAGAATACTGGAGTAGGTTGCCATTTCCATCTCCAGGGGATCTTCCCAACCCAGGGATCGAAACCTGGTCTCCCACATGGCAGGCACATGTTTTATCCTCTGAGCCAATACATTTGTGATTTTTCCAATTTTCTTCTAGTTTCATACCATGGTGGTTGGAAGAGATGCTTGAAATGATTTCAATCTTTTAAAATTTATTAAGACTTATTTTGTGGCCTAATATATGATCTATGCTGGAGAATGTTCCATGCATACTTGAGAAGAATGTGTACTCTGCTACTTTTGGATGGAATGTTCTGCTATTAAGTCAGTCTGATCTAATGTGTCGTGTAAGGCTGATGTTTCTCATTGATTTTCTGCCTGGATATCTATCCATTAATGTATGTAGGATATTAAAGTCCCTTGCAATTACTGTGTTGCTGTCTATCTCTCCCTTTAGGTCTTTTGATATTTGCTATATATATATAATGTATGTATATATAATCATACATCCATGTTGGATGTATGATTATTCATAAATGTTATGTCCTCTATTGCATTGACACTTTTATCATTATTTAGTATCCGTCTTTGTCTTTTATTACAGCTTTTATTTTAAAATCTATTTTGTCTGATATAGGTATAGCTATCCAGCTTTCTTTTGGTTTCCATTTGTATGGAACATTTTTTTCCATCCCTTTGCTTTCAGTCTGTGTGTATCCTTATATCTGAAATGAGCCTCTTATAGACAGCATGTAGATGGGTTTTGTTTTTATTCATTCAGCCACTCTGTGACTTTTGATTGGAGAATTTTGTCCTTTTTTTTTGAAGTAAATATTGATAGATTTGTACTTATTGCCATTTTGTTCTTTATTTTCTGACTGTTTTGTAGTTCTCTGTTTCTTTCTTCTTCTCTTGCTTTCTTCTTTGCGATTTGATTCTTTAGTGTGATGTTTTGATTCCTTTCCCTTTATCTTTTGTGTATCTACTGTAGATCTTTTGCTTTGTGGTTGCCATGAGGCCTGCATTTAGCAACCTATATTTATAACAGTCTATTTTATGTTGATAAGAACAAGTTTAAACACATTCTGAAACTCTATATTTTCATTCCCTTTGCCTTTATATTTTTTATTTCACATTTTTATAACTTTTTAATTTTATGTATCCCTTAACTAATCATTGTAGTTATAGTTATTTTTACTATTTTTCTTTTAATTTCATACCAGCTTCTTACATGATAAATCCACTATGTTTACTATGTATATACATTTACTAGTGATAGTTATATTTTCATATATTTTCTTATTACCAATTAGCAACCTTTTTTTCTTTCAGCTTGAAGAAGACCCTATAACATTTCTTGTTAAATTTTCACCGAAAAATCTGCCGGTAGTCTTATGGTGATTCCCTTGTACAAAACAAATTGTTTTTCTCTTGCTGCTTTTAAGATTCTCTCTTTGGCATTTGACATTTTAATTTTAATGTATCTTGATGTAAATCTGTTTAGGTTCATTTTATTTAGAACTCCCTTTGGCCACCTCATGTGAAGAGTTGACTCATTGGAAAAGACTCTGATGCTGGGAGGGATTGGGGGCAGGAGGAGAAGGGGACGACAGAGGATGAGATGGCTGGATGGCATCACTGACTCGATGGACGTGAGTCTGAGTGAACTCCGGGAGTTGGTGATGGACAGGGAGTCCTGGCGTGCTACGATTCATGGGGTCACAAAGAGTTGGACACGACTGAGTGACTGAACTGAACTGAACTGAGCTTCGTAGATCTGAATGTCTCTTTCCATAGGTTAGAGAAGTTTTGAGCCATTATGTCTTCATATAAATTTTCTGCCCTTTTCTCTCTCTCTCTAGAAAAGACTCTGATGCTGGGAGGGATTGGGGGCAGGAGGAGAAGGGGACGACAGAGGATGAGATGGCTGGATGGCATCACTGACTCGATGGACGTGAGTCTGAGTGAACTCCGGGAGTTGGTGATGGACAGGGAGTCCTGGCGTGCTACGATTCATGGGGTCACAAAGAGTTGGACACGACTGAGTGACTGAACTGAACTGAACTGAGCTTCGTAGATCTGAATGTCTCTTTCCATAGGTTAGAGAAGTTTTGAGCCATTATGTCTTCATATAAATTTTCTGCCCTTTTCTCTCTCTCTCTCTTTTGTCCTTCTAGGACCCCAGAATAATGGTCTGCTTGATGTTCTCTGTAAGTCCTTAAGCTGTCTTCACTTAAAAATTTATTTTCTTTTTGTTGCTCTGTTTAAGTTCCATTGCCCTGTCTTTGATTTCTCTGATCCTTTCCTCTGCTTCATCAAGTCTGTTGTTGAACCCTTCTAGAGTATTTTTCAGTATTGTTATTGTATTCTTCATCTTCTTTTTCATACTGTCTTATATTTCTATCTTTTTATTGAAGTTTTCACTGTGTTTATTCTTCTCCCAATTTAGAAGCAAATTTATGACCATTATTTTAAACCCTTTATCAGGTACTTACCACCTTTTCCCCCTGAGTTTCATCTTGTTCTTTTGCTTGAAATGTATTCCTCTGCTTCCTCATTTTGCTTGATTTTCTGAGTTTGTTGCTATGCATTAGTCACAATACTACTTGTCTCAGTCTTAAAGGACTGGCCTCAGGTAGGAGTTGAACCTTGTCATTCAACCTAGTCCGAGCTCTTGGTTGTCACTCAAACTTTATGATTATCCAAGAATATTTACTTATTAGCCTGATTTTATTTTAATAGCTCTAGTTGTTGAGGTTATGCCAAGATCTGTCAGTGTTTCAAGGGGAGGAATCTCATCAGCACCTAGTTTCAGGCTGACTGGAAGCCAGACCCTCAGGCAGCAGCTCTTAAAGTATACAAATACATGCAATCTTGTGGGATAGCATTTGTAAATCCTGCTGACCTCCAGAATAGGTGATCTGGAGGTATTCCCTATGGGGCACTTGCAAAAATCAAGGCTCCATGTGAATGCATGTCTTTCTGAAAAGTAGTGGCAAGCTATAGAGAAACAGAGGGAGAGTGTGAAGATGGCATCCCATGACCTACATTCCCTGAGAGCACCTCTGTAGCCTCTAAGATGTGAAGCAATCTTGAAGCCTTCTCCTCAGGCTGAAACTTCAGGGCAAAAAAACCAGGCCTCTTTTACAGAAAAACAGGGTGTGATTCAATCTTCCCTCTATACAGTGCCCTGGGAGTGGTAGGCTGCTGAGACTGTCTTTCATATTGTTACAGTCCTATGGGATCCAAGAATGTAATCCTCCTGGCCCATAGAATCCCCTGTGGGACAGTCACAAAAACTGTGGCACCAGACCCCAAAAAATGGGGCATCAGACACATATGAGAGCTCCTCCCTCAAATATACTAACTCTCTGGGGGAAACAGAGGAGAGCTTAAAAATAGCACTCACTTTCCAAGGTCTCTGGAAAGGTTTGCAGTCAACCCTTGGATAAGTATTCAATTTGAAGCCTATATCAGGCTATACTATCATGCTAACCTAATAGACCCCTTTCACAGGAGAGACTGACCTCCTGAATCTGTTGCCTCTTTCTGTGCCCTGGGATGGTAGCTATTTAAGAATGTTTTCTCCATTGGCTGTAGTCTTGTTGGACCCATGGGCAGAAGCCCGACCAGCCTTCTGAGCTAGGTGATGTAGAATTGTCCCCTCGTAGCAACTGTGAGAATTGGGGTGTCAGACAAAGGTGTAAGCTCCTTTGTGGGAGATCCTGGCAAGGTGGAGTGAGACAGAGGAAAACACAAAGATGGCGTCCACGGGCCTCCATTCCCTGAAAGCACCTCTGCAGGCCTCTAGACGTACACCACAACAGGACCCCGCCCTAGGGCCAAACTTCCTGAAGAAGCAAATAGGTTTCCTTAGAAATGCTACCAAACTCAGATTTGACTTCTCACTGCTTGAAAGCCAATACTCTAGAGACAAGCAGCCAAAACTGAGTTTCATAACAGATTTTGGCACTCAAGGTGTGGCAAAAGTCTATATTCTCTAACTGCTTCATGTCAACATAGGGCTCCCTATTCTCAGAATGGGAGATGTCCATGTGAGTTCGCAGCATCTCTTGCTGATGGTTGTTGCCTGTTTACTTATATGGGTAGAACAAGTCACAGTGATCTTGATGCCCACAGATACAGATTATTATGAGTAATGGTGTTAATTCCATGCTCTTGAGGCCAGTTCTTGGAATTGTGCTAGCAATAGATTCAGTACTATTCAAGTTGGAACAGCTCCTGTCATGGCTATAGTCTGCTCATCATGCAGTTAGCTTTTCCCTTCTGTTGCAGTTATAATAGCTATAAAACAACTCAGGAGTGTGCATCAGACACTGTTATCTATGTCCTTTGGGAAAGCACCAAAGATTCTGTGACTCTGCTGTCCTAAATCATTCACTCCTTGAGCCTGCTCTTTTGTGACACAGAGAGGCCTGGGAGAATCTAGCTTTTCTACAGACAAGAGGCAGGAGACATGGAGGGGCCTTTGTGCTTGAGAGGGCCCCATAGGGTTCTGCTCAGTTTCAGCAAGACTGGGGATGTGTTTCAGTCTGTTCTCTGTGAAGTGCCCTGGGGGTGGTAGTCAGCCAAGAACTGTCTCCAATTGGTACATTCCCATGGGATCCAGGAACACAAGTTCCCCTGGCCTCCAGAGCCAGGCACTCAAGGGGTATCCCCTGGGGATGCTGCTGCAAAACTAGGACACCTGATATAAAACAAAAACAGGCTATCAGACATATATAAAAGCTCCCCTCCAATAAATACTGGCATGTGGAGCATGGCAGAGGGAAAGCACAAAGATGGCCCCACCAGGTCCTCTGTCTCTCCAGGAGACACTTTACAATTAGCAAATCAGTCTCCTTTCTCTATAGTCTGGGAACTTTTCAAACTGCTGTGACCTGGAGCAAGAAAGTCTGCATTCAAGCCCTTCCAGAACACTCTCCAGTACCACCTTTGGGTCTAGTGGAAGCCTCTATGGTTTTAAAAGCCAGGTGTTCTGCAGCCTTGTCTCTCAGGTCCTATTCTTAAAAGCTGGAGTGGGCTACAAACCTTCACTCCTCAGGGAAAAGCTCTGGATTTGTGAGATCCCTCCCGACTGTGGGCAAGACCACGTCTCAGCCTTTCATACCCATGCTGATATAGCCCTTTCTCACTGTATGTGAAGTGGATTTTCAATTAGTTTTCAGGTCTTTATCAGAGGGAATCATTCTGTGTGTTTCATATGTAGTAGATTCTGTGTGTCCATGGGAGGAGATGAGTTCAGGATCTTCCTATATTGCCATCTTCGATCACCTCCTCATGAGAAGAATGCTTTTAAATGCATAAAATAAAGTATAAAGGATTATAAAATGATCAATAATATTGAAAAACAGTTACCAAGAGATGTCTTCAATTTTGTGTCGTGGTTCTGTATGTACTTCTTGATGAACACATTAAATAAAAAGACCTAACATTGAGTCCAATAACCTGGTTAACTTCAAACTAATGATAAATAAAACTAATATTTTAAGATCTTAGCAACAGGATTATGTAATAAAAATATGTGTGATTTATATTAGTGATAAAGTCATAGGTACTGCAAATACCACCGTGGCTTTTTGCCTACAGTATCATTGAAGGAAATGTTAAATTTGGCTTCTCCAACTGAAATTAACTAGTGAAAATGCAATATATTTTTGTCCCCATCTAAGTTCATGGGACTCCTTTGAGGATGAAGGAGCTGACCTGAACATGTATTCTACACTGAATTCATATTTGAACTTTGGAGTGAGGTAAATCTTGTATGAAGGAGGGGGAAAGTAGGTTTCTTCTTTAACACCTATTATTTGCAAGGCACTATGCTAGAATTTTTAATGTACATCATGTAATTCCATTGTCAAAACAATGTGTAGCACATTAATTATTTTATAGATTAGAAATTTGAGAGATTGAGAGGCAGGTGATTTGCCCAAGTTCCTATGACTATGATTTTTCCATGTAGGTGGTAGATCCAGGTCTGCCTCTACCCCAGAGGATATAGAGGAATTACTATGACCTCAGGGCATTTGGGTAGAAAACTTATCACCTCCACAAGTCTGTAATCTTCACACCAGGGTTCTAGTTGAAGTTGTCTCAGGATTCCCCACCAGCTTGCAGGGTCTCACAGTTGCTTTAAACCTATTATATTTTGATTTATAAGTATTGAAACAACTGAGTATATTTTGAATGCAAAATAAATGGAAAATAGTTTAAATGCCTCTATTCTTGCCATCTTTAGGGAATAGTCAGTCATATAGGAGTTGATGGAGGTGACTACAAGAGAATCTGATCTCCGACAAATTCCTTAATAACCTTACCCTATATTAGCTACAGGGGCTTCTCAGGTGGTGCTAGTGGTAAAGAACCCACCTGCCAATGCAGGAGACTCAGGTTCTATCCCTGGGTCAGGAAGATCCCCTGGAGGAGGGCATAGCAACCAACTCCAGTAATTCTTGCCTGGAGAATCCTATGGACAGAGGAGAATAGCAGGCTATAGTCTATAGGGTAGCAAAGAGCTGGATAGCACACGTGTAAACACATATTAGCTGCTGAATGATATTGTGAATTAGAAGTCTTCCTGGAGTGCCTTGCTATGCCAGTGGATGTATTCTTGGTTATGAGTTATATACAGAAGCTGTGCAGAGAGCAGCATCCAAATCTCTAAATTAATGATAATCATACCCAAAATAAACAGACTAATTAACATTAACTACAATGAAAACACAACTACTGTTCAATGGTCCTGATTACATAGTTTATTTAGTAAAATACAAGCTTAGAAATTTCTTTAAATGAGAGAAGTAATGGCTGTTAATACTAAATCTTCCTTTTTTTCCATTAAAAGCCTCTAGCATATTAATTGCATCATCAGCCCATTTATTGATTTTAATGCCTTGCAGTTTGCTAAAAATGAAATTCTCTCTACTTGCTTTAGGATTCCTTGAGATTTAATACATACATGATTTGGGACTAGAGAGGTTCCACTGGCCAGTTTTAATTAAAAAGTACAATACGATGAAAAATAAAACTCTAGGTTCACCAAATTACTTTTTGTTCAGTGGGGGGAAAATTCCAGATAAATCAGACCTTCTTGCATTTACTTTACTAATGAGGAAATACAATCTAAGCCAAATAAATCTTTTTGCTGAGATGGCAATTTGTTAGTGCTGGAAGTTTTATTTCTTATTGATTAGGTAATAGATATAAAGAGACTCATTACTCTTGAGTGCTCTGGCTTGAAGAATGTTAATATGGGACAATTTCAGTGATTTTGAATAACTCTAGGAGTCTACTTACTAAGGACATCCATGTTTTATTTTGTTATTTGTTTTTACTAAAGCCCTTCTTCAAAAAAAAAAAAAAAGGGGAGCAAGTGCATTAGACAGGTGACAGATTTTTCAATTTATTTTTTAAAATCCAATTCAACAGTAGAAAACACATTTAAAAATGCTTTTTGTTCTAATCATTTAAATTCCTCAAGCTTGGTGTTTGGATTTTTTTTCTCAAAAGGCACAGCATGTTAGGTGATCGAATCTTAAAGCTTTGAAAGCAGCAAGATTTTCAGGTTCCTCTTTGTGTGAGCAGCAGTCCCCAGAATCTGAAGTAATGTTTACACATACACTGTGGGAACTATTTCTGAACCCTTCCTAAAGTGACATTTTGAGGAACATTTCTATTTTTTGTTGTTTGGCAGAGTACGTGACAGAGACCAAAAAGTATTAGTCATTCTTATTTTTATTGTGCTATGTGATTCAATGGTTTGACACAGAGCTATCTTTGGCACCATTTGAAGAGTTCTGACTCCACTCAGAGGTTTAATAGGACTCAGAGAAGCCAAATTAGCTAGACATGCTACTCAGTGCATTTTCCAGTAGAATCCCATCGTTTTACTGTAGGAAATAGACATGACCAGCTGTGGGTTTCAGAGTTGACCAGCCAAGGGTAGTGACCTCAGCCATTATGATTTTTTTTTTAATTTTACTTTATTTTACTTTACAGTACTGTATTGGTTTTGCCATACATTGACATGAATCCGCCACGGGTGTACATGAGTTCACTATCCTGAACCCCCCTCCCTCCTCCCTCCCCATATCATCTCTCTGGGTCATCCCAGTGCACCAGCCCCGAGCATCCTGTATCCTGTATCAAACCTAGACTGGCGCTTCATTTCTTACATGATAGTATACATGTTTCAATGCCATTCTCCCAAATTATCCCACCCTCTCCCTCTCCCACAGAGTCCAAAAAGCCATTATGATTTAAAAACCTGTTACTATCAATTTATCCAAGCATCCTCAGGCTGGGTTGGGGGGGGGGCAGGTGCTAGAATATGGGTGTAGGGGCCAGAGCCTCTAACTGGGTAAAAGTTCTAGCTTAGGTGGATAATAACTTCCTTATCTGCAGAGATGTGCTTATGCTCTTTGAACTCCAGTTTCTTTAAAGCAAAGATGATGGTTTTGTGGTAAGGAGAAGCCATAGTAGGTAGAAAGCAACTGACAGAGTGCCCAACACATAGAAGGTGCTCAATAAAGTAAAGCAATGCACAGTGTAAAGAACCTTGAAATCGACTTTCAGTTTTTTAAAGAATTTTATTTACTTAGTTTTGGCTGTGATGGGTCTTCATTGCTGTGCGGGCTTTTCTCTAGTTGCAGCAAGTAGGGGTCACCCTCTAGTTGTGGTGTGCAGACTGCTCACTGAGGTGGCTTCTCTTGCTGCAGAATATGGGCTTCTAGAGCTCACCAGCTTCAGTAGTTGTGGCACACGGGCCTCGTTGCTCCGTGGAATGAGGGATCTTTCTGGACCAGGGATTGAACTCTTGTCTCCTGCATTGGCAGGCAGATTCTTTACCATTGAACCACCAGGGAAGCCCTCAACTTTAATTTAGAAAGATAAATCTGATTCTCAGAGTTGAATAGAGGCTCTAGGTGGAGGGTAGATCCTAGAAGCAGAAAGGATTTTCCACTGGACTCTGAAAGAGTAGGACAGTAAGCTAACCCAAAAGGTTGATTTACAAAGCAAAATGCTAATTTGCTTATTTTTGAGAAGGTCATTGTGATATTTAGACATATTCCAGGTGATGATGGGGCTTTCTAGGTGGCACAATTGGTAAGTAATCTGTTTGCCAATGCAGAACACAAAAGAGAGGCAGGTTTGATCCCTGGGTCGGCAAGATCCTCTGAAGTAGGAAATGGTAACCCTCTCCAGTATTCTTGCCTGGGAAACCCCACAGACAAGGGAGCCTGGCGGGCTACAGTCCAGGCTATCGCAGAAGAGTCAGACATGACTGAGCATGTGCACGTGCACGCACGCACACACACACACACACACACACACACACACACGTGATATTGATAGTCCCAACCTTTTCTAGAAATCAGTCACGCAAATTAATATATGGGGATCCACTATGGTGTTAGTGATTTTCCAGCTTCAGTTGGAAAATTGTGCTGTCATTCAGTGTCTTTGTGAAGAGATACAAGGATTGTGTTTCACTGAACAGGTCAATAAATTCTGTATTTCTCAAGAGTCTAAAAGGCACTCTGATATTACTGTCATGGGCATCTGATGGAAATGTAACAGAGCAAATGATTGTTTAAAAAAATAGATGAAAAGATAGACAGGCCTTCAGGAACTGGGTAATTGACATTCATTTTGCATCAGTTTTATTTTCCAGGTGAGTCTGTGACAAGGGCCCAGCTTGGTCTCCAGATTGACAAATCTATCTTTTCCTCCCCTCAGAGTTAACTAGATCAGTTGTTATGACCTGCTGGCATCTTGCCGGGGAAGGCAACGGCACCCTACCCCAGTACTCTTGCCTGGAAAATCCAATGGACGGAGTAGCCTGGTGGGCTGCAGTCCATGGGGTCGCTAACAGTCGGACAGACTGAGCGACTTCACTTTCACTTTTCTCTTTCATGCATTGGAGAAGGAAATGGCAACCCACTCCAGTATTCTTGCCTGGAGAATCCCAGGGATGGGGGAGCCTGGTGGAGATGTGTATAAGAGACAGACAATTATCCTTCAATTAAAAAAAAATAACTAATTTGGAGCCAGACTTCTCCTTGGCTAATATTCTAAGTAATAGCAGTAGTGAGAAGCCATTCTGTAACTAATTCTTTCCTCTTCAAAATTTAAAACCACTGACTTTAATTCAGTAATGCTTTTTCCTGATCTTGGTGTTTCTACTTGCAGAGGTCTCTCTGAATTTTCCCTGTAGGCAGATTCACTTGCAAAAGAGCCACATAGAGGCAAGTATTCTTTCTGGATGTAATAGATCTGTTACTCTCGATAATTACCTCGGCTTTAGCACTGACCTCCCCAGTACCTTTCCCTCATACTTGATCACAGCTGGAAATACACACATTGGCACTGTTTTTTACATATGGTCCAGGGACCACCAGTTTCAGAATCTTTTGACCTGCCTGTTGAAAATACCGATTTGGGAGTTTAAGTCAGACCTTTAGAATCTCTTGGGATGGGTCCTGGGAACTTCCATCTCATTCACTGTTGGTGAAGGGCCCCTAGAGTCCTTCCCTTCCTCTGTGGTCAGAAGAAGCTCTGAAAGTCCCTGGGCACCCGCTGTGTGCTGGTGTTGGAAGCTTCATGGGAAAGAGCAGTGCTCTTTCCATCTGGGCTTGACTCTCTGTCTGAAGATGAGTCTCCCACATGGCACATGCAGTAAATGGGCCTGTATGTCCATCTCCATTCATTGAGCAGAAGAATCTGAAAACACAGCTGATCCAAGAAAGAGAAAGGAGGGGAATCCTTAGGCTTACATCTGGCCTATACACAGTTGGGACGTTAGACAGGGTCTGGGTACTCAAACTTCAGAGAATCATAACAATGAGATATTTGCTGAAAAGCAGTTTCTACACCCTGATCTTTGATCTTGATACCTTTTTACATGCGCTTCCCAGGTGGCACTAGTGACAAAGAATCTTCCTGCCAAAATACAGGAGATATAAGAGAAGTGAGTTCAATCCCTGAGTCGAGAAGATCCCCTGGAGAAGGGCATGACAACCCACTCCAGTGTTCTTGCCTGGAGAATCCCATGGGCAGAGGAGCCTGCCGGGCTACAGTGCTTAGAGTCACACAGTCATACACGAATGAAGAGACTTAGCACGCATGAACACACACCTTTACACTCTTAAAAATGGCATTGAAACAGGTATAATATTATATATGAAATGAATTGCCAGTCCAGGTTCGATACATGATACAGGATGCTCGGGGCTGGTGCACTGGAATGACCCAGAGGGATGGTACGGGGAGGGAGGTAAGCAGGGGGTTCAGGATGGGGAACACGTGTACACCTGTGGCGGATTTATGTTGATGTATGGTAAAACCAATACAATATTGTAAAGTAAAAAAAAGAAAGAAAGAAATACAACTGGCTAATAAAAATAAGAATTTCAACTTTAAAAAAAATTGAAAAAAATTATTGAGAACTCCCAAAGCTTTTATTTATGTTTAATGTATCAATGTTCGCTGTATTAGAAATCAAAACTGAAGCTTAAAGGTATTAATACATCAAAAAAACCCATTATTACATTAACACAACTAGCATATTTTTACCTGAAACTATATATTTGTCAAAATAAAATAGTGATGTTTTTATAAAAATAAAAGAGATGTTATTATACACTTTTACAAATATCTTTAATGTTTGGCTCAATATAAGACAATTCTTATGTCTGATTTTACAAACTATCTATTGCAATATGTTGTTTTATTTGAAGTATATGGAGAAAATGTGACCTCACTTAGAGATGTAGTTCAAAAAGGGAGAAATATTTTAATAGCTTTTAAAGATAGTTGTCATTATTCTTTTTTGATACAATACCAAAAGTTAACAAGTGGTAGTTTTTGAAGCTTGGTTGTGATATGTTATTTCAAACCATATTAAGGTACTCTGCCATATTAAAACCTTGAATGGATCTCATACCCATGTATGATTTCTTAACCTTACACATGATATTTGGAAAATACTAATTCACTTTAGGATACCAATATTCCAAATGTTGGCATATTTTATTTTACATATGACACATTTCATATTGTGTCAACATTTGGAGTACAAAATTGCTGCATTAGTTTCCCAAGATACCATAACAAAGTATCACAAACTGAGTGAATTAAACACAGAAATTTATTATATGATAGGTCTGGAGGCTAGAAGTCAGAAATTCCTCTGAAACCTATAGGGGAATCTTGCCTTGACTTTCTACCTCTGGTGGTTTGCTGGCAATCTTTCATCATTCCAATCATTCCAGTCACACATCTTCCAAATGTCCTCTCTGCATATTTTCATGTTATCTTCCCTCCATGTATGGCAGTCTCTATGTCTAAAGTCCCCCTTTTTATAAAGACACCAGTCTTATTGGACTAAATGGCCTCATTTAAACTTGATTATTAATATTTCTGTAAAGATACTATTTCCAAACAAAGCCACATTCTGGGGTCCTGTAGGTAAGGACTTCAACCTACCTTTTTTGAGAGATGCCCTTCAAGCCATAATACCTACAATCATTAGCATCACCACTGAACTTGCTCCCGAAAGTCTGCAGTTATCATGAAGTGGCCAAGCCCACCTTGGTGAATGCCAGTGTTCCAGATTTCTAATTTTTCTTTGGCAGCTTGCATTCTGTCTTTGGCAACAAATAATCCCAGTTGTTTTCCTTGAAGTGACAGGCTCACTTTGTTCATTTTTGAGAAAATGTCTGCCAAATTCCTCAGTTTCAATAACCACAGTTTGTCAGTTCTTTTCTTCAGATAAAAATGGTGCCTTGTGACAAAGGACCCTGTTCAGCTTGCAACTCAATTACTTTTCCCTGTGACATCCTTCATGAGTCAGGCTCCTGATGAAAAACTCATGTGTGGTTTTTTTCAGGCCTAACCAGAGGCCGTTGTAAAGGCTTTGCCTGGCGGGCATCATGGGGGCTGCTGCCCTGCCCACACCACCCTTTAGTCAACAGGCAGTCACTGGACCCTGAGCAGAGTTGTGCCGAGAACGCATGTTCCCCGTCTCTCATGCTTTTTGAACAACATTTCCTTTTCTAGCCCAGGTGCCTTCTTTTCTAGGTCTCTTTTCTCTGAGGCCTTGGGCAGAGGTCTTCCTCAGGTGCCTGTACTTATGGGGGAGGAGGGGGATCCTTGGAGATACTCCCCGCCCCGCTCTGACTCAGTACCAATACTTTTCCACTCACAGCCTCACCCTGAGCCCTCCTTCCTGACCTCGGGGGTCCATAAAATGGCTGGAACCTTTTGTTCAGGGCTCCCTCACCAGTGAGATGGACCCAGGTGTCTGCGCTGGTCCACTTGACTCTGGTGAGCCTTTCCACAGGAAAGCTTGTGCTTCATCCAGCCTGGCATTTCACGTGATGTACTTTGCATGTAAGTTAAATAAGCAGGGTGACAATATACAGCCTTGACGTACTCCTTTCCCAATTTGGAACCAGTCTGTTGTTCCATGTCACGTTCTAACTGTTGCTTCTTGATCTGCATACAGCTTTCTTAGGAGGCAAGTCAAGTGGTCTGGTATTCCCATCTCTGTGATCCACACAGTCAAAAGCTTTGGCATAGTCAATAAAGCAGAAGTAGATGTTTTTTTGGAACTTTCTTGCTTGTTTGATGATTCAGCAGATGCTGGCAATCTGATCTCTGGTTCCTCTGCTGCTAAGTCACTTCAGTTGTGTCCGACTCTGTGTGACCCCATAGACAGCAGCCCACCAGGCTCCCCCGTTCCTGGGATTCTCCAAGCAAGAACATTGGAGTGGGTTGCCATTTCCTCTGCCTTTTCTAAATCCAGCTTGAACATCTGTAAGTTCATGGTTCATGTATTGTTGAAACCTGGCTTGGAGGATTTTGAGCATTACTTTGCTAGAGTGTAAGAAGGGTGCAATTGTGTTATAGTTTGTACATTCTCTGGCATTGCCTTTCTTTGGGATTGAAATGAAAAACTGACCTTTCCCAGTCCTGTGGCCACTGCTGAGTTTTCCAAATTTGCTGGCATACTGAGTGTAGCACTTTCACAGCATCATCTTTTAGGATTTGAAATAGCTCAGCTGGAATACCATCACCTCCACTAGCTTTGTTTATAGTGATGCTTCCTAAGGCCCACTTGACTTTGCATTCCAGGATGTCTGGCTCTAGGTGAGTGATCACACCACTGTGGTTATCTGGGTCATGAAGATCTTTTTTGTATAGTTCTTCTATGTATTCTTGCCACCTGTTCTTAATATCTTCTGCTTTTGTTAGGTCCATACCGTTTCTGTCCTTTATTGTGCCCATTTTTGCATGAAATAGTCCCTTNTGTCTGGCTCTAGGTGAGTGATCACACCACTGTGGTTATCTGGGTCATGAAGATCTTTTTTGTATAGTTCTTCTATGTATTCTTGCCACCTGTTCTTAATATCTTCTGCTTTTGTTAGGTCCATACCGTTTCTGTCCTTTATTGCGCCCATTTTTGCATGAAATATTCCCTTGGTATCTCTAATTTTCTTGAAGAGATCTCTAGTCTTTTCTATTCTATTGTTTTCCTCCATTTCTTTGCATTGATCACTGAGGAAGGCTTTCTCATCTCTCCTTGCTATTCCTTGGAACCCATTCAAATGAGTATATGTTTCCTTTTCTCCTTTGCCTTTAGCTTCTCTTCTTTCCTCAACTGTTTGTAAGGCCTCCTCAGACAACCATTTTGCCTTTTTACATTTCTTTTTCTTGGGGATGGTCTTGATCAGTACCTCCTGTACAATGTCACGAACCTCCGTCCATAGTTCTTCAGACATTCTGTCTATCAGATCTAATCCCTTGAATCTATTTGTCACTTCCACTGTATAACTGTAAGAGATTTGATTTAGGTCATACCTGAATGGTGTAGTGGTTTTTCCCACTTTCTTCAATTTCAGTATGAATTTGGCAATAAGGAGTTCATGATCTGAGCCACAGTCAGCTCCTGGTCTTGTTTTTTCTGACTCTGTAGAGCTTCTCCCTCTTTGGCTGCAAAGAATATAATCAATCTGATTTCAGTATTGACTATCTGGTGATGTCCTTGTGTAGAGTCTTCTCTTGTGTTGTTGAAAGAGGGTGTTTGCTATGACCAGTGCATTCTCTTGGCAAAACTCTGTTAGCCTTTGCCCTGCTTCATTCCGCACTCCAAAGTCAAATTTGCCTGTTACTCCAGGTATCTCTTGACTTCCTACTTTTGCATTCCAGTCTCCTATAATGAAAAGGACATCTTTTTTGGGTGTTAGGTCTAGAAAGTGTTGTAGGTCTTCATAGAACCATTCAGCTTCTTCAGCATTACTGGTTGGGGCATAGACTTGGATTACTGTGGTGTTGAATGATTTGCCTTGGAAATGAACAGAGATCATTCTGTCATTTTTGAGATTCTATCCAAATGCTGTATTTCAGACTCTTTTGTTGACTGTGAGGGCTACTCCATTTCTTCTAAGGGATTCTTGCCCACTGCTGCTGCTGCTGCTAAGTCACTTCAGTCGTGTCCGACTCTGTTGCGACCCCATAGATAGCAGCCCACCAGGCTCCCCTATCCCTGGGATTCTCCAGGCAAGAATACTGGAGTGGGTTGCCATTTCCTTCTCCAATGCATGAAAGAGAAAAGTGAAAGTGAAGTCGCTCACAGTAGTAGATATAATGGTCATCTGAATTAAATTCACCCATTCTAGTCCATAGTCCATCAACTTAGGTACAATTAATCTTCTATTCCAAAGTTGATTTGTTACCATTTCTTGAGGCCAGTTCTCAGGAATGTGGCAGTTTATGTCATGGCTACAGTCTGGTCATCGTGTCATTAACTTCTTCCATTTGGTGGGGGTTTCAGTATTTATAAGACAGCTTACAGGATACAGCTCAAAATATTATCTATAGCCTTTGCTGTTGTTATTGTTGTTGTTATTTTAGTTGCTAAGTCATGTCTGACTCTTTTGCAACCCCATGGACTGTAGCCTGCCAAGCTCCTCTGTCCATGAGATTTTCCAGACAAGAATACTGAAGTGGGTTGCCATTTCCTTCTCCAGGGGATCTTCCTGACCCAGGGATTTAACCCACATCTCCCGCATTTGCAGGTGAGTTCTTTACCACTGAGCCACTAGGGAAGCCTCTACAGGTTTTGAGGAGGAACTAAAGCTCATTGACTTTGTTTAATGATTAACTATTATTATTTGGTCTCCTTTGACTGTTTACTTTGTTTCTGCATGTTCTCAGGTCTCTGATTAAACTTACTCTTTGGCTAAAGTTTTCCACAGACCAAAGGCAGGCATAGGACATGAGGGGCAAGGACCATAGGATCCTGCTTCATTTCTTCATCATACTTTGGGAGGTAGCAAGAGTTCTCTATGGGTGCCTCTCATTGAGTCATCTAGAATATGAAAAAACCATGTACTCATGATTGAATATAATCACATTTTAATATTTTTGACTTCACAATCAAGGGCATTCTTACAGGAATGCAGCCTTTTCCATTTTCATTGCAAGTGAAGTCTACAGTGATGGCTCATCTGCTTTGCTGCCCCTGCCTTGATTAGTTCTGAGGCAATGGTAGCTTTACCAGCTGTTGCTCTGTATCACCAGTGCAGATAACATAGAGAAAGAGAAACTACAAGTCAGTGCTACTAGAAAATAGTTTTGACCTTGAGGACCCACTGGATCCTTTCAAGGACTCCCAAGATCTCTGCACCAGACTTTGTGAACTACCTCTAGCGTGAGTATATTCTCTGAATGACACATCATTCTTAGTAACCCAGCAGCATAGTCTTAACAGAAGCTGTTGGGACATATAAGGATTGGGAAATTCAAGATCTCAGTTGGCCTTCCATCTCATATCTGATAAACTACCAGACTGAGTATATATGTGCTCTTCAATTTCAACTGTGAAAGCTACATGAATTCAAGTGCATGATCAAAATCACTCAACCAAGAGAGGGTCTGGTATGGATTTGTTTTCCTCGTGTGCTCAGTCTCTCAGTCATGTCCGACTCTTTAAGACCCTATGGATTGTACCCGCCAGGCTCCTCTCTCCATAGGATTTCCCAGGCAAGAATACTGCAGTGAATTGCCATTTCCTTCTTCAGGAGATCTTCCCAACCCGGGATTGAACCCACATCTCCAGCATTGTCAAGCATATTCTTTACCACTGATCCACCCAGGAAGCCCCTTGTTTTCCTTGAGCCAAAGCCTCCCAAAGAGGACTAATACATCCGTTCTCTTGTGAACCAAGTTCCATGTAGAGAGCACACAGCATTTGCTACAGGGAAGAAACTCTAGTGAGGATCTTGTACTGATAAGTTGAAGGATGCAGGTTTTTCCTAAAGACAATGCAGAATCTTTCAGGGATCTCAGATGGCAGCTGAGTATTTCCAAAATCCTTAGAAACCTGTGATGACAGTTGTAGCCAGGGAGCCACAATAAATGTGTACAATAAATAAAGGCCTGAGAAAGAAATGGAATTTTAGTCTTGCATTAATATTTGTATAGTCATTCAACTTGCTTGCTTACAATCCTCCAGGAGTGTTCAAGATGATATTCTGTTTAACTGAGAACCAACACAGAGCCCTGTCCACTCCAGCTCTGATTGTCTTTCACTTTCATCTTTTCTGGGCTCCTGGCTTGGCTTCCCAGGTGCCAGCCATCCCGATCAGGACAAGTCACATTCTCTCGAATTCCTGCATCATTACCTATCCGGTCCTGCCCGTGATGCCTTTCTTCCATTTCCTTGAGCTCCTCGATTGGCCAAAATCTGAGTCAGCCTTCAGGACTCAGCTCATGCCTACCAAAAATCTTTCTGGTGCCTGACATTTTCATTATCTTAGACATTTGACCAGAGAAGGCAATGGCATCCCACTCCAGTACTCTTGCCTGGAAACTCCCATGGATGGAGGAGCCTGGTGGGCTGCAGTCCATGGGGTCACTGAGTCAGACACGACTGAGTGACTTCACTTTCACTTTTCACTTTCATGCATTGGAGAAGGAAGTGGCAATCCACTCCAGTGTTCTTGCCTGGAGAATCCCAGGGATGGCGGAGCCCAATGGGCTGCCGTCTGTGGGGTCGCACAGAGTCAGATACGACTGAAGCGACTTAGCAGCAGCAGCAGCAGCAGACATTTGACATTCCAACTTTTCCAACACCAGCAACCAGTTTTGTCATTCTCTGTGCACCAACTAAGTGTCCTAGAATTCAATTCGGTTTGATCAGGAAGACACTACCTGGAGTTACTATCAGCTTCCACAAGTTTAAGGGCTCAGTTCCACTGACTGCCCCCAATTCAGACACCGGTCTTAAACCTCGGGCTTACTTCCTTCTGCCTGAGCAGCTGTCAACTGGGGATTCCCTCCATTTCAATAAACTGCTAAAATTGTTCACAGAACTTAGGAAGGCACTTTACTTGCATTTCCTGGTTTATTGTAGAGAATACAAGTGACCAACCAGAGAAAGAGACATCTCGGACAAGTTCTGGATGTGTCCTGAGCACCAGACTTCTGTCTCTGTGGATTTGGGGTGTGCCATCCTCTCAACACCTAGGTGTGTTTGCCAACTCTGTAGCTCTCTGAACACCATTATGTAGAATTTTTTATATTATATATATATAGTTTATATATATATATATATAGTTTATATATATAGTAGGTCTTGTTACATAGGCATGATTGCTTAAATTATTGCCCACTGGCAATTAAGTCAATATTCAGTCCCTGTCACCTCCCTAGATGTTGGGACCTGAAAGTTTTAACCTCCTTCAAGATCAAGGCTTGGTCTTTTGATGATTAGCCAAAGGCTACCTTTAGGGCTGGCCAAGAGTCACCTCATTAGGCAAAAAGATATTTTTATCACCCTTATTACTCTGGAAATTCTAAGTGTTTTAGAGACTGTGCCAGGAACCAGGGACAAAGACCAAGTACCTTTCTATGATAACAAAATCCCTAGAAGCCAAAGCATTTTACCTCGTCTGTATTGGTCATTCAATCCCTGACTCAATCCACCCCCATGTTTCCCTATCTCAGATCAGGGCTCAGGGATGGGGTGACATTTAGACCTGGATGAAGCTCAAGGATATGATGAAGGAGTCTATGGCATACATTTTTGATAATTTTGAAAATTAATTTTCGACTACAAAGTATCCATAGTTTTCTTAGTCACATCTATATGTTCTGCTGTATAGCCTAACATCAGAGGCTGGCTTAGTAATCATGTTATTATGACTCATCCTGGGATACTTCTGTGACAGCACTTACTGTCAATACACTGTATCTTAATTGTTCACTTATTTGTTTATTCCACTGGGTTTGAAGTAGGAAGTCTTCCCTTTCAATTTTCCCCCTATCTAGGAATAATTCACATTCCCTACCTTGTGTCCTATCCTCTGGTCTATTTAGAAATCTATTATACCATCCATAGTAGGTTGTGGTAGTTAACTTATTTACAAGTTTCAAGAGTTGGTTGCTAGATCATAAGCCAGTTGATTGTTTGGACCTCTGTTTATTGACCTTATGTTCCCAGTGCTTGACATTTTGTCAACATTTTTTGAATGTTAGGAGCCACACATTGTCTGCTCCTTTAATGTCATCACCCCAACTTGTCTTAACAAGCTTCACTAAAGTAGCTCCCTACATAGTTTTATACCTGCATTCCTGTAACATTCTTGTAACATTCCTTGCCTCTTGGGTACATGGACTACAACCTTTTCAAACTCTGTCTTAACTCTGTGCTTCTTGCTTGCCTCATCATTAATTCACTGTTTCACCATATTATTCATTTAGCTCAAAGCATCAATTGCCTACTACCACACCTGAAACAGAAGCTCACCTGAATGGGCTTTTCTGCATTGATCTCTGCTATAGATATCTCCAATACTGAAAGTCTTAGAAAATCTGTACATTTGGGCAGCATTTATGAAATCTGAAATAAATACACAACTACACCCACCTGAAACATCCACAAGATATTCTGTGTATAATTATATCATTTTCCTTGTCTCTCTAATAGTATTGAAGATTAGGACTAAATTTAAAAACATCTAAAGGTAACATAACAGCCACACTGTATCTTTGATTAAAATAGTGAATGTACAAAATAATCATTCCATCTCATCAAGTTCAGTTCAGTTGCTCAGTCGTGTCATCACATCAAAGTTAATTATAAAGTCAAAGGTAGCATTGACTATAAGATTATGTCTAAGGAACATGAATGGATAATTTTTTTCTTCAGTGAGACTTGCTCATTTTTGTTTCTTCAATATTTATTATCTGGTGCATCCCAGATGTTGTTTTAGCAATCAAACGTTTTTCTTGCCCTCCTGGAGTTCACAGTATGGATGGCTAAACATACTATGTATAAAACTCATTATATATAGTGCAATAATGGCCACAATATTTATTCATGTATTCATTCAAAATATATTGTTTGAACCTGTAGTATGTACCAAACCCTGTCATGATTTTAATGAATTATGATTTTTCTACTTAGAAGTTGTGTGGGCTTTAAATATTTGATTAGTCATCCCTGTTAAATCTCTTCATTCATTTTTATTAAAAGCTTCAAAAATAATTAAAAATTCACTGAAATGGTGAAGTCTTAGTAAATAATAATGAGTTTAAAAGATGGGTTATATTTCACTAAGAGAAATTTTAGCTCTTCATACATTTTGTAAGGGGGGAAATGGTCACACTGAAGAATTTTAATTCTGCTGTCTAAAAGGGGACCACAATAGCATTGTCCTTGAGTCCTAGAAAAAGAAAATTATTTTAAATGGATCCTTTGAAATGTGAAAAAAAAAAAGTGGTTTACTTGTTTAAATGAGCTATTATTGCAGTGGACTTCAGAAGAGTTAGCTAGTCTGACATTAGGAGAAATGTTTAAATTACTTAATTTTCCAATAAAGATTATAATTTGCCCTGCTCTCAGCATGAAAGTATTTGAGTGGCACAAACAAAATTAAGGGATGATTTCAAGTCAGGTGAAGATTGTGCATGGGTATGGCTATGAACTGTTATTTCTTACAGAACAAAATATAAAAGGAGCTTAGTATCTTTTTGATGTATATACTTACTTCCTGCATCAAAACAGTGATCTGGTAGGAAAATGATGGCTATTTTTGCTTCTAGTAACAAAGGACAGCTTTAAAGTAGAGAAGTGTAAGTTGGCTTGATAACTCAGAATCAAAAAGAATTACCTTTACCTAAGATATCCAGAGGCTCAGAACTGGAAACCTGGAAGCTTTTGCTAGCATTGTCTGGTGAAGCTAGAGGCGTCTGAGCCTTAAAGCAGGGGAGACATCTAATGGTATTTCTCACTACAGACCAAGAAAAAAAGAGTAAGTCACACATCATGTGAAATATTTATTTTTGATTAAGTTATTGGAAAATTGGAACTTCTCTCAATTTGAAGCCATAAGATTTGTGAGAGTACCATGTTCAGGAAGATGATTTCCTAGACATGTAAGAAAATAGACCATTACTTCCATTGTATGTTAGATTTAGTCTTGTCCTGTTCTTTGCGACCCCATGGACTGTAGCCTGCCAGGTTCCTCTGTCCATGGGATTTCTCAGGCAAGAATACTGGAGTGGGTTGCTATGCCCTCCTCCAGTGTATCTTCCCAACCCAGAACTCGAACTTGCATCTCCTGCATTGCAGGCAGATTCTTTACCATCTGAGCCACCAGGGAAACCCTAAGCATTTTGACCTACTTGATTTCAGAAACCAAAGTATAGAGTTGCTTTTTAATGCTTTTGGATTTATGCATAATATTATATTCATTTCTGCCTTCTTAGCTGCTTCAGTTTCATTGCCTCTGGGTATATTAACTGAAAAGATTAAAAACATAAATTATCATAACTAATAAAATGATTCCACAGGCAGTGTAAGAGAAAAACTGTATTTTTTTAGGGATGTGGTTTATACTGACCATGCTAATTACTACTCTGTCCAAAATTACATTTTCCTTTGGTGGGCGTATATTTTGTAGCATAAGGAAAATAGAAACTTAAGTCTTTGTCCTAACCCACTATTTAATTATTCATAGCCATCATGATAGCTTATATATTTTTCTTTTTCGAGTTATTTGAATCAGGATTTAAATAGATTATATTTGGGGGATTGGTTGACGTTTCTGTCTAGACTTTCCTGTAGTCTGGATTATATAGACTATGTCCTTGTAGAATTGTTTTAACATATTGCTCTGTATTGTGAATTTCCTATAAATTAAAGGTAGCTCTAGAGGTTTGATCAGATTCTGGTTGAATTGCCTTGCCAAGACGGTGAATTCTCCCATCAGGAATTACTAATGTCTGGCTATTTCTCTTTTGGTGATGTCAGTAATTGTTAATGCTCACTCCCTAAGTCCAACTGGGGGCTTAGAAAATGGTGACATTCCAGAAATATTGAAGTATATTTTTTTCTGATCTTTTTTACCTGGAATACTTTAATGCAAATTTATTCTTGCCCTCTTTTATTTGGTTTTGCCCAGTGGTATAGTTCCATAGCATGCACAGAATAAATGCTTGGTGTGTTCCCTTTACCTTTCAAAGTTCAAGATAATGAATTGATTTTTTATCATTCTTCAAAGGTGACTGGTTAGGGTTTTGTTTTTGTTTAAACCCCTTTATGAACTCATAAATTTAAACATATTTGATTTCTCCATTCACAGTAACTATTATTTTTAAAGCTAAACATAGCCCATATTTAGCCAGTTTGCACTTCGTTAAGCTGAACCCTAAGTTCTATTAACATGACTTTAGTATCTGTCAATAGCTTCCTTGTTAACTGACACAGCAAGATGATTCAGATTTATATTTTGCCAACTGCAAATCTGGAATTAGCATATCTCTAAGGATGTGTTTTCTTTTAGTGAGAGATGTACTTGGAGACCATAATCTGGGTGCTAAAGGTGTTCATTGCTTTTGGGTTCATCATTGTTTTCAACTGTTTTAAGTAATAAAGTGAAGAAATACATACACACACAAAACTATATATACAAGTGTGTTGCTTCTGCTATGTTGCTTCAGTCGTGTCCGACTCTGTGCGACCCCATAGATGGCAGGTCACCAGGCTCCCCTGTCCCTGAGATTCTCCAGGCCATAACACTGGAGGGTTGTCATTTCCTTCTGCAATGCATGAAAGTGAAAAGTGAAAGTGAAGTCGCTCAGTCGTGTCCAACTCTTAGCGACCCCATGGACTGCAGCCCACCAGGCTCCTCCATCCATGGGATTTTCCAGGCAAGAGCACTGGAGTGGGATGCCATTGCTTTCTCCAATATACAAGTGTAGATAGATAGTAATATGAACAAGTATGTATATGTAATCATGAATTCTATTGATACATTTAATTCAATATCAGGACTACAGTGTTTTTTTATTTTTTAATTTTTATTTTATTTTTGCCTAATGTCTTCTATATGCAGCTCTTTTGTTCCTCTCTACCAACAAGAAGTAAGAATTCTGGTTCACAACCGCATCATGAATATAACTAGAATGTCACATAATTATTCAATTAGTTTATTCCACAATCCATATATAACTGTTCCAGGGTAACAATATAACCTGCCAGCTACCAACAGTACTGCCAGCAGTATGATTAATGGAAAGAGTTTAATATCCTGGCTTTTTCTTAAACATGTTTTATCCTTAAATTATATCTCAATAGGCAATGAGATTACTGTGAGCAGTTTCCATGTGATTATGCCACAAACAGGATACACATTTAATTTTCTTTTCTTTTCTGTTTTTAAGAACTTAAAATTTTTAAATTTTATTTTCTAAGGGCTAAATTTAATTTTTTACAATTTTTTTTCAGGGAAGGAGAAAGTTAAAGAAAGAAAGCAGGGGAAAGAAAAATCTAGGTTCAGAGAAATCTAATAAATCATCCGAGTCAAACAGCTAGAATTTAAACCTACATTTCTGGAGAAATGTTTTAAGACCATATTACCATAATAACTTTGAATAAATTTCATGTTAGTCTAAATAAACTATCAATTTATAATCAGTAAGTTATTTTCTGATTTTGAGTATAGCTTTAGCTGAATATTTAAATAAAAATTAATTTTTACCTTCAATCTAGTGACAAAATCTTTTCGTAAAATTATAGAGACTTTTGTTATGTTTGTTATTTTACTTTTGGATTTGTAGCAGACATGTTTGTAGGCATATGTCTTTACCATCAGTCTCTTTATCTGTAAAGAGGTACCAGCCTTCATTCATATACTTATTTAGCAACTATTTATTGCATTCATACTGTTCTAGGTAGCATGTTAATTATTGACGTGCTGTGCTTCCTCTCTCAGTTGTGTCCAAATCTTTGCAACCCCTTGGACTGCAGCCCACGAGGCTCCTCTACCCATTGGGATTCTCCAGGCAAGAATATTGGAGTGGGTTGCCATGCCCTCCTCAGAATCTTTCCAACCCAGGTGTTGAACCCAGGTCTTCCCACAGTGTAGGCAGATTCTTTACCATCTGAGCCAGGAGTAATAAATAAGATGCCCTCTACTTTCAAGGAGGTTGTACTCTAGAACTGCAAACAAGCGGTTCAGTGGGGATTAATATATAACAACAGCACTTAGTGATTATATATATAACAACAACACTTTGTTGTTCAGTCTCTCAGTCATGTTCAACTCTTTGTGAACCCATGGACTGAGGCACGCCAGCCCTCTCCGACCCTCACCATTTCCCTAAGTTTGCCCAAGTCCATGTCCATTGCATCGGTGACACCAGCCAGCCAGCTCATCCTCTGATGTCCTCTTCTTCTGCCTTTACTCTTTCCCAGTTTCAGGGACTTTTCCAATGAGTTAGCTGTTCACATCAGATGGCCAAAATACTGGAGTTTCAGCTTCAGCATCAGTCCTTCCAATGAGTATTCAGGTTTTTATTTCCCTTAAGATTGACCAGTTTGATCTCTTTGCTGTCCAGGGGACTCTCAGGAGTCTTCTCCATCACCACAGTCCAAAGGCATTGATTCTTTGCAGAGCACTGAAGAATTGATATACACAATATTATATATAAAATAAATAACAAGGACCTACTTATAGCATCTGGAATTATGTTCAAATATGTTCATATATATATATATATATATGTGAAACTGAGTCACTTTGCTATATACCTGAAATGACCACAAATTGTAAATTAATTACATGTCAATTTTTAAAAAATGGTTAAAATTAAGAAAAATTCACCAGGTTGAGGGATGAGAATGAGATATTTTCTGTGTAAAAGTGCATAGAGGGTTAATATTTTGAAACATCATCTAATGTGTGTTTCTGTCTCTATGATTTCTTTTCCCCCGAAGCCTTTTTAACATTAAAAATCAGATTTTGTAATAATAAAAAACTCCATATATTAATGTTCTTAAAATTAATGTTAAAATGAGCTTTCCTAACTTATTAGAATTAAATTATTGTAAAGAAAAGTACTACTGTCCTGCTTTATTTTTTAACTAGGTAGACAGAAAAAAGCAGGATTTGTTCATAAAGCACAAAATAAGGTTTCAGAAATATTTATTTAATTTCATCATTTCTGACAAAGCTGAACAAACTACTGTGATAAAATTTACTCTATAATACTGTATCATTCACGGTGTCATTATATAAGAAAGACATTTGTTTTACTATCTTCTATATATCCTGTTCATTTTCTATCACTGTACAAAAGTTCTTATTGAAAGTCTAAAATCAAAATTATTTGTTGCCATGAATATCTGTTCAGTTCAGTCACTCAGTTGTGCCCGACTCTTTGCAACCCCATGAATTGCAGCTCCCCAGGCCTCCCTGTCCATCACCAACTCCCAGCATTTACTCACACTCATGTCCATGAGTTGGTGATGCCATCCAACCAACTCATTCTCTGTCATCCCCTTCTCCTCCTGCCTTCAATTTTTCCTAGCATGAAGGTATTTTCCAATGAGTCAGCTCTTTGCATTAGGTGGTCAAAGTATTGAAATTTCAGCTTCAGCATCAGTCCTTCCAATGAATATTCAGGACTGATCTCCTTTAGGATGGATTTCTGGATCTCCTTGCAGTCCAAGGGACTCTCAAGAGTCTTATCCAACACCACAGTTCAAAAGCATCAATTTTTTTGGTGCTCAGCTTTCTTTATAGTCTAACTCTCACATCCATACAAGACTATTGGAAAAACCATAGCTTTGACTAGACAGACCTTTGTTGGCAAAGTAATGTCTCTGCTCTTTAATATGTTGTCTAGACTGGTCATAGCTTTTCTTCCAAAGAACAAACATCTTTTAATTTCCTGGCTGCAGTCACCATCTGCAGTGAATTCGGAGCCCCCAAAAATCAATCTGTCACTGTTTCCATTGTTTCCCCATCTATTTGCCATGAAGTGATGGGACAAGATGCCATGATCTTAGTTTTCTGAATGTTGAGCTTTAAGCCAGCTTTTTCACTCTTTTCTTTCACCTTCATCAAGAGGCTGTTTAGTTCCTCTTTGATTTCTACCATTAGAGTGGTGTCAGCTGCATATCAGAAGTTATTGGTATTTCTCCTGGAAATCTTGATTCCAGCTTGTGCTTCATCCAGCCTGGCATTTCACATGATGTACTCTACATATAAGTTAAATAAGCAAGGTCACGATATACAGCCTTGTCGTACTCCTTTCTTGATTTTAAACAAGTCCGTTGCTTCATGTCCAGTTCTAACTGTTGCTTCTTTCACTTTCCTCAGTTTGCTGTGATCCACACGGTCAAAGTCTTTAGCATAGTCAATGAAGCAGAAGTAGATGTTTTTTCTGGAATTCTTTTGCTTTTTCTATGATCCAGTGGATGTTGGCAATTTGATATCTGGTTCCTCTGCCTTTTCTAAATCCAGCTTGAACATCCAGAAGTTCTCAGTTCATGTACTGTTGAAGCCTGGCTTGGAGATTTTTGAGCATTATTTTACTAGTGTGTGAGATGGATGCAACTGTGTGATAGTTTGAGCATTCTTTGGCATTGCCTTTCTTTGGGATTGGAATGAAAACTGACCTTTTCCAGTCCTGTGGCCACTGCTGAGTTTTCCAAATTTTCTGGCATATTGGGTGCAGCACTTTCACAGCAACATCTTTTAGGATTTGAAATAGCTCTGACTCAATGGACATGAGTTTGAGTAAACTCCAGGAGTTGGTGATGAACAGGGCAGCCTGGCATGCTGCGATTCATGGGGTCGCAAAGAGTCGGACACGACTGAACAACTGAACTGAACGGATAGCTCAACTGGAATTCCATCACCTCCTCTAGCTTTGTTTGTAATGATGCTACTTAAGGTCCACTTGACTTCGTAGTCCAGGATGTCTGGCTCTAGGTGAGTGATCACACCATCATGATTATTTGGGTAGTGAAGATCTTTTTTGTATAGTTCTTCTGTGTATTCTTGCTACCTTTTCTTAATATCTTCTGCTTCTGTTGCTGCTGCTAAGTCATTTCAGTTGTGTCTGACTCTGTGCAACCCCATTGATGGCAGCCCACCAGGCTCCCCCATCCCTGGGATTCTCCAGGCAAGAACACTGGAGTGGGTTGCCATTTCCTTCTCCAACGCATGAAAGTGAAGAGTGAAAGTGAAGTCACTCAGTAGTGTCTGACCCTCAGTGACCCCATGGACTGCAGCCCACCAGGCTCCTCCGTCCATGGGATTTTCCAGCCAAGAGTACTGGAGTGGGGTGCCATTGCCTTCTCTGTCTCCTTCTGCTAGGTCCATACCATTTCTGTCCTTTATTATGTCCATCTTTGTGTGAAATGTTCTCTTGGTATCTCTAATTTTCTTGAAGAGATCTCTAGTCTTTCCCCTTCTAATGTTTTCCTCTATTTCTTTGCACTGATCACAGAGAAAGTCTTTCTTGTCTCTCCTTGCTATTCTTTGGAACTCTATGTCTCCTTCTGCTAGGTCCATACCATTTCTGTCCTTTATTATGTCCATCTTTGTGTGAAATGTTCTCTTGGTATCTCTAATTTTCTTGAAGAGATCTCTAGTCTTTCCCCTTCTAATGTTTTCCTCTATTTCTTTGCACTGATCACAGAGAAAGTCTTTCTTGTCTCTCCTTGCTATTCTTTGGAACTCTGCACTCAAATGGGTATATCTTTCCTTTTCTCCTTTCCCTTTTACTTCTTTTCACAGCTGTTGGTAAGGCCTCCTCAGACTACCAGTTTGCCTTTTTGCATTTCTTTTCCTTGGGGATGGTCTTGAGCATTAAGTATGTAACTGTCAAAATGAACCTGTCTCAGTAAATGACTCAACCTCTGTTCTAGGTAAGTAACACTTGTTCATATGCTTGTGCATGCCTGCATGGTCAGTTGCTTCAGTGTATCCAACTCTATGTGACTCTATGGACTCTAAGCCTACCGGGCGCCTCAGTCCATTGGATTCTCCAGGCAAGAATATTGAATTAAGTTGCCATGCCTTCCTCCAGGGACTCTTTCCAACCCAGCAACTGAACCCACTTCTCCTGAGTCTCTTGCATTGAGGCAAATTCTTTACCCACTGGAATCTTAAAATTGTATAGACTCTAAAATGGATTCTAACATGTTTTGGTTTGGACATTTTGAATTAATGTAAATATAGGTAGTCTTTTAAAAAAGACTTTAGAATTATTACCCAAGAAAGAGAGGAAAAGAATCCAAGAAGAATGAAGAACCAGTGTTTTTGACTTTCATTATGTATTTTTTTGATAAGGCCATAGCAGGCAGTATCTTAAAAGCAACTCTGAATGGAAAGAGGCAAGCACTTGAGAAGAAAAAGTGCTTTGGAATGTTAAGGACTTTTCTTTGCATGTCAAGTATAAAGTCTGGCTGAATCAGGGCATTGCCTTCCATATCTAAAATCTCAGAAAAGAGAATAATGTATAACAGCAAAATATAGTTTTCCACTATTCAGGGAGCATATTCTGAATTGGGGTGAGATCTGAAGAATGCTGCTAAGGATAGAAAGAACATTTTAGATCAGTGTAAGAGCTCTGATGCTATCCTCTGGCCTCTTAGAAGGGGAAGCTTGTAGAAAGAGGGTCAATAGCAGTTCTAGGTAGATTTGGAGATGGGGTTTCTGGTGAGAGGCAATATTGCAACCTGACCTCATTCTAGCAGAATAGAGATAGTAAGGCTGGCGAGATTAAGTACTTCCTCAAGTCTTTCATTCCTGTGGGACATAATAGAGAGCAACAAATTTCACTGGAGACTTCCCTGGTGGTCCGGTGGCTAAGACTGTGCTCTCAATGCAAGGGTCCAGGTTCAGTCCCTGATCAGGGAACTAGATCCCACATGCCATAACTAAAAGATTCCACACGCCAAAATGAAGGCAGAAGATCCTGCATGCTGCAACAAAGACCTGTTGCTGACAAATAAATAATAAATACATATATTTTTTAATTCCACTGGGCCAGTGCAGGGTACAGAAGATAGTTGAAGATAGCTGAAAATTAAGAGCCACTCTGCCTTTTGGGGTTTCCCCTAATTGAACCCAGAGAAATAGTAATAAGATATGATATATGAACTGAATCAGTAGGAAAGACCATTAAGTGCTAGTTTACAATTCAGTGACCACCCATACTTCGTGCAGAGAAAACAAAAGTTCTGAGAGTAGTTAGGGTCATCAGTAGAGCAAGCTGAGGGCAGCCACAAAGATGAGGCAGGACAATCTTCGCATCTCCAGAGGTGAGCCATAGAGGAGCTCACCGGGACACTATTTCCCTCTCTAAATAGGAGGAGGGCACATGTCACTATGGTGACAAGAGAGACATGGTGACTGAGAATTCTAGAAGCTTCCCTAAGCCTGAAGTCTCCTTCCCAAGGCTCACTCCTTAAAAGTAGGTACTTTCCAGGGTCCTGACCCTACTCTTTGTCTCCTTACTAGTAAACTCCTCCTGGGTCATCACATTTAGGCCCATCCTGCACTCTCATCCTTCATGTACTGCAGCTGCAGCTGCTGCTAAGTCACTTCAGTCATGTCTGACTCTATGTGACCCCATAGATGGGGTCCACCATCTATGGGATTCTCCAGACAAGAACATTGGAGTGGGTTGCCAATGATACCCAACTCTCCCTCGCTAGACTAGAGAGGTTTTCAGTTCAGACTTGTGTATAAACTTGACCTGTCCAAAAGGAAACTCGTCTTTGCCTCTAAGCCTGTAAGTTTCTCATTTCAGTGGGGACCCTCCTTATACTGATGTGCCCAGACTGCTTGCCTCTCTCACTGCACCATCAGTCAATCGATCACTACCCTTAACAACCTCAAATATTCCCACTCTTGCCCACCCCTCTTTGCCCCTACCTCAGTTCAGGCCAGATCTAAGGTCTCATCCATGTATTAAACAGTCCAATTATAATCCAAAAAGATCCTGTTTTAAGCCTTGCTTTTACTCAGTATGCCTTAAACCAAAATCAGAGTGATGTTTTGCAAATTCAATTCTGTTTAAGTTGCTTATGACTTAAACTTCTCCATTTTCAACAACTCCAATTGCTCTCAGGAGAAACTTTTAAACTTTTTGGCTTGATAAGTCTGTGTACATTGTGATCCCAAGTAACTTTCCATTCTTATTTTCCTATTCACCACCTTAAACTGAAGGTGAAGTCGCTCAGTCGTGTCCGACTCTTTGCGACCCAGTGGACTATAACCTATTAGGCTTCTCCATCCATGGGATTCTCCAGGCAAGAATACTGGAGTGGGTTGCCATTTCCTCCTCCAGGGAATCTTCCCAACCCAGGGATCGAACCCCCGTCTCTCACATTGGAGGCAGACGCTTTAACCTCTGAGCCACCAGGGAAGCCTTAAACTGTGAGCCCCCAATATATGGACTTGGCTTTCTGTGCATGCTATTTCAATCACCTGAAGCATTCCCTAATCACCCTTCCCCACACTGACAAATAAGTGCCATGGTTTCCCATCTCCATCTTGATGTTTCACATGAATGATTTTGTTGTTTTGTTTCTTGTTTGCATTCTGTACTTCCTCATTTGAACACATCAATATGAGTAAGCATCTTTGGGACAGAATCTGGGACTTATGTATATTTTTATACATAAAACTATATATATTAATAATACATGAATATATATATATATATATATATATATATATATATATAGTTTTCCTAAGAGATTAAAAAAAGGGGAAAGGTTTAAACCTTGTCTTGGTTAATGGCACCATAAATCATCCTGAAAGCAAATCAAAAGCTAAAGTCTCTTCTTTTCATGCTTTATATTGAGATCATCATGAAGCTTCATTAATTCATATAGGTGTGGCTGATACCTGACATACATTTACACGTAATCCAATATTAGTTAGATAAATATTACTCCAGAGTGGGTGGATATTTTATTTCATTGATGAAGATAATAAACCTGGAAAAAGGAGAAGGTGTTTTTCTGCATTGCCTTGGGTCTTTATTTAAATCATGTTTTTATAAGCTGTAGAGAAAAATCAGTGTTCTTCAGTGGGTTGCTTCATCTTGAAACCTGAACTTTCTTTACATGGTTGACCCTCGGTAACTTTGGTTCTTCAATGTTATCACCACCATATGAAAAATAATTAATTATGTCCGGGGATGTGCTATGCTGTGTAGTCATCCCGTCATTTCCGACTCTTTACAACCCTGTGGACTATAGCCCGCCAGGCTCCTCTATCCATGGGGATTCTCCAGGCTGGAATACTGGAGTGGGTTGCCATGCCCTCCTCCAGGGGATCTTCCCAACCCAGGGATTAGACCCAGGTCTCCCACACTGCAGGCGGATTCTTTACCATCTGAGCCACCAGGGAGGAAGCCCATGTCAGGTGATAGCTGATATTCGATAACCAAACATTCCCTTTTGATTCTACTATAATTGTTCTAGCCCAGACCTTCACCATCACAGCACTGGCCATCTAACCATTCCCTTTGATTCTAGTTTTGTTCTTCAAACTACCCAAGTGGAAATCCAACATGATTGCTATACTCTTTAAAACTTTCCTGTTTCACTAGCTCTTCATCACCTATTGTCCACATTCATGCTATCAAGAAAGGAAAACCCTCCTTATTTCTCTTGCTTCTCTTGCGTCTCACTACTTCCTCCAGACTTTCTGAAGTCTCATAAAGGAAGACACGGCACATTTTCTCTAAGGAACCAGATAGTAAATATTTTAGGCTCTGTGGACAAAAGGGCTTTGTCCCAACTATTCAGCTCTGCCGTTGTAGCACAAAACCAGCCATTGATAGTACAGAAAGGAACTGGCATGGATGTATTTCCATAAAACTTTATTTATGGATGCTGACATTTTAATTTCATGTAATTTTCATCTGCTCTTATTATTCTTTTGATTTTCCCCCCAGCATTTAAAATTTTAAAGCACATTCTTAGCTTACAGGCTGTATGAAAACAGGTGGCAGATTTGTCCTGTGGACTATAATTTGCCTACCCTTGCACTAAGCCACTGTAACAGCACCGAAAATACCCTGAGATTTCAGGCTCAGGTTTTCTTTGTCTGACATGGCCCTATTGATTAGACAGGAAAACTTTAACCTAAGTGGAGCTCAAGGAGAAGCTATGCTTCCTCAGCATCTTGTGTGAGGTGTTCCCTAATCCTTACACCCCAAAATGGGAACAGGTTGATTACATCTTTCATATTCTTTAAATATTTTGTAGATCCTTCTACTGTATAGTTCTTTTCATGCTTTAATGCAGCTATTTGTGTGTCTCCACCACTCACTGAGAGTAATAGGTTATGTTTTATCTATTTTCAAATTTCTGGCTCCTTGGCATATAAAACCACTTAACATTTTTGTTTTATGGGGTCATCAGGGAAAAGGACAGCTGGAGACTAAGTCCTATTTTGTAGATAATCATCTCATGAGCAGAAAAATTTCAGTATGTACCATGAGAGAAGTGTTGGGATGAGGATAAAAAATAATCCAATGAGAGTTAAAATCAGTGCCTGGGTGAGTGGTATCTAAAGTAAAGTTGACTAGAATGTACATTAAAATACATTCCTTTTAAATGGAAAAATGCTATGGAAGTCAAAAGCAGAAGTTCTCTTCAATTGTGCAAAATTAAACAAGATGTGTCTCTTTCTGCCTTAGCTTTTCTTGCATTTTATAGTTCATCAAAAATACATCAGCTTTTGAAACTTTTTTAGGTAACAGAAATAATAAAGTACATCTAAACTCTTTGGTCTAGAGTTAAATTTTCATATTATCAAGTTAGAAAAGTCATTTCTCTTGTGATGTATTGAGTATTTTAAATGAAATTGATAAGGAAGATAAAGGTGCAGAGACTTTCATGTAACTTTTTCATCGAGATTTTTTCAACATATAATTTGTAATATAATATATGCAAGTATGTATGGAATTTTGCAGCCTGTCAGGCAGATTGTCAAAAAATTTTGTAAAAATATATATTCTCAAGGTAGATACCTGTTATCATACCAACAAGCAGAGGGCCATGAGTAAATGAGCACCAAACCAATGAGATTATTTATAAATAAAACATCTGATTTTTTTCTTCTTCACAACATGTGTCTAATATGACACTCAAACTTTTTCCTTATTTATAGTTTTTCACTTTTTTCCCCAAAATTTTAGTGGAAGAAATGGAATTTCTAAAAATAAAATGGGTTGGGACTTCCCTAGCTGTCCAGTGGTTAAGACTCCATGCTTCCACTGCAGGGGACATGAGTTCGATTCTCACATGCCTGTGATGTGACCAGAAAGTAAAACAACAACAACAAAAATGTTTTTTGGCTGAGAGGGTGGGCACTGAGGTCACTGGGACCTTATTTTGTATTGAATGTATTGGGCTGATGTTGCCTCACCTGGAGAATTAACTTACAAATTGTCTTCCTCTCCCTAATTTATGAGTTTTTGAGGACAATAATTGGGTCTTTTAAAATCCTTTCTCCTCTGTGGCAAATATCTAACATGGTAGACTGGAATCTCCTTATAAAAGATAGGTCAAGGGTAAAGAACCCACCGGCCAATGCAGGAGACATAAGAAACACAGGTTTGATCCCTGGGTTGGAAAGATCTCCTGGAGGAGGGCACAGCAACCCACTCCAGTGTTCTTGCCTGGAGAATCCCATGGACAGAGGAGCCTTGTGGGCTACGGTCCATAGGGTCACAAAGAGTCAGACGTGACTGAAGTGACCTAGCACGCATGCAGGCATGCACCTATGCAATGNAAGATCTCCTGGAGGAGGGCACAGCAACCCACTCCAGTGTTCTTGCCTGGAGAATCCCATGGACAGAGGAGCCTTGTGGGCTACGGTCCATAGGGTCACAAAGAGTCAGACGTGACTGAAGTGACCTAGCACGCATGCAGGCATGCACCTATGCAATGAAACCCCGAGAAAAACTCCAGACACCAAAGTTCAGTGCAGCCTCATTTTGGCTGACACTTCAATGTGCCAGGAGGTTGAAGTATCCTGACTCTTTGGGGAGAGAAAACAGAAGCTCTGTGCTCAGGACTCCCCCAGACCTTGTCCTATGTGTCTTCGTTTGGTCAGTCCTGACTTGTACCCTTATGAGAACTATATTGCAATTGCAATATAGTGCTTTCCTGAGTTCTGTGAACCATTCTTGTAAATCACTAAAACTTTAATTCTAGCAAATTCTCATGGGAACCCCTGAACTTGTAGCCAGTGGTCAGAAGTGGTGGAAACTTCAAGACCCCTGAACCCGTAACAGGTGCTGGGAGTGCAGGCAATCTTGTTGGGGGCTATAGCTTTGACCTGGGGGTGGCATCCAAGCTAACTCTTGGTGACAGAATTTTATTGCAGTATTGTAATTGTTGTCAGAACATGTGCAATTTGCTAGGATGATCTTGTCTCACTAAAACACGTGGTTTGGAAAGTGCAAGATGAAAGGGCAAGGAATGAGCATCTTTTCATTCCTGGATGGCCACAGGGTCACCCATGTGTTCAGAATAGCAGTTTTGTTGTGATCAGTTACTGGAGGTAAAAGTTACCAATGGAAGTTAGAGCTGATGGATCCAACTCTTGGGGTATTAGCTGACCAAATGCATAAGAAAGTGCAAAATAAGAAGAAAAAAATAGAATTTCTTGGTTATTGTCTCTAGAATAGCAAAAATGAAAGTGAGAGATAAGCCAAACTAAGACTGTGGTCAGTCCTAAATAAAAAAATAAATAAAATAAAAGATAGGTCAGTAGCAAGTTGGTGTGAAGGTGAGGATTTATGGGGCTTCCCAGGTGGCGCTAGTGGTAAAGAACCCGCCCTGCTAATGCAGGAGACACAAGAGATGCTGGTTTGATCCCTGGGTCAGGAAGATCCCATGGAGGGCACGGCAACCCACTCTAGTATTCTTGCCTGGAAAAATCCCAAGGACAGTGGGGCCTGGAGGGCTATAGTTCATAGGGTTGCAAAGAGAGTTGGATATAACCGAGAACTTAAGCATGGACAATTGACCTTATACATGATAGGGGCTCAATGATTATTTGTTGAATAACTGAGGGATTGGGAAAATTAAAATGCTACTTTTTTCTAGAAGACAACAGTTAAATATTGTACAAAATTTCCCTGATACTTTTGTCAGTCTTCTCTCTAGTATAGGGCATTTATGACAAGGTCAGCTCTTGGTCTTTATTGAAAAGGTTGAAGTATTTGTTTGGAAGCCAGGTATTATTCTGCAACTCAGGAAAACTAGGCATCCAGTCCTCTCGCGCTCTGACTGTTAATGTCAGATACAGATATGACTTCAATTTTATTGGCAGGTTTACAGTTGAGGGACCACTAAATGTGCATACTTATTCTAGTCAAATCCCATAGATTATTCCAGCCTTTGGGGAAGTGAGGTTTTTGCAGCTTTGCTAAGATGTCCATGCCCATCAGCAAGTGCCAGAGCTAAACTTGTGCTTAAAAAAAAATATTTACTTTAATTGATTTAACTATTTGGCTGTGGGGCTTCCCTGATAGCTCAGTTGGATAAAGAATCTGCCTGTAATGCAGGAGATCATGGTTCAATTCCTGGGTTGGGAAGATCCACTGGAGAAGGGAAAAAGCTACCCACTCCAGTATTTTGGCCTGGAGAACTCCATGGACTGTATAGTACATCAGGTCACAAAGAGCCAGACAGGACTAAGCAACTTTCACTTTCATTTTGGGGCTTCCCTGATAGCTCAGTTGGTAAAGAATTTGCCTGCAGTGCAGGAGATCCTGGTTTGATTCCTGGGTTGGGAAAACCTACTAGCTAAGGGATAGGCTACCCACTCCAGTATTCTTGGCCTTCCCTTGTGGCTCGGCTGTTAAGAATGTGCCTGCAGTGCAGGAGATCTGGGTTCAGTTTGGCTGCACCAGGTATTAGCTGTGGCACACAGGATCTTCAATCTTTGTTACAGCATGTGGGACCTTTACTTGCAGCATATGAAGTTTTAGTTGTAGCAAGTGGGATCTAGTTCCCTGACCAGGGATCAAACCCAGACCCACATGAAAAAATGTTCAGCATCACTAATTATTAGAAAAATGCAAATCAAAATATAAATCAAAACACACAAATACATTGAGGTATCACCTCACATCAGTCAGTATGGCCATCATCAGAAAATCTACGAACACTAAATGCTGGAGGGGGTCTGGAGAAAAGGGAATCCTCCTACACTGCTGGTAGGAATGCAAATAGGTGCATTGAGAGTATGGAGTCTTAGCCACTGAACCCCAGGGAAGTCCTTCACTTGTTAATAATGCTTGAAAAGTCTGACATTTTCAGAATCCAATGCAACATGGTTGGTATTATTCCACAACCCAAAGTCTTGTTAAAGAAATCCAGAAACATAATTTGAAATATTAAGAGAAATATCAATGTTATTAATTTTTCTTTGTTATTTTTCTGTAATAGAGTTCCTAAACTCATTGAGTTTATTAAGAAAATGACCACCCTCATATAAATATTAAGGAAACATAATTCATTATTTTATGGGTAAGAGATGAACAGGACAGGCATTGAAGACAGGCATCTCTGAAAAATTTACTATTAGGGAAGCCCATAGATTTTTCTCCCTAGTGTAAAAACCAAACCAAATTCTGAACATAATCTGTAATAAAAGACAGTAGTAGGATTATTGGTAATTTTAAAAAAATGTATTGGAGTAGACTTGATTTACAATGTTGTGTTAGTTTCAGGTGTATAGTAATGTGAATCAGTTATAGATATATCTACTCTTTTTTAGATGCTTTTCCCAATATAGTCATTACATAGTTGTGAATAGAGATCCCTGTGCTATACACTAGGTTCTTACTAGTCATCTATTTGATATATAGTAGTGTGTACATGTCAATCCCCATCTCCCAGTTTACTCTCCTCCCCTCCTTTTCCCTGCTGGTAGCTATAAGTTTGTTTTCTGCATCTGTGACTCTATTTTTGTTTCATAAGTAAGTTCATTTGTACCATTGCTTTTGCATTTCCCATAAAAGTGATACAACATAATGTTTGTCTTTGTCTAACTTTATTCGGTATCACAGTTTCTAGGTCCAGTCATGTTGCTGCAAATGGCATTATTCTTTTTTATGGCTGAGTAATATTCCATTGTGTATCTGTACTGTATCTTCTTTATCCACTCCTATGGGAATTTAGATTACTTCCATGTCTTGGCTATTATAAATAGAGCTTTAGTGAATATTGTGGTGTGTGTGTCTTTTCAAATTATGGTTTTCTCCAGAAATATGCCCAGGAGTGGAATTGCTGGATCATATGGTAGTTCTGTTTTTAGTTTCTTAAGGAACTTCCATACTGTTCTCCATAATTGTTGCACCCATTTGCATTCCTACTAGCAGTGTAGGAGGATTCCCTTTTCTCCAGACCCCCTCCAGCATTTAGTGTTCGTAGATTTTCTGATGATGGCCATACTGACTGGTGTGAGGTGATACCTCAATGTATTTGTGTGTTTTGATTTATATTTTGATTTGCATTTTTCTAATAATTAGTGATGTTGAGCATTTTTTCATGTGCTTTTGGGCCATCTGTATGATTTCTTTGAAAAAATGTCTGTTTAAATCTTCCACCTGTTTTTTCCTATTGGGTTGATTTTTTTTTTTTAATATATTGAGCTGCTTGAGCTGTTTGTATGTTTTAGAAATTAACCCCTTGTCTGTTGATTAATTTGAAAATATTTTCTTCAGTCCTATAGGTTATCTTTTTGTGTTGTTTACAGCTTCCTTTGCTGTGTAAAAGTTTTAAAGTTTGATTAGGTCCCATTTGTTTCTTTTTATTTTTCTTTTATTTACTTTAGGAGGTGAATCAAAAAAGACATTGCTGTGATTTATGTCAGAGCATGTTCTGCCTATGTTTTCTTCTTAGAGTTTTATAGTATCTGGCCTAGGTCTTTAAGCTACTTTGACTTTATTTTTGTGTATGGTGTTAAAGAATATTCTAATTTCATTCTTTTATGTTAAGCTGTCCCATTTTCACAGCACCACTTATTGAAGAGACTATCTCTTCTTCAATGTATATTCTTACCTCCTTTGTCATACATTCGTTGACCATAGGTGGGTAGGTATATCTCCGGACTTTCTGTCTTGTTCCATTGATCTGTATTTCTGTTTTAGTGCCAGTACTTAATGGTAATTTAAAAAAGAATATTTTGCCATGAAAAACTTGCTTTTCCATTCTTGAGAGGTTTAATGTTCATTTAAAAAGAATGTTGGCCACAAAAAATTGATTTCTCAATTTTCATAATGGATTTATAAATATAAAGATCATGAATGCCTAGTCCACTATTTAGAGGAAAAATAAATCACCATGATAAATAGGAAACTGTCATTTTCATTTTGGTAATTAGTAGGCCACCTCATGAAAAGAGTTGACTCATTGGAAAAGACTCTGATGATGGGAGGGACTGGGGGCAGGAGGAGAAGGGGACGACAGCAAGGAGATCCAACCAGTCCATTCTGAAGGAGATCAACCCTGGGATTTCTTTGGAAGGAATGATGCTAAAGCTGAAACTCCAGTACTTTGGCCACCTCATGCGAAGAGTTGACTCATTGGAAAAGACTCTGATGCCGGGAGGGACTGGGGGCAGGAGGAGAAGGGGACGACCGAGGATGAGATGGCTGGATGGCATCACGGACTCAATGGACGTGAGTCTGAGTGAACTCTGGGAGATGGTGATGGATAGGGAGGCCTGGCGTGCTGCGATTCATGGGGTCGCAAAGAGTCGGACACGACTGAGCGACTGAACTGAACTGAATAAGTTAATGAATCAACTGAACAAATAAAACTATAAAAATCCATATGAATCCAGAAAATACATAGAAATAATGATAAGTGCAATGTACAATGAAACACTGTATTCAATACACCAGAAAAGGCAGAGGAACGAGAAATAAAACTGTCAACACTTGCTAGACCACAGAGAAAGCAATGGAATTCCAGAAAAAAATCTACTTCTACTTAATTGACTATGCTAAAGGCTTTGACTGTGTGGGTCACAACAAACTGTGGAAAATTCTTAAAAAGATGGGAATACCAGATCATTTTACCTGTCTCCTGAGAAATGTGTATGCAGGTCAAGAAGCAACAGTTAGAACTGGACATAGAACAAAGGACTGGTTCAAAACTGGGAAAGAAGTATGAGAAGGCCATATATTGTCACTCTGCTTATTTAACTTACATGCGGAGTACATCACAGGAAATGACAAGCTGGAGGAATCACAAACTAGTATCAAGACTGTCACAAGCTGGAATCAAGATAGCCAGGAGACATATCAACAACCTCAGATGTACAGATGATACCACTCTAATGTCAGAATGTGAAGAAGAACTAAAGAGCCTATTGATGAGGGTGAAAAGAGAAGAGTCAAAAAGCTGCCTTAAAACTCAACATTCGAAAAAATACGATGATGGCATTCAGTCCCATCACTTCATGGCAAACAGAAGAGGAAAAGTGAAAGCAGCGACAGACTTTATTTTCTTGGGCTCCAAGATCACTGCAGACCATGACTACAGCCATGAAATTAAAAGACCCTTGCTCCTTGTAAGGAAAGCCATGACAAACCCAGACAGCATATTAAAAAGCAGACACATCCCTTTGCTGACAAAGGTCCATATAGCCAAAGATGATTTTTCCAGCAGTCAAATATGGACATGAGAGCTGGACCATAAAGAAGGCTGAGCAGTGAAAAATTGATGTTTTTGACTTGGTAGTGCTGACTCTTGAGAGTACCTTGGACTGCAAGGAGATCAAACCAATCAATCCTAAAAGAAATCAACTCTCAATATTCACTGGATGGACTTATGATAAAGTTCCAATACTGTGGCCACCTGATGCGAGCAGCCAACTCATTGGGAAAGACCCAGATGCTAGCGAAGACCAAAGGGCGTGGCATTAGATGAGATGGTTAGATAGCATTACTGACTCAATGGACATGAATTTGAACAAACTCCAGAAGACAGTGGGGGACAAAGGAGCCCAGCGTGCTGCAGGCAATGGAGTTGCAAAGAGTTGGATATGACTTAGCGACTGAACAGTAACAAATCAGCTGCATACCTAAAACAAAAGAGGTCCCTGTTGCCAAAAACTATTGAAGAAAAACAGAGAAGAATTATCTTCATAATCTGAGGAAGGTAAAGATTTTGTTTTTTTAAATAGGACATGAGATGCACTCATCACAAGGAAAGAAACAGAAAGAATCTCTTTTCTTCAAAAGACGCCATTAATGGAATAAAAAAAAGCAAGCCACACAGTGGGAGAAGACATTTGCAACTTATGCACCCAACAAAGGACTTAGATAAAGCATTCATAAAAACTTTATACCAATTGATAGAAATAAGATAGCCCAATTAACAAATTCAAAAACATGAATCAAGATTTCAGAAAATAGCTATCCAAACAGACTATAAGAATAGGAAAATCATTCATCATCATCAAGCAGGAAAACAGAATAAAATCACGATAACAAAATGAAATATACATTTTAGATTCTAATTCACTAGAATATTCTAAATTTGAGCACATGTATTTCCAATGCTTATTCCTAAGAATATTCCCCAAAGGAATGAGTACATAAGGGTACAAAAAGACATGAACAAAATATTCATAGAAACTTACTATTTATGATAGGAAAAATACCGTAAACAACCCAAATATTTATTAGTAGTGGGAAAGTTAAATTATTTTTTTCCACAGAATTGTATACTGTAAAGCACTGCAAAAGAACAAATGCAAAAACATGGAAGAATCGACATCTGTGAAGTATATAAAGCCTGACCAAAAGGTTTTGTATGTAGTTTTATATGAATTTTTATATGAAATTCAGAGACAAAACTAACCTAAGGTGACAGCCATCAGAGCTAGACTATCTTTCCAAGATGGCTGACTGAGCCCTCTGAAAAGCTAGTATGTTCTATACATTCACTGCATAGTAGTTACACATAGTAGTAGCTTGTTTATTACACTTTATTGCACTTACTTCTTCCCTGAGCTCTATGTATATTATATTTCACAGTTCAGGAATGTATTTCAATCTCTTCCACAGAAACTTTCAGAATCAAATGAATTTCCCTGCTATTAGTCCAAAGTTTAAACATTGTTAAGTTAATTAAGAAGTGAAGTGAAGTCGCTCCGTCGTGTCCGACTCTTTGCAACCCCATGGACTGTAGCCCACCAGGCTCCTCCGTCCATGGGATTTTCCAGACAAGAGTACTGGAATGGGTTGCCATTTCCTTCTCCAAAATACTTACCAAAAAAGAACTTGATTGCCACTGTATCTCTCATAGCGTGCTCTTGCAGACATCAATCTATTTTTTAAAAAGTAAAAAATTTTTAAATTATCTTAAATTGTTTTAATAATTGTTAACAGCTGCCACAACAGAAATTTATCAGATCTACCACTGAGTTTTTCACTAGAGTTTAAAAATATAAACATCACACACATACAAATCTGTTTAATAAATACAGATTTGCTTACATTTAAAAATACTCTATTACTAACATTCTAGTTTTCAATTTTCTTCTTTCTTCTTGATATACTTATTTGACATATACTAACATCTGAATTGATGCTTTTGAACTGTGGTGTTGGAGAAGACTCTTGAGAGTCCCTTGGACTGCAAGGAGATCCAACCATTCCGTTCTAAAGGAGATCAGCCCTGGGAGTTCTTTGGAAGGAATGATGCTAAAGCTGAAACTCCAATACTTTGGCCACCTCATGTGAAGAGCTGACTCACTGGAAAGGACTCTGATGCTGGGAGGGATTGGGGACAGGAGGAGAAGGGGATGACAGAGGATGAGATGGCTGGACGGCATCACCAACTCGATGGACGTGAGTTTGAGTGAACTCCGGGAGCTGGTGATGGACAGGGAGGCCTGGCGTGCTGCGATTCGTGGGGTTGCAAAGAGTCGGACACAACTGAGCAACTGAACTGAACTGAACATCTGAATAATGTTACACAGAAAACAGAAAATAATAAATCCAAAATAATCATATTTTAGCAATTTGGTCCATAGCCAGAAAGTTAAAGAACAGCCAGAGAAGTTATGGTTAAGCTGGCCATTGGAAAGAAAACACAGTTTAATCAAAATTTATGCAAAGTTACAACAGTTAGTACTTACAGCACTCAAAAGTGCTTTTACAAATATAATCACAATGATATAAGGTGGCAAGAGAGTGAACTCATTTTCTGCAACAGAAAAATGAGGTTCAGAAAGTTCATGGGTACTGTCCACAGGAGCTTATACCCAATCAAGAGTCTCGCTCCTTCCACTTTTATATAATACCACATCATACCAAGTCCATCTTAAGCATTTTATATAATAAATATCAATACAAAGTACAAAAAGAAAACAGTTCTGTTTTCTCTAGATAGCACAGACTGAGCACTGTATTTTGCTTTAAATATTCTCATTTAATCCTCAAAATGTTGTAACAAAGTTAATCTTTTTATCCCTATTTTATGGAAGACTAAACTATAGCTTAGATGTTCAGACTTGCTCAAGGTCCCCTGGCTAAGAAAAACTCGAATGAGAGAGGCCAATTGCTATGCATAGCCTATAAAAAGCCCCTAAATGATTTGGCCCCTGCAACTATCTATCCAAACTCATCTGAATAAACCTCTTAGCACACGCTCTTAAACAGAGCATCACACTTACCGAAGCTGATGTTCCCTGAGATTTGATAATATTTCCATTCCATGAAGATAAGAATAAATAGTATTTAAGTCCTGTAAAACAGAGAAGATTTTAGATTAGTAACTTTCAATACTTCTAAAAATATTTTCCCTGGTGTGATTCTGGCCTGTGCAGCTGTTTTCCTCAACAGCAGTTGTTTATTTCCATCTGGCTTCTCTCCCATTTAAGTGCACGCCTCCAACCCACGGACACGAACCCCTTGAGGCCCAGAACTATCTTTTTGGTTGTGGACTAAAGGCTGACAAAGACTATCACTTTAAGGTGGATAATGATGAAAATGAGCACCAGTTATATTTCAGAATGGTCAGTTTAGGGGCTGGTGCAAAGGATGACTGCACACTGCTGAAGAAGAGTCGATGAATCCTGAAGGCAGTCCAATTAAAGTAACACTGGCAACTTTGAAAATGTCTGTATAGTCAAAGGTTTCCCTTGGGGGCTTTGAAATAACACCACCTGTGGTCTTACAGTTGAAGTGTGGTTCAGGGCCTGTGCATATTAGTGGACAAGCACTTAGTAGCTATGGAGGAAGATGCGGAGTCAGAAGATGAAGATGTGAAACTCTTAAGTGTATCTGGAAGGCGCTCTGCCCCTGGAAGTGGTAGCAAGGTTCCCCACAAAAAAGTAAAGTTTGCTGCTGATGAAGATGGTGATGGTGACAACTCTGATGAGGAAGCTGAAGAAAAGACTCCAGTAAAGACATCTGTATGAGATATTCCATCCCAAAATGCACAAAAATTAAACCAGAATGGAAAAGACTCAAAACCGTCAACACCAAGATTAAAAGGTCAAGAACCCTTAAAAAAAAAAAAAGGTGATGGACAGGGAGGCCTGGCGTGCTGTGATTCATGGGGTCGCAAAGAGTTGGACACAACTGAGCGAATGAACTGAACTGATCTTAGTCATGAAGCATTTTTTTTTTTTTGGTCTTGTGTGAAACCTTTCATAAACCTAAATGGATTTTTTTGTTATGGAGATAGTTTTTGAAATTGTCATTAACTTTGAAATAAGATGATAACAATTTATGTTCTGTCTGCCTTCAGATAGGTTGATTTTTATTAATGCAGAGACAAAACTACTCAAAAAATTCAGCAGAAAAATATTTTATAGCCAGACGAAGTTGTTATTTTGTGTTGCATAAAAGACAAACTCAGATAAGGAAAAAGAAATCTTGTGTTTTGGTTGTTTTTTCCTTTGGACAGATTAATTTCTGGTTAGGGAAATATATCTGCCACATTTAGGTACTTTTGCTTGAGTTTCATGCAACTAATTTCCATAAAAATAAAAATTTCACTCATATAATGGGAGAAACAGAGAGATACACACAATAAATGTCATTCCCTTAATTTTTCAGTGTTATTTATTTTGGAATGGAGAATACAAAATATGAGAAACACCTAAAAATACTGTATAAATCATAAAGTCATTTCTACAGCTTGCATGAATCCCTTGAATGTGTATTTCTTTTAGGATATAAAAAGATCACTTGGAAAATCAAGATAAGTGTTTGCTAAACAAAATATAGAATCAATCACCTAGTAATAATAAACATTTCATATTTATATAGTGCTTTACAAGTTACAACGTACTTCCATATATATCATCATGGTTTTAAGTAATGTCTTTCCTTTAAAAATAAACATTTATATCTAAAGTTATCCAGGTACCACAGGTGAAAGAAGTTGAAAAGAAAAAAGCCAATGAAAGATGATGTTTTAGAAACCAGCCTGGAGGATTTCAGAGCACAGATGGTCAATGATATCCATATCAGTTACAGGGGAGAAGTCAAGTAAGACTCAGACTTACCCATTAGATTTGACAATTGGAAGGAAAATAGGGGGAGCGGTTAGAGAGAAATTGTGGGCAAAAGAGGATTTACTGTGAGGGAAGAGAGTTTCAGCGTCGGGTCCACTCAAATGCAAATTCTTTTTCATGTTCCTAAACTAACAGACATATTTCGTAATCTGTTTTCTTAAAATTGGCCTCAAAACTGTATAAGCTTTTGGTCCTGCAATGCCTGACCCATTTCTGATTTTGGAGATGGAAACCTAATACAGTGGTTTGAGATATAAATGGGAGAGGAGAAGAGTAGATAGGGAGCATGAGTTATTCTTTCAGGAAACTTGCCTAGGGACTTCCCTGGTGGGCCAGTGGTTCAGACTCAGTGCTTCCACTGCAGGGGGCATGGGTTTGACCCCTGGTTGGGGCCACATGCCATGTAGCTAGATCTTAAATTAAAAATAATAATGAGAAGAAGCTTGCCTATGGTCAAGTGAGTCGTGTGTATGCAAAGAACCAGGGTGTGTGTCCAGCACATTAATACAGAGGCCCGTGCTCAGAAGGGCAGTACACTTGGGATTTAATGCTCTCCCATTGCTGTCTTCATTTTCTTAACAACTCTTTTAACTTACATTTTATAAATGGCATCTGATCAGACAGTGAAAGAACATAGGGCCTCATCTCCTCACACATCGCTCCCCTAGGAGAGGTTCTCTGCCACTTGCACCCCAACCCCCTGGTGCTTCAGGCCCACTTAGCCTCTGCCTCCCTGCTGCCACCCCATCACCCACAAGGGTTGTGCCCCTGCCCCTGAAAGGAGCTGAACACGAGCACAGGAAGGGTCAGGGGTGGAGATGTTCATCCTGCCACACCTTGGGGCTGGGAATGGTGACAGCTGGTACATCTAGGCTGGCAGCATCATGGGGTGTTGGGTGGATGGCCGGCCAGAGGCCATCTGTCAGTGGAGACCAGCATGCAGTCCACCTGGGACCCAGGTACTTAGTGCTCTCAGCCTGAGGTTTAAAGATCACTGGGTTTGCATATGTTAATCCCATCCTCCTAATTTGTCCCTCCTGTTTTCTGTGTTTGTGGATCACTACTGGGAGAGATTGAGAGCAGAAAGAGAAGGGGGCAACAGAGGATGAGGTGGTTGGATGACATCACTGACTAAATGGACATGAGTTTGAACAAATTCCAAGAGATAGTGAAGGACAGGGAAGTCTGGCATGCTGCAGTCCATGAGATCACAGAGTAGGGCATGACTTAATGATTGAACAATAGCAACAACTGTTTGTAAAACGGATGAACAACAAGGACCTAGTATAGAGCATAGTCATGAACTATTATTGAACTATCTCAATATTTTGTAATAACCTATAAGGAAAAACAATCTGGAAAACTATATATATATATGTACTAAATTGCCATGATATTAAAAGACGCTTACTCCTTGGAAGGAAGTTATGACCAACCTAGATAGCATATTAAAAAGCAGAGACAACTGGCATGCTGCAGTCCATGAGATCACAGAGTAGGGCATGACTTAATGATTGAACAATAGCAACAACTGTTTGTAAAACGGATGAACAACAAGGACCTAGTATAGAGCATAGTCATGAACTATTATTGAACTATCTCAATATTTTGTAATAACCTATAAGGAAAAACAATCTGGAAAACTATATATATATATGTACTAAATTGCCATGATATTAAAAGACGCTTACTCCTTGGAAGGAAGTTATGACCAACCTAGATAGCATATTAAAAAGCAGAGACATTACTTTGCCAACAAAGGTCCATCTAGTCAAGGCTATGGTTTTTCCAGTGGTCATGTATGGATGTGAGAGTTGGACTGTGAAGAAAGCTGAGCACCAAAGAATTGATGCTTTTGAACTGTGGTGTTGGAGAAGACTCTTGAGAGTCCCTTGGACTGCAAGGAGATCCAACCAGTCCATCCTAAAGGAGATCAGTCCTGGGTGTTCATTGGAAGGAATGATGGTAAAGCTGAAACTCTAGTACTTTGACCACCTCATGCAAAGAGCTGACTCATTGGAAAAGACCCTGATGCTGGGAGGAGTTGGAGGCAGGAAGAGAAGGGGATGACAGAAGATGAGATGGCTGGATGGCATCACTGACTCAATGCACATAAATTCCAGAAGTTGGTGATGGACAGGGAGGCCTGGTGTGCTGCAATTCGCAGGGTCACAAAGAGTCGGACATGACTGAGCAACTGACCTGAACTGAAATTGCTGTGCTATACAAATGAAACTAATAACACATCGTAAATCAAATATATTTCAATTTAAGAAAATCCTTGGGTTTCATCCATATGGGTGGCTTGTGGTGACAGGCCTGTGGGAAGGGAAGATGACAGGCTAGCCTGTCCCAGGCCATACCCCTCACTGGGCTGCAGTGTGTGGATTGAGGGTGATGCAAGGGGATCCTGGCAGTCCTAAGGCTGGGCAGAGTGCAAATACCTCACATGGTAAGACAGGATCCCTGGGTGCCTCTGAGGGTCTTCATTTCAAGGCTCTGTGACTGGAGGGAGCCTCTCTTCCTCCCAACAACTTCCCTGATTCTGGCATGGATTTGTCTCTTTGGGCTAGCTCAAGGTACCCTCTGAGGATGAGCCACAGAATGCAAATTTTATCATTTTGGTGATGTTACATACAAGGTAAATACTGTTCCATTTGTACTTAAAACTAGCATAACAGAGTACAAATATGAATGGTAAAATTTATGTTAAAATTTAATATTTTAATTTGATGGTATTTAGAATGGAGAAGGCAATGGCACCCCACTCCAGTACTCTTGCCTGGAAAATCCCATGGACGGAGGAGCCTGGAAGGCTGTAGTCCATGGGGTCGTTGAGGGTCGGACATGACTGAGCAAGCTCACTTTCACTTTTCACTTTCATGCATTGGAGGAGGAAATGGCAACCCACTCCAGTGTTCTTGCCTGGAGAATCCCAGGGACGGGGGATCCTGGTGGGCTGCCATCTATGGGGTCGCACAGAGTCGGACACAACTGAAGTGACTTAGCAGCAGCAGCAGCAAAGACAAAACAGCATGCAAGTTGAGAGAAGGAGAAAAAGAAGACAGAAGACAGGAAAACTGTTTTACTTTAAGAGCACTTTTCTCTACTTTTTAAACATAAGGTTATATTTTCACCTTGCACTGGCAGCTCCAAATTTTGTAGCTAACCTTGAGTGTGTATGTTCAGCAGAAAAGGTAGGAGAAAAAAGACACTTGGGAAAACCATCTGCTTGATGTGAAATTTGATTTGGATTAATCAGTACCATTACCTCTGATTGAATGAGAGAGTTTTACTGAGCTTCCTACTTAAATTATTCAAGTGTGTCTGATTGGTGGAGCCTGGTTCATACCCTGTGCCCTAGCTGCAAGGGAAGTGAGCATTTCACATTCTGTTTCTATATAGCACTGGCTACTCTATGTTTCCTAGCATGAAGTTGGGGATTGTCCACACCTAGGAAGTAGTTCAGATGCTGTAGGAAAACAATGTAGGCACCTCACTCATCACTCATATCCCTTGAACCTTACCCTTTCACTGTGCTCTGACTGACCACAACATCCAGTTGCCGCTGTCTTTGTTATTGTTGTTTAGGCACTAAGTTGTGTCTGACTTTTTATAACCTCATAGACTGAAGCCCACCAGTCTCCTCTGTTCATGGGATTTCCCAGGCAAGAACACTAGAGTGGGTTGCCATTTCCTCCAGGGGATCGTCCCAGCCCAGGGACTGAATCTGCATCTCCTGCATTGGCAGGTGAGTTCTTTACCACTGAGCCACCAGGAAACCCCTGGCACTCTTTGTTTGAAGCCATTTCCAAAGCCAGTAACAAAAGATTCTGCTCATTTCACAGGGCTGGCTGGCAGCGCTGAGGGCAGCTGGGTGTCTTGGGTGAAGAAATCTCAGCCAGTGACTGACAGGAGCTCCCTCTGTCTTCCCTCTGTGCATAGGAGATGACAATGAGAAGTGGTTGTTAAGTCACGTCTGACTCTTTGCAGCCCCATGAACTGCAGGCTTCCCTGCAGCCAGGCTTCCCTGTCTTTTACTGTCTCCCAGAGTTTGCTTAAGCTTGTATCCATTGAGTTGGAGAGGTGTATCTGATACCATTTCCTAGAATTTCCAAGTGGAATTATGCTCTCATGTCTCACTGTAGGAGTTGACTTGATAACATAGTATTTGTTGACTGCCTTCCTTTTTCTGATCCAACTCCCCTCCCCTAGTCATGTTTCCTTTACTCCTATATAATCACCTTGCCCTTGAATCATTTCCGAAAGGTCAGCATCTAAAGGAACTCAAACTAATACAGACACTGGACAGCAAAAAGAGTAAGAAACGTCTAGCTTTCCTTGTGACATAAGCTTGTGCTTCTCTGCTTCCATAATGACTATCTGGGCACATTTCTGTAATAATACTTACCTCTCTGTAATGCAAAATTTCTCTAACTGTCCCCTGGTTAGACTCACAAAATCTAGGACCATGTACCTGTGACTGTGTATCCCTAGAATTCATTGCAGAGGCTACATGAAATGGTGCCCCATCGCTATCTACCAGTACACAGGTGAACAAACTCATAAATGGTTATGTGTTTATTTCAACATAACAGCTCATGAAAGATTTACATGCAAATGTTCACTTTATTACTGTTATCTGAAATCCTGATTGAAATGATTATGGTTATCTTTATATTTTTCAATCTGCCCAATTTTATTTTTGGCCTGGTTGCTGTGTAGATGTAGGCATGTGATCCCATTAATCTGTGCATGTGAGGGTGTGCAAAGAACAGTGCCTTATTGTGGCTTTTTTTTTCCTTGAAAATTACAGAGAAATGTCTCCCAAATCTGTCTTCAACCTGGAAAACATTAAGCAGACCCAAACTGGGTGACAAACCTAGTTTCTCATCCCTAATGCCTGAAAGTTTTTGAGAAATCCAGGAGAATGGGGGAGAAATCCAGGATGATTCGGATAAGAATGAGTATCTGTCTTATCAGAGACTCAGTCCATACTGTTCTATCCCATGAGTTTAGTTCTAGCATTTTCCACAGAGGTGTCCTTTAACATTTTTCTTACAGCATTTTTGGGTTGAATTTAAAGTCAGTGAAATATGCCAGCTCAGGGCTTCTCAAATCTGAGGATCTCTGTTTCCTAGAGAATAGATTTGGCTCACCAGAGCTAATGCCACCCACATTCTAGAACCCAACCAGAACATAGGCTCCAAGCCAACGTCTATGCCTCCCTTTCACCTTCTGTGAAGGACAGCTTTGAAAGTGTGTCAGTGTGGAGGTCAAATCTCCTTTCTTTATCTTTTCCCTATTGATGTCACAATTATTCTTTTCCTTCTCTTTCTTATAACAATGAACAGGAAATCATACAGATGGCAGAATGTGTTAAAGCCTTTGAGCAAGTGTAGTGTTAATAGCAGAGGAAGCAGCAATAAGTTTTCCAGGCACTTCCATACAGAAAAATTTGCTAAAGCAATGAAAGAAAAATATGCTTTTCAGTGTTCCAAGTTAGAGATTGTTGCTAGTTTGAATAATGGAACATGAAAATGTGAATGGATGGGTGGGGCATTAAAATCTCTAGAATAATCAACCCTCTTTTTTCCAAGTTACTGGCAAGATTTTTTTTTTATTAAACTTTTTATTGTGTATTGTGTATTTTATTTTATTGAGTATAACTGATTATACTACAGCCATGAAATTAAAAGACACTTTCTCATTTGGAAGGAAAGTTCTGACAAACCTAGACAGCATGTTAAAAAGCAGAGACATTACATTGCTGACAAAGATCCATATAGTCAAACCTATGGTTTTTCCAGTAGTCAAGTACAGATGTGAGAGTTGGACCATAAAGTAGGCTGAGCGTCAGAGAACTGATGCTTTCAAATTGTGGTGCTGGAGAAGTCTCTTGAGAGTCCCTTGGACTGCAAGGAGATCAAACTAGTCAATCCTACAGGAAATCAACCCTGAATATTCAATGGACGGACTGATGCTGAAGCTCCAATACTTTGTCCATCTGATGCGAAGAGTGGATTCATTGGAAAAGACCCTGATGCTGGAAAAGATTGAGGGCAAGAGGGGAAGGAGGTGACAGAGGATGAGATGGTTAGATAGCATCGCTGACTTGATGGACATGAATTTGAGCAAGCTTCAGGAGATAGTGGAGGACAGAAGAGCTGGGCATGCTGCAGTCTATGGGGGTCGCAAAGAGTTGAACATGACTTAGGGACTGCTGCTGCTGCTGCTACTAAGTCGCTTCAGTCGTCTTTGACTCTGTGCGACGCCATAGACGGCAGCCCACCAGGCTCCCCCATCCCTGAGATTCTCCAGGCAAGAACACTGGAATGGGTTGCCATTTCCTTCTCCAATGCATAAAAGTGAAAAGTGAAAGTGAAGTTGCTCAGTAGTGTCCAACTCAGCGACCCCATGGACTGCAGTCCACCAGGCTCCTCCATCCATGGGATTTCCCAGGCAAGAGTATTAGAGTGGGGTGCACCATGGACTGCAGCCCACCAGGCTCCTCCATCCATGGGATTTCCCAGGCAAGAGTATTAGAGTGGGGTGCCATTGCCTTCTCCTGACTTAGAGACTGAGAAGCAACAAATTGATGATTAACAATGTTGTGAGTTTCAGGTGGACAGCAAAAGGACTCAGCCACACATATGTATCTACACACGTGTATCCATTCTGCCCCAAACCCTCTCCCATCCAGGCTGCCACATAACATTGATCAGAGTTTCCTGTGCTATATAGTAGGTCCTTATTTGTTATCCATTTTAAATATAAGTGAATAAATGATGAGCTGAAAGTTCAGTTCTGAAGTAATTTTGGAATTTGAATTTCCTATTCTGATTTCCTAAAGGAAATCAGTCTTGAATATTCATTGGAAGGACTGATGCTGAAGCTGAAACTCCAATATTTTGGCCACCTGATGTGAATAACTGACTCACTGGAAAAGACCCTGATGCTGGGAAAGATTGAAGGCAGGAGGAGAAGGGGACAACAGAGGATGAGATGGTTGGATGGCATCACCGACTCAATGGACATGAGTTTGAGTAAACTCTGGGAGTTGGTGATGGACAGGGAGGCCTGGCATGCTGCAGTCCATGGGGTTGCAAAGAGTCAGATACAACTGAGTGACTGAACTGAACTGACTGATTCTGATTAAACTTGAATTTAGACATATGCTGTTAGCATATTTTTTGACCATTTTCAGTGAACATTTGTTTATATTTTTATTTCAAAATCATCAAGTTCCCCAAATGTTTTAATATTATATTAGTTTCCCATGACTATTGTAATAAATACCAAAAACTTAGTGGCTTAAAACTCTGGGAGTTGGTGATGGACAGGGAGGCCTGGCATGCTGCAGTCCATGGGGTTGCAAAGAGTCAGATACAACTGAGTGACTGAACTGAACTGACTGATTCTGATTAAACTTGAATTTAGACATATGCTGTTAGCATATTTTTTGACCATTTTCAGTGAACATTTGTTTATATTTTTATTTCAAAATCATCAAGTTCCCCAAATGTTTTAATATTATATTAGTTTCCCATGACTATTGTAATAAATACCAAAAACTTAGTGGCTTAGAAACAATACAATTTTAATTTATTGTCTTAAAATCCTACAGGCAGAAATCTGGTATGGGTTTCATTGGTCTTAAATTAGGGTGTCAGCAAGGTTGTATTCCTTCTGGAGCCTGGAGAGGAAGATTCTTTTTTTTTTTTTTTTTCTAGTTTCTTGAGGCTGTCAGCATTCCTTGAACTCAAGGCCTCTATCCTCCACCTCCCAAGTCAGCAAAGATAGATTGAGTTTCCACATTAAATCAGTCTGATTCTTATACTCTTCCCACTGTCTTTCATTCTCGGAGACCCTTCTGATTACACTAGGCCGACCTGGATAACCCAAAATAAAGTCCCTAGCTCATGGTCAGCTGATTAGCAACCTTAAATCCATCTACAGCCTCAATCTCCCCTTGCCATGTAGCATAACATATTCACAGATTCCAGGGATTGTGATGTGAACATTATTGCTCACTCTTATTTTGCCTACTATAAGGTGATTTTTAAAAATACATAAAACTAGCCAAAGAACATCGGGGAAGGCAATGGCACCCCACCCCAGTACTCTTGCCTGGAAAATCCAATGGACGGAGTAGCCTGGTGGGCTGCAGTCCATGGGGTCGCTCACAGTCGGACAGACTGAGCGACTTCACTTTCACTTTTCTCTTTCATGCATTGGAGAAGGAAATGGCAACCCACTCCAGTATTCTTGCCTGGAGAATCCCAGGGATGGGGGAGCCTGGTGGGCTGCCGTCTATGGGGTCACACAGAGTCGGAGACGACTGAAGTGACTTAGCAGCAGCAGCAGCAGCAGCAGCCAAAGAACATAGCCAAAGAACATAAATCACAACTGAGAATGATACAATAAAGAAATAATTGATAGGGATGTAGAATGGTCCAGATGGAGTAGAAATACTGGAGTGGGTTCCTGTTTCTTTTTCAAGGGATCTTCCTAAACTAGGGATCAACTGGGTATCCTGCTTTGGCAGGTGGATTATTTACCACTGAGTTACCTGAGAAGCCTGCCTTTAAGCATAGTTATTGCTTAAATAGAACTGTTTGCTGCTTATACCTAATTCTCCTATGAAATAATGAGGCTAAGGTCTTGTGTGTTCTATAAAATCTTTCTTTTGATGTGAACCTAGTTTTTCTCTATGCCTTTCTCATCTTACTACAGCATGATGAACCCCAGTTTACATTCTATTGAATGATTTGCTGAGTACAATGTTCCACTTCATAAACATTTCCATAACAACAGGTGTATTCAACTGTAATACAAGAAAAATGTCTCAGTGCTGATCAACATATAGTATACATCCATGCCATACCAAAAGATCAAAGAATACCAGTCCCAAGGTCTCTGTCATTAAATACAAACATAGATATACATGCTGTGTGCATTTGATCTGTAACATAATTCATAACATGTGTAGGGAAAAAAACAGAATATATTCATAACAGAAAGCCAGCTCTTCCTGATAATAGTTAATATTCCTGTTCAACTTACTTTCTGTCTCACATGCCTAGCTCTTTTCTGCTGCTGCTGCCGCTGCTGCTGCTGCTGCTGCTGCTAAGTCGCTTCAGTCGTGTCCAGCTCTTTGTGACTCTATAGACTGTAGCCTGCCAGACTCCTCTGTCCATGGAATTCTCCAGGCAAGAATACCAAAGTGGGTTTCCATACTCTCTTCCAGGGCATCTTCCTGACCCAGGGATCGAACCAGTGCCTCCTGCATTGACAGGTGAATTCTTTACCACAGAAGATACTTTACCACGGAAGATATATACTTTAACTGATTTAATCTGTATGGCGAGTGGCTTCTGTTTCTATTTCCATTTTTCAAATGAAGAAATGAAGGCATTGAGAGGCTGACTGACCTCGCCAAGGTCAACTAATAAGTAGCTAATATGTGATAATTTGGGATTTGAATCTACTTCGTCTGGCTTCAACTCTAGTCTTTTACCACACAGTATTGTTTCTAAGAACAAAATCAAAAAATGCATCCTCACATTCCTCAAAAAGAAGACAGTGTGTCAGGCTTTTTATGAAACTTACTGCTTTGCACAACTTGGTCTACTGGATATTTTTACTGGTGAAATGTTGAGGAGAAAATAACACCTTAATCACTGAAGGAGATGTTATATTCTTCTAGAAATCCCCTTTGCTAGAATATGCTCCTCTTTTCTTCCTCCCCTTTTCATTGGTTAACTCTTTCTAATGCAGATCGTACAAGAAGTGTGATTATTATTTATTATTTCTCATTGAAATTGATTTCTAATATTATGTTAAGTGTACAACATAGTGATTCAATATTTTTTATAAATCATACTCTCTTTAAAGTTATTACCAAAGAATGACCATATTTTCCCAAATTGTATATTATTTCTTTGTTGCTTATCTATTTTGTACTTAGTGGTTTATATCCCTTTTTAATCCCATACCTCTATCTTGCTTCTCCCCTGCTCTCTTTTCCCTGCCCCATAACACTATTTTGCTATATATGTTTTACTTTTAGACTCCACATATAAGTGTTAACATAGAGTATTTGTCTTTCTTTGAGTTATTTCACTTAGCACAATGCTCTCTAGGTCCATGCCCATTGTGGCAAATGGCAGGATGTCATTCTTTTTATGGCTGAGTAATATTCCATTGCACACTGCATTTTCTTTATTCATTCATTGGTTGATGGACATTTAGGTTACTTCCATATCTTGACTGTTGTATATAGTGCTGCTATGAACATTTGGTTGTGTGTATCTTTTCTTGTTAGTGTTTTCCTTTTTATTCAGATATATGCTCAGAATTGAAATTTTTGGATCATATTGCAGTCCTATTTTTAATTTTTTAAAGAACCTTGATATTGTTTTCCATAGTGGCAGCACCAATTTATTAATGCATTTCCACCAACAGTGTACAGGTATTCCATTTTCTCCATATCCTTTCCAACATCTGTTATCTGTGGTCTTTTATATGATAGCCTTTCTGACAGGTGTGACAATATTTTATTTCTGAAACTTTATATTTATTACATTTCCCAGAACATAATTTTTACGTGGATATAGGATGAAGTAGTGTTGATCACACTACTATTCACTGTTCCTTGCACATACCCTCAAATCCCATGCATCTCACTGTATCCTCCTCCCTTAGCTAAATCAAAGTCCACCTAAATCCAATTTTGCCTCCACTGTGCCTTCACCTGAAGCACTGACCAATGCTGGACAGAAACACAACCATGACAGCTGGTAATATCTTGATTCTATGATTCCTGACTGTAAGTGCCTATTTCTTGGAACTATACTATAGTCTGCCATCCCTTCACTCACATTCTTCTAAAAGACTATTTTTCCTCTCTATTTGAACATTGAACACTGCCTCATTTTTCCTCAATTTGACTGATGTATTGGTTCTTATTTTGCTGAAGGAAAACGCCCTCAAGGTCACATGACCACCTCTGTCCACCTGCACGTGTCTGTGCTTGCAACGCTCTTCCTTCCCTCCTGCTACACCAGTAAAGTATCTTACTCTTCCACTGCTGCTGCTAAGTCGTGTCCGACTCTGTGCGACCCCAGAGACGGCAGCCCACCAGGCTCCCCCGTCCCTGGGATTCTCCAGGCAAGAACACTGGAGTGGGTTGCCATTTCCTTCTCCAATGCATGAAAGTGAAAAGTGAAAGTGAAGTCGCCAGGTCGTGTCTGACCCTCAGCGACCCCATGGACTGCAGCCCACCAGGCTCCTCCCTCCATGGGATTTTCCAGGTAAGAGTACTGGAGTGGGGTGCCATCGCCTTCTCTGACTCTTCCACTAGATCATGAAAATTCAAGCTGAGCCCTCCAGCGAGTCTTCCTTTTTTCCCAAAAACTTCAGTTATTTCCTCTTCTACTGAAGCATCATCCTTCCAATCTTTGCTCAAACATCATTTTCCATTTGAGAACTTTTTCCACAACTTCATGTCCAATTGCATACCAGACTTCCTATTCCCCTTTTCTACTTTATTTACCTTTATAGTAATTATCACTACTTAACAGACTGTATAGTTTACTGATTTGAATACTGTCTGCTTTTCCCCTCCCTCTCCACTTCCAAATTAAGTTCTTCAGGATGGGGATATTTTATGTTTTACTCCCTGCTGTATACTAGTATCTAGAACAATATGGAGCAGAAATGAGTGTTCAATATGTACTTTGTGCATGAATGGCTGAAGTAAGGCAATGGTATTTTGTATAACTTACAAGCTGTATTCATAGTCATTCTCTCATTAATCACACCCACTCAGTCCCTGGTGGCTCCATGGTAAAGGATCCACCTGCCAATGCAGGAGACGTGAGGTGGGTTTGATCCCTGGGTGGGGAAGATCCCCTGAAGAAGGAAATGGTAACTCACTCTAGTATTCTTGCTTGGCAAATCCCCTGGACAGAGGAACCTGGTGGGCTACAGTCCATGGGGTCGTGAAGAGTTGGACACGACTTAGTGACTAAAACAACAATTCAGTAAATATAAAATGACTGATATCATTCAGTTCAATTCAGTTCAGTCGCTCAGTCATGTCTGACTCTTTGCGACCCCATGAATTGCTTCAGTTCAATTCAGTTCAGTCGCTCAGTCATGTCTGACTCTTTGCGACCCCATGAATTGCAGCACACCAGGCCTCCCTGTCCATCATTAGTTCCACTTTATAAAAATAAAAACTGAACCTTAGAGAGTTGGAGAAAAACTAGCATTGGATCCTTGGTATCCAGCTCCTAATTTATTGTACATCATTCTTTTATTCAGTAAATAAATATTGAATGCCTACTGTGTACTAGACACTGTGCTGTGTGCTGGGGATATGGAGATGGACAAAACATCATCTCTACTTCCAGGGTGGGCTTCCCAGCTGGCTCGGATGATCAAGAATCCACTTTCAATGCATGAAAGCGAGGTTCAGTCCCTGGGTCAGGAAGATCTCCTAGAGTAGGAAATGGCAACCCACTCCAGTAGTCTTGCCTGGAGAATTCCATGGACAGAGGAGACTGGCAGACTAAAGTCCATGGGGTTGCAAAGAATTGGAGGTGACTGAGCGATTAACACTTTCACTTTCACCTTCCAGGAGCCCAGAGTCTGTAAAGCTCCCCAGATACTCAGGTTCTAGGATGAAAGTCTGAATGACGGTAGTATGAGGATGGCAGAAGAAACACATGGAGAGTGGTGGCCAATTCTACCTGGTGGGGCAAGAAAGGTTATACCTATGCTGAGTCCTGAAAATCGAGCCCCAGGTAAGCAGAGAACAGAAAAAAAATCTAGACAAAGGTATAAATGAGAATAAAGACATTGTCATTTTGCTTATTATATTAACATTGACATTTAAAGTTCACTGCAATGAATGAAATCTCTTTGGTCTGGGTATAAAAAGTTTGTAAAGAATGGGAATAAAAAAGACTAACTATGTAATGAATATTTTAGCAACTATGTTGGGGAAAGAAAGCACTTATGGGGATATGAATAGTTCTGATTTTATTTTTTAAAAGTCAAAACTTTTTATTGGAATTAACAGGTGAATAGGCTCTGAGAAAGAAATTAAATAGCCCAAGCAGAAGCTTTAAGCTTGTTTATCTCCAAGGGGATATTGATTTGAGTACAAATGTGAAATCAACTTTTCTGTCAATTTGTCTAAACCCGACTTTAGCTGGGAGAGGGTAGCTGTGATTGTGCTAAGGCTTCAGCAGACACATACTGCCCACTGTACACTGTGGACCCTGTGAGTGGAAATATCTACCTCCCCATGCATCCAGCATCTAACTCTTTACTAGCAAAGTCCTTCCCTGAATTTGACCCCGTGATGATAAATGTCTGCATGAGCTTGTTTTTGGTAGCATGGTTAGAATCACCCAGAAGGAGGCAAGAGAGACCTAAGTTTGGGTGAGGATATAGGAAAAGTGAATGAAGACCTCAAAAAAAGTTGAAAGTTTTGGTTTTGGTGATCAAAATAAATTGAAATTCCAATGTACTTAGAATTCAAAACTGAGGGAGTTTCTTAGTGTTTCTTTATAAAATTTAAATTTCTTTTTACCAAGGTCATACATATTCAAAACAGTTTTTTAAACAAGCTTATGAATAACAGTAGTTTGCCTGCTTGTCTCCTCCCTACTCTTTATTCAGGCATTCTAGAGGCAGCCACTTTTAACTCTTTGATCTGTTTCTTCTGTGTTTCTAAATAATACACTCATGTTGTTATTTCTTTATTTTTCAGCTTCAAACCTGTTTTACTGACTCCTGCTCTGAGAGAGAAACAATTAGCCCTCCAACTACTGTAGTCCCCACCAACATGCAGCTTTGCTTTTTCCCATTTTCCAAATACAGTTATTCTGCAAAAGGTCAGTATTACACTGTTTACATTTTAAGATTGTGGGTGGGCATTTTGTGTATGTTCATAATAGAAATCTATGTACATTTAAAACAATACATTTTTTATTTTGGGATTTCTTAATGGTATTTTAAATTTTAAATATGTAAGCTTTTGGATTCAATGTACAAATTTTATTATTCTATCTCTAATCATTACTATTAATAATTATTTATAAGAGAGGATTTACTAATGTTTGTTGCATTTACAAATTTAGCTCATTTAAATCCTATAAACAGCTTTTAACTTACTTTCTATTTGTATTTTCAAGTGTTTCATTTTGCTGACTAGGAAACCAAGCCAATAATTTAAACAATTGGAATAAACTAGCAAGTACTGCAGTGGGTTGCCATGCTCTCCTCCAGGGGATCTTCCCATCCCAGGAATCAAACGCAGGTCTCCTGCATTGCAGCTGAACTACCAGGGAAGCCCAATCAATTAGCATTAATAGTTATTTATAAGAGGGCCTTTTACTAATGTTTGTCACATCTACAAATTTAGCTCATTTAAATCTTGTAAACAGATTTAAACTTTACTTTCTATTTAGTGTTTTCAAGTGTTTCATTTTGTTGAGTAGGAAACCAAACCAATAATTTAAACAATCTGAAGGAACCTAGCTAAGTAAACTTAAAAATATTGTGGCCCTCCACGTATCCTAAACATTCCAACATGGTTGATATACTTTCTAAAATTCTATTATACTTTCCAACTGAAAACCTCAAGACAAAATCAGATACTCTAGAATATTAGGATGAATCTGTTGGGTTAATTAATTGGTTGGAATGCCAAATTCTTAAATTCCAAATTAAAATGAGATGTTAATGTGTCTGTCATGGGCTAAATTTAATATATTGTAATTTAACCTAAATTTCCCAGAGTTAAAGACACATACACAAAAAAGTTACCTTTTTTTCTGAGCAAAGTGGAATTCCTATATTGGTTGACAGTACTGGCCTAAGCTAAAACCTAAATTTATTACTTTTTAAAGGTAAATTTTTTAAAAAAATTGATCTTGGTCCATGTGCCTGGGATTCTAGTAACGGATTAATTTTTGTTTGACTCTAAATCTCTCCATCCAGGCCACCAAAATCAGGTTGTTTCATCATGTGATTATTATTCTGATTATTCTGGATTATTCTGGTTGATAATATTCTGGATTCTTTTAATAGTCTCCACTTTTGGTAAGGTCACAACATCTATAGATATATAAATAACATCTAAATTTACTTTATATACTTCTTTTTTCTTGATGTCATTCTAAATAACAATCAATATATAAATATTACTCCAGGTGAACTGGATCATGTTCTATTATTAGATTTCTTACCCTGAGTCTGAGTAACCTCCAGGAGTTGGTGAAGGACAGGGAGGCCTGGCGTGCTGCGATTCATGGGGTCGCAAAGAGTCGGACACGACTGAGCGACTGAACTGAACTGAACTGAAAAATATTATTTTTCATTGTTTTTACATTTGCTTTGTAATTTTGCTTCTACTATAGTTTGTGGAACTAAGACATACTCAGTTTTGTTTTACAATATAATATATCTGAAATTAAAACTCTAAAATGAAAGTTTACCAAGACTTTGATCAGTTGGTATTTCCTCTTTATATATAGTGTAATAGAAATCCATGTCTATATATAATTAAGTCTAAAGTTCAATAAATACAGAGGAAAAGAGAGTTATATTTAATTGGTTATCAGTCTTTTCTTAGTAGTATATAAAATAATGGATGGTAAGTTTTATTTTTAAAATGTATTTTATTGAAGTATAGTTGATTTACAATGTTGTGTTAATTTCTGCTATACAGCAAAGTGATTCATTTTCATATAAATAATATTTTTCATTGTTTTTACATTTGCTTTGTAATTTTGCTTCTACTATAGTTTGTGGAACTAAGACATACTCAGTTTTGTTTTACAATATAATATATCTGAAATTAAAACTCTAAAATGAAAGTTTACCAAGACTTTGATCAGTTGGTATTTCCTCTTTATATATAGTGTAATAGAAATCCATGTCTATATATAATTAAGTCTAAAGTTCAATAAATACAGAGGAAAAGAGAGTTATATTTAATTGGTTATCAGTCTTTTCTTAGTAGTATATAAAATAATGGATGGTAAGTTTTATTTTTAAAATGTATTTTATTGAAGTATAGTTGATTTACAATGTTGTGTTAATTTCTGCTATACAGCAAAGTGATTCATTTTCATATAAATATATAAATATGCATTCTTTTCATATTCTTTCCCATTACAGTTTATCATAGGATATTGAATATAGTTCCTATGCTAAACATCAGGCCTTTGTTGTTTATCTATTCTATATATAATAGTTAGTATCTGCTAAGACCAAACTACCAATCCATCCCTTCCCCTCCCCTTTGACAAGCATAAGTATGTTCTCTATGTTTGTGACTCTGTTTCTGCTTCACAGATAAGTTCATCTGTGTCACATTATAAATTACACATATAAATGATATCATATGGTATTTGTCTTTGTTTTTGACTTACTTCACTTAGTATAATAATCTTTAGGGCCATCCGTTTTGCTGCAAATGGCATTATTTCATTCTTTTTATGGCTGAGTAGTAGCACCCCACTCCAGTACTCTTGCCTGGAGAATCCCAGGGACTGGGGAGCCTGGTAGGCTACAGTCCATGGGGTCACAAAGAGTCAGACACGACTGAGCGACTTCACTTTCACTTTTCACTTTCCTGCATTGGAGAAGGAAATGGCAACCCACTCCAGTGTTCTTGCCTGGAGAATCCCAGAGATGGGGGAGCCTGGTGGGCTATCGTCTATGGGGTCGCACAGAGTCGGACA
>SJYX01001338.1:132185-150482 GCA_006410675.1 Oreotragus oreotragus
GGCTGGGGGTGGGGGTGGGTGTGTGTGTGTGTGTGTGTGTGTGTGTGGGAATAGCACTCAGCCATAAAAAGAAGGAAATAATGCTACTGCAGCAACATGCATGGACCTGAACTTACCATACTAAGTGAGATGACTCACAAAGAGAAAGACAAATAACAGATGATATCACTCACATGTGGAATTTAAAATAGGACACAAATGAACTTACCTATGAAATAGAAACAGACTCACAGACACAGAGAAAAGAGTTGTGGTTGCCAAGGGAGGAATGGGGCGAGGGAGGGATGGATTGAGAGTTTAGAGGCGGCAAATTCAAATGGTTATAGAATGGACAAATAACAAGATCTAACTATAACACAGGGAACTATATTAAATATCCTGTAAGAAACCATAATGGAAAAGAATATGAAAAGGAATATATATATAAAATGAATAACCGAATCACTCTGCTGTACACCAGAAACAAATATGGCATTGGAAGTCAATTATACTACAATTAAAAAATAATAATTTATTAAAAAATAAAAATATGAACTTATATTACTTAAAAAAATAAATAAAACACCTAATGGAAGACAGAGATCTATAAAAAATTATAACTTTAATGAGGGATACTCCCTAAAAAATGCCATAAATTACTTTATCAAATTGTCATTGTTGCTTTCATTTTAAAGACACACAGTGGGGCTAATCCCATAGAACAATTCGTCTCCCATTCAAGTAGACTTCCGGTCTGAGGTGGTACCATCCAAACTAGAAGCAGTAGCAGTGAGGATTCTGCCACAGTAGCAACCCCTCTGAAGCACCCTCGTGTCCTGGGGCCCCATGCACACCATGGCACACAGGAAGCTGGTAGTTTCATTTATAAGCAATGACTTCTTCCCAAGTCATTCAGAAAAGAGCTGAAGATTAAAGACAGAGGAAGATAAATGGGAATTTTAAATTAAACCCTGAAGGATGAGTCCTCCTATCCCAGCACCTTTGACTCATTCTTAGCAGACAACCAAGCCTCCAACTTCAAAGAGGAAATAAACAACATGAAAAAGCCCTCCTTCACCTTCCTCCCACAATACTCACGATCTTACCTGCACCCCCAATTATCCATTCCTCTTTTCCCTCAAGCTCAAGAGGGAGCTCTCATCTCTTTTTTCCGCTATCCCCTTCATCTGTGCTCTGGATCTTACTCCTTTCTCATCATTTGCAAGGACATTTCCCTGCCATCTACCTCCTTTCTTTCATAGGTCTTCAACCTATTTATCATTATGTCCCTTCCTCGAGCAGCTGAATCAACTCTCTCTCATGACTTCAGTATCATCTATAAGAGGATGCCTTCAAGTATCTTCACCTCTGGCCCAGATCACTCTCAAGTTTTAAATATTTGCTAGTCTCTAAATATCTGCACGTCAATGTCCTACAGAAATTCCAACATGTCCAAAACTAAACTCATATTTTTCCTAAAACCAATTCCACCTTTATTCTCTATCTCAGGGACTGGACCAGTTCACCCAGTTCTCAAGTCAGAAACCTAAGTGCTACTTCCCTCAGCTCCCATGCCCAATTAAGCCCTTTGGATTCAACCTCATTAATATACTCTGTTCACTTTTCCCTATCTACAAAGCCATTTCCTGGTTCAGTTCCTTCTCACATCTCACTTGGATTACTATTGCACCCTCCTGCTCTCCTTATTTCTAGTTTTGCTGCTGCTGCTGCTGCTAAGTCGCTTCAGTCGTGTCCGACTCTGTGTGACCCCATAGACGGCAGATCATAGGTCTTCAACCTATTTATCATTATGTCCCTTCCTCGAGCAGCTGAATCAACTCTCTCTCATGACTTCAGTATCATCTATAAGAGGATGCCTTCAAGTATCTTCACCTCTGGCCCAGATCACTCTCAAGTTTTAAATATTTGCTAGTCTCTAAATATCTGCACGTCAATGTCCTACAGAAATTCCAACATGTCCAAAACTAAACTCATATTTTTCCTAAAACCAATTCCACCTTTATTCTCTATCTCAGGGACTGGACCAGTTCACCCAGTTCTCAAGTCAGAAACCTAAGTGCTACTTCCCTCAGCTCCCATGCCCAATTAAGCCCTTTGGATTCAACCTCATTAATATACTCTGTTCACTTTTCCCTATCTACAAAGCCATTTCCTGGTTCAGTTCCTTCTCACATCTCACTTGGATTACTATTGCACCCTCCTGCTCTCCTTATTTCTAGTTTTGCTGCTGCTGCTGCTGCTAAGTCGCTTCAGTCGTGTCCGACTCTGTGTGACCCCATAGACGGCAGCCCACCAGGCTCCCCCATCCCTGGGATTCTCTAGGCAAGAATACTGGAGTGGGTTGCCATTTCCTTCTCCAATGCATGAAAATGAAAAGTCAAAGTAAAGTTGCTCAGTCGTGTCCGACTCTTCGTGACCCCATGGACTGCAGCCCACCAGGCTCCTCCATCCATGGGATTTTCTGGGCAAGAGTACTGGAGTGGGGTGCCATTGCCTTCTCCATATTTCTAGTTTTACTTTTCTCCAAATTTTCCACAAAACATCCAGAGTTCTATTTCTAAAATGCACACCTGACATTTCCCTATTTAAAGCACTCAATGGCTCCCCATGACTTTCTGGGTAAAAGGCCAAAGTCTACTTATTGTATGACCTTTCAACACCTGGTCCCAGCTCATCTCGCCATCCACTGTATAAATTTTGCTCTCAGGGCACAATGAACCCGCCATTCTCAATTTACCAACTACTGTGCCTTCTCCCTAGTTTCAAAAATCCCACTCAGAATCCTAAAGCATCATATTGATGACTATGAACCCAGGGCAGCAAAAAACTTTTAATCCTAAATTCATCTTCATCTAGAAAAACTTTTGCTAAATTCTACGGTGCCACACAGTGGTGAAAGAGGGAAGCGCATAGTAAAGATAAAGGAAATGTCGGTGGAGGACGCGTATAGCACATCAGGGAGCCTGAAGTGGTCTGATTCCCTGAGATGAATGGGAAACGCCTGCGCAGTGGTCCATGGCAGCATGCACCAGACTCTCACGCCTACTCAGCTAGTCATGCTCATGCCTTCGCTTCCAGGAACTTACATCGCTGGGGCTCAGGCTGCCCAGCCCATTCTCCTGCTCAGAGTCCTTCCCAGACTCGGTGCCCTGGGAGGACCGGGGATGGGATGGCCGAATCCAGATCTCCAGGCGAGTGGTGTCATCTCCTACGTGCCGGAAAGTGGATTTTCTCCCTTTCCGCCCCTGGTCAGGGCTCAGCTCCAATTCTTCGTGTTGCTTCTTTTCCATCTGTTCCGCCTGCATGACATACAAACATGTAAGCTCAGACTCTCCTGGTATTCAGCCAATAAAGAGAAGTGCTCATCTCACCTGAGCTTGTTTGCTAAGAACTGTAAAAGGTAAAGACTTAGCCATAGTTCCAAAGCACAAAGTATCATTTGTTTTGTCTCATAAAAGTTACTTATTTTGTAAACCAGATGCTGTGGAACACGTATACCCAAGGGCCCTGGAGCGCTCTCCTAAAGATGAGTTTGGTTCTGCACAGAGGCTGACTCTATAGCACAGACCAGTGGCACCCCTTGAGGACCTGTCTCTTATACACATCTCCCCACCCCCACCCCTTCTTTATCCATTCGTCTGTCAGCGGACTTTTAGGCTGTTTCCATGTCTTGCTATTGTAAACAGGGCTGCTGTGAACATTGGGTTGCATCTATCTTTTCAAATTAGTTTTTCTGGATATGTGCCCATTGCGGGGCACTATCTTTTCAAATTAGTTTTTCTGGATATGTGCCCAAGAATGGGATTGGTGGATCATATGGCATGTGTTTTTATTCTGCGTGCGTATAAGAGGCATTTTCAGCTACACATTGGAACCATTCCATTTTATTATATTTAGTACATTTTAAGTTATGCAAATAATATATTAATGTATTTTTGGTAAACATTTCAAGTAATTACATGTATATGTAGAGTAAAATGTGGTAATTTGTTTTCTGAACCATTGGTGAAGCTCTTGGTATATTTTCAGCCTCTGCATCATCCTGGAGTAATCATTCCCCTTAATCTCTTTTAAAGTCACATCTTTGGGTTCGGGCTCTTAGTTCTATACTACCAGCACAGGAGGAAGAAGCCTGCAGTTTCATAGCTCTCTGTCCAGCTAGGAAACCACACTGCCTTTTTTGCCTGTTTTCTCAGGCCCAGGTCATCTTCCCATATCCTTTTCTTTCATACCGTGGGCCCCAAGAACTCAGTTCACTCTCTGTTCCCCGGAACAGGAACATACATTGGATGGGAAGTGAGAGTTTATTCACAGACATTTGAGTAATTAGGCTTTAGAGATGCAGAGATTAAAATAACCAAAGATGATTTCTAGCCTTAAGGAGCACTCTGTCATGTGGGGAAGATAGAAGCATAAATATTTGATTATATTATAATGCAGTGTGCTGTGATAAAGGCAAGCATGAGAGGCTATGGGAACAGGAGTTAAGGCACCTAAGGGGCACAGTTAAGGAAGGCTAGACTGAGGAGGCAATTTGCAGCTCAAGGATGGTGTCAGGGCATTTCTACTCTTGAGGCGTGAAGGCTTAGGGAGCTGCAAGTCATTCAGTGTGGCTGGAGGCTAGAATGTGAGCATTGCTCTTGCTGGAGATATGAGTCATCCTTTACCCCTTCTTTTTCAGTTAATACCAAGGGCTATTTACTCTACCTCCTAAACATAATTTTAATCCATCTACTTTTCTCTATTTCTACTACCACTATCCTAGTCTAAGCTATCATTCATCATTTCAGTAATCCACAGATTATTGAAAGAAGTTCTTAATGGTCTTCCCACATTTATTCCTGGTCCTCCTTAGGCCTTTCTTTTTAGATAGGAAGTAACCCAGATGAGCTTCCAGGTACACATTTCTGATCATGCCACTTCCCTCTTTGACAGTCTTCAGTTGTTTCTCTTTGCTCTTAGAATCAGGTCCAAACTCCCTAAAATAGGTTACTGGGCCCTGCAAGACTGGTCTCTGCTACTTCTAACCTTATTTTATACCTCTCCACTGCCCCCACCCCCCACTTTGTTCTTGTTCTTTGGCTATCCTGGCTTCTTCCTTGAAGGGCCCAACTTCTTCTCTGGCCCTTGGCCATGACACATTCTCTTTGCCTGGAGTGCTGGTCTCTCTTAATCAGCACCACTCTGACTCATCCTTAAATTCTCAGAGTAAATATCACTTCCCTTTTCCAGGGAAGCTTTTCCTGATCCCTGAGCCTGGCTGTTTCCGCTTTGTAATGCCGTATTTCTAATTGAGTAATTATTTACTTGTTTATTTTCGGCCCTGCTGGGTCTTTGCTGCTGTGCAGGCTTTTCTCTAGTTGCTGAAAGTAGTGGCCACTCTGTAGTTGCAGCGTGCAGGCTTCTCACTGAGGTGGCTTCTTTTGTTGTGGAGCACAGGCTTTAGGGCATGTGGGCTCAGTGATTTCAGCTCCCATGCTCTAGAGCATAGGCTTAGTAGTTGTGGACCATGGGCTAAGTTGGCTCCTTGACCTGTGGGATCTTCCCGCACCAGGGATCGAACCCATGTTTCTTGCATCGGCAAGCAGATTCTTTACCACTGAGCCACCAGGGAAGCCCTAATTAAGTAATTTTAGATGCAGTTTTTCTCTTGTTGGCTGAAGTCTCCGTTGTTAGACTCAAGCCTTTGTGAGAGTGGGGTCCATATTTGGTTGCTCATTGCCTTATCCCCAGTGCCTGCGTATAGAAGATTCTACATTAATCTTCAGTTCAGTTCAGTTCAGTCGCTCAGTCGTGTCCGACTCTTTGCGACCCCATGAATCGCAGCACACCAGGCCTCCCTGTCCATCACCATCTCCCGGAGTTCACTCTGACTCACGTCCATCGAGTCCATGATGCCATCCAGCCATCTCATCCTCGGTCGTCCCCTTCTCCTCCGGCCCCCAATCCCTCCCAGCATCAGAGTCTTTTCCAATGAGTCAACTCTTCGCATGAGGTGGCCAAAGTACTGGAGTTTCAGCTTTAGCATCATTCCTTCCAAAGAAATCCCAGGGTTGACCTCCTTCAGAATGGACTGGTTGGATCTCCTTGCAGTCCAAGGGACTCTCAAGAGTCTTCTCCAATACCACAGTTCAAAAGCATCGATTCTTCGACGCTCAGCTTTCTTCACAGTCCAACTTTCACATCCATACATGACCACAGGAAAAACCATAGCCTTGACTAGACGGACCTTAGTTGAGCATATAAAGGAGGGTACGAAAAGTGAGGGATGAAACTGTAGAATTAGGAAGGGCCAGGTTCTTCATAAATATTGAGGAGTTTGAGTATCCAATATTAAGGACTTTAAGCAGGGGAATCACATAATCAGATTATATAATGATCACTCTTTTCAATACTTTTAATGTTGAAACAGATTTGTTTTTCTTTTTTTTTTAATTTTTTTGTTATTTTTTCTTTGTTTTCTAAAGGAAAAAAATTTTTTTAATTGCAGAGATAACATCAACTCACTGTATGTAAGTCAAACAAAACAGAGTTTAAAATGAGAGTCACTTGTTTCCTTGCCTTCAGAGGCACCAATGCTAACTATTTGGAAGTGCTTTCAGACATCTTTCTCAACTTACAGGTGTGTGTGTGTATGTATACACCCATGCCTGCAGATACATGAAATGTATTTTTAAGCAAAAACGGGACCAACATACAGTTTGCTTTTCTGAATCATCCACCTGACATACAGTTACTTCTGCTACAACACCTGCGTTCCTAAAAATCATTGTGCTGTGCAGAATTGCACAATAAAGACCACAGAGCTGACAGGGAAAATGGGGTTAGGAGAATAACACTCAAAAGCTTCCTCAGTGACATAGTTTAAAAAAAAGATAAGAACCTAATAAAACAGTTGTTGTGTTTTTACATGTTGATTGGTTGAGAAGTATGTAAATACTATCTTGAAAAAGACATGAAGTTTACTTGTAGAAGTGGGTTTTGGGAGGATTGCCGCTTGTGAGTTATTGTGAAGTGATGGAAGGAGAGTTACTTGAAGTTGGACCTGCAGGTAGAACACCAGATGGGCTTAGGCGTGGCTCAGAATGTCAGCTCACGTGGTGAACTGCAGTAGCTGGTGGATGTTTGGGGTGTGTGTATGTGTTTTGTGTGTTCCTGTGCAGCTCTGCTCAGCTAGGTGGAGTTTTCTGTGTTTGCCTGTTGTTTCTCCTGAACAAAATAAAAGTTTGTATTAGGCTCACATTGTTCCCTAATAAGTTGATCATGATGGAACACGTTTATGTCTTCAAAATAAGGGTTACAGCAGAACTGTGTTTCCACCTGCCCTTAGTGTGGCTGTATGATATTTTATTATAAATAAAATGTATGCCATGGAATTATCTGTGTAATTTAAATATTTGCTTGTGTTTCACTTGCTTATTCACTTCAGTTGTCCTTTTTGAGTGATTAGCCTTGACAGAAGTTGCATCTTTGACAGCTCCTGCAGAGTTTCTAGCACAGACTGCTACAGTTGCTACAATTCAGATCCATAAATAAGAAACAGAAAATTTGGCTTCAAGTGGTTGTTAGTAATGATAGTCAGCTCCAAACTAGTTTGTTCTCTCTCTGCCAACCGTGAGCTTTGGCTTTCTTTCTGAGTGGCTGCAGGAGGTTAGCTTGTGGGTTGTTGGTTTTCAGCCTTGAGATGTGGTTTGGGTTAAACATGCAACCTGGGGAGGGACTGCCAGCCCCAGCTGTAAGTGGCATCCTCTGAAACTATTGCGCCTCACATTTAAACTGTCTCCCTGCCAGCTAGGCCACTCCCAGTTCGGTGTCACTAAGGTTCCAAGCATTCTTTATTTACTGAATATGCCTTCTGCTGTGTCTCAGCTCCCTGTGAAAATCAGGAAAGTGTCCTGTTTAGCAAATGAGTTGTTGCTGAGCATGAGTTAATCTAAGGATATAAAATGATGGCATTAGAAATAATGTTCATACTGAAAGATGAGAGTCTCTCTTGGAAATGCTGAGGATTTTCTGAGACCTGATTGCTCTGTTATCAGCATCTCGAATGCAGTGTGGCATGTGTCCACCTGCTGGTAGAGAATGAGCAGATGATAATGAGAGCCGTTTGTTAGATGTTTGTCTCTCAGACTTCGGTGAGTTCTGCTGTGGCATGATTTGGTTTGCCGTGCTCAGCATTTTCCTCAACCCATTGTGATTGATGTATGTACAACACCCTTGGTGCTATATGTAGAAATATGTCTTTAGACAAGTTAAATGTCATTGTATATTTGGCCAAGCTCTCGCCGTACCTTCTCTTAGCTCCTCTGAATATTTTTGGAGGGTCAGACTAGACTGAATCTCAGTAGCTACTAATTGTCTTTAGGCCTTTCCTTATTTGAATCTCATTATTTCACCCACCAAATGATATTGTTTGCCTTTTTTTTTTTTTGCTCCTCATCCTTCTGTCACATTCCATTATTTTATTTCTTTGCATAGTATCTTTTTTTTTTTTCAGGATTTATTCAGATCTGGAATTTAATGCAATTACCCTTGAATTTTTAGAGCAGAAGACTATATTCTGGGTCCAGTGCTTAACCAGACTGGTTAACCTGTACTATTGTGCCAGTTTTGTGCTAAGATCATAAAGATAAGTGCAACATTGTTATTTCCTCAAAGTGTTTAGAGTCTAGTTCATGGGTCAGCCAGCTTTTTAAATGAAAAGCCAGATAGTAAATGTTTTAGATTTTGTAGGCCATATGGCCTCTGTTATTACTCACTTTTGCTATTTTGGTGCCAAGGTAGTCACAGACAAAATGTAAATGAATGAGCATGGCCGTGTTGCAGTAAAACGATTTACAAAGACAGGTGGTGGCAGGCTAGCTTTGGCCTGCGGGCCTAGTTTGCCAGCCTCCGGGTGAGTGGGAGGAGTGGCTCCATAAAGAGAATGTTTCCATCAACAGTTGATTATTGTTTGTGGTATTTATGTTCTGTAAAGCCAACATAGACATTGAATGAGCAGGTACTGAATGCTCTTAACGGAAATTCAGGGTTAGGTTCCTATGAGCCTCTGGTTACAAGATTTTCATCTATTGATCAGTACACATGTACGTTTCAGTTTAAAGACAAGTTATTTAATATATTGTTGATTCATTAACATTGAATTCATGACCAACAGCACCAATCATGCCCAAGCAAACTTATCTAGCACATGTATCTTCTTCTTAAGGCACATCACAGCCTTCTTGTGTTTAAGAATATTAGCATTTCAGCACTGTGCTTGGGGACCATTTTAATCAGTGCATAAAAATGTGGAAAATGTGGCACTAAACAGGCCACAGAAAGGGCGCTTGTTTAAAGTGTGAGAGAATCACCCTGCTTAGTCTCAGCTGGGAATGTGCTTATCAGGCGACTCAAGTTTTTTTGCTGCTCTATGCATCTTCACGAATGACTGTGAAAGCACCGTGAGTATTGACTTCGGTGCTACTAGTAAGTTTTAGTGAGTCTGTGAATTCACAAATACAAAATCCACAGATACGAGGACCGCCTTTCATGAGGGAATATGTCTTGCGTGCCACGGAAGCACAGAGAAGGGCATAGCCCAGTCCAAGTAGAGGCATGGGTTGTGGTGGGGAAAGGAAGGGCCAATTCAGAAGGATTCCAGGAAACGTTAACTAAGGAGAGTGAAAGACAATGTTCCGAGTAGGAGGAACGGCCTGAGCAGAGACAGAGGCCGTGGACACAGCAGAGGGTTTGCAGGGTATCTGAATCTGTGATAATTTGGAGGAGGGATGTGAGAAAGCTGGAGTGGTAGAAAGACTGAACCTTCCACAAGAATCACTTTCTGATTTGGTGCTGTAGGTATACATCGGTGTGGTGGTCAGGAGGTTGGTCTTATCCTTCTGGATTCTGGAAATAACATTTTGTTTCTGCAGTTTCTCAGTGCTTCCTTGTCGTGTCTGCACTGCTAATTCAACAAAAGCAGTACCATTCCATTCATTAAGTTTGGTCAGGTGAAAGTTGCCTCAGTTTTTTGCCCCACAGTTTGCTGATAAAAGGACTACTCTTTTAGATTGTGCTTTAGGCATTCCTAATGAACGTGGAGAAGGTGCTAGTGTCTCTTGTGTCTTGGTGGTTGAAGGAAATTGCTAATGGCTTCAATTAAGATGGGCAAAGTTTTTTTCATACTTATATTTTTATTGCTTTTAAAAGTTCACAAAGCCAACACATATTTATTGTAAGAAGTTTGAACATGCCAATAAACACTATATTTTATCACCTAGAGATAACTATTATTAACATTTTAGGGTATGCTCTTCTTGGCATTTAGATCACAAATGTCTCATGCTCATTATGCTGGAAAATCCATGCCTAATTTTTAACCTAGAGTCTGGTTGGGAAAGTGGTATTCTAATTTCTTAGGTCAACAAAGTTATCCATATCTTGGTCTTCATCAAAGTAGCGCAGTTAGAGTGACAACCGTAATGTCCTCTCTCATGCATAAAGAGAAACTTCTCAAGCCACACGAAGAAGGAAGAGTTCAAGAAAGGTTAGGCATCTAATAGGACTGGTTATTGTTTTTGAAAGATTGAGTCTGAAAGGATACATTTCATGGGGAAGCATCTTGAGTGAGGAATAAATTGGGGCATAAAGGATTAAAGTGAGGCTCCCTAGGCTTAGGAAATTTATGACCTTGTTTGGAAAGCTGGATTCTTGTTGGGGAAATTTCTAGGCAATTATGTTGGGGTTGGTTTCTAGGTGGGTGGGAATAGGGATTGGAAGATCTAGTAAAGGAGTGGTTGCCTTTTTAGATATTTTAATTAAAGACATATTTTTGAATGAGGTAATATAGTTTGTATGTCTGTATATAAAATATAAATTCTATATATATGTAAGAGGGATTCCTGGGTGGCTCAGTTGTAAAGAATCCTCCTGCCAGTGCAAGAACCGCAGGAGACACGGGTTCGATCCCTGAGTCAGGAAGATCCTCTGGAGGAGGAAACAGCAACCCACTCCAGTATTCTTGCCTGGAAAATCCCATGGACAGAGGATCCTGGCAGGCTACAGTCTATGGGGTTGCAAAGAGTCAGACACAACTGAGCAACTGAGCATGCAGGTATTTATCAGATAGATACATGATCGTCCGTTAGTGGTATGTCATACATACTGTTATTCATCTTTGCTTTTTTTTTTTTTTTTTAATATCACTTTTGGACTTGGGGGTTAAGAAATCTTTCCATGAGTGACAGCCTGCAAGTCCATTATATCTCTTTAGGATTTGGCAGCTTGTTACCTTTCGTTAGTTTTGTCCAGCATCTTATATGTTAGAGGCAGGACAGTGCAGAGGTTAACAGCTTGGGTTTGGGGAAGTCCTAACTTAAGTCCTAGCTTTATCAGTTATTAGCTGTGAGACTTTGGGCATGTTCTTTAATCTGACTGTGCTTCGGTTTCCTCATTTGTCAGGGGGTGATAACGATAGACTAAATGAGATAATGCACATAGAGAGCAGTGAGTGGCATAGTGTAACATCTCATACAGTGGTAGTAGTTGTTACATGTTTTTGTTATAATGCTCTTTTAAGCTATTAGGTTTGATATTGCATTTTTCAGTTTCTAACCAAAGTGAACCATAAAGCTTGATAATTCACAAACTGACAGCCCACTGTCTAAATGCAGACTGTTCATTTGATCTGAAGAGTTTTATTTAATTATGAAAAATTTCAAACACACACAAGAAAATAGCATAATGAACCCTCATACCTGTCACCCATATTTTCCACATTTGTTTTGGCTTCTTCTCTGCTCATTCCCTGCTGAAGTATTTTAAAGCAAATCCTAGATATCACATCACTGCATCTGGACATATTCCACTTCCGTACATGCCTTTAAAAAAAATAGCAGACTTTTTAAAAGTATCACAGGGCCATTCCCATCCCTTTCCTTGGTGTCATTCAACATCTGATCTATAATTTCATTTCCTAATTCATCTGTCAAATGTCTTCTTATAGTTGGTTTGTTCAAATCAAGATCTATATTATGTTGTCTCCTAAGTCTCTCTTAATTAAGACCAGCTCTGCCTTCCCTTTTAAAAATTTTCTTCATGTCACTTGCTGCTTAAAGAAGCAGGTTAGTTGTCCTGTGGCATTTCCACATTTCTGGATTTGTCTCTGTTTCCTCATGGTATCATCTAACCTCTTCCTCTGCTGCTGCTGCTGCTAAGTCACTTCAGTCGTGTCCGACTCTGTGTGACCCCATAGACGGCAGCCCACCAGGCTCCCCCGTCCCTGGGATTCTCCAGGCAAGAATACTGGAGTGGGTTGCCATTTCCTTCTCCAATGCATGAAAGAGAAAAGTGAAAGTGAAGTCGCTCAGTCTGTCCGACTGTTAGCGACCCCATGGACTGCAGCCCACCAGGCTACTCCGTCCATTGGATTTTCCAGGCAAGAGTGCTGGGGTGGGGTGCCATTGCCTTCCCTGGGGTTCTATGCTCAGAGTATTGAAATTGATATGCCAGCAGGACTGATTTTTCTTCTGGAGGCTCTGAAGGAAAAATTTGCATTTGGATTCAGTGGTTGTTGGCAGAACCCATTTCCTTGTGGTTGTAGGACTGAGGTTCATGTTTTCTGGCTATCAGTCAGCCAGGAACCACTCATAGCTGCTACGGGCCCCTCACAACTCCTTGCACGTGGCTTCCATGGGGTTTTCTTCTTCCAGGCCATGGAGAAAATGACTTTCTGGCTTCTCCCTGTAAAACCAGGCAAAAGGAAAATAATCTCCTCACTTTTAAAGGGTTCATATGATTGATTAGGTCACACCCAGCCAGATAATCTCCCTTTCTTGAGATTGAATGATATGGATTCTTCATTATATCTGCAAAATATTTTCCCAGCAGCCTTTAGGTTAGTGTTCGATAGAATATCTGGGAGAAGGGATGTATACACCAGGAGTTGTCTCAAAATAGTAGTTTTTTCATAACTTCAGCTGTTTTGATATCAGAACCTACCAGGGTGACGCTGTCTCCAGTGTACTGTCTTATGAGGAGTTATGGAGAGTTATGGGGTGGTAAAGAATCTGCCTGCCAATGCGGGAGACCCAGGTTCGATCCCTGGGTCAGGAAGATCCCCTGGAAGCTAGCATGGCCACCCACTCCAGTATTCTTGCCTGGAGAATCCCATGGACCGAAGAGACTGGAGGGCTACAGTCCACTGGGGTCGCAAAGAGTCAGACACGACTGAAATGACTGGGTACACACTCATGGAGAGTTACAGTGTTCACCCTGTGCACCCTCCTGGGCTGAGTCAGAGGATATAAGAGAGCTGGAAAAGTTGTTAAAGATGAAGGCCGGTCTATGGGAGACCTTAAGAGGTGGGGCCAGAAACGAGTCACACAGAGGGTAGCCCTTCCGTCTCTGGCCCACACCTTCTGACTCCTGGGCCAGCCTCCCACCGCCTCCACTCAGCAGTGCTGCTGCTTGGTAGGGCTTTCACCAGGCTGAGGGAAAATTAGTAAAATTAGTAAGTCTTTAATTTTACTAAAAATGTTATTTAATTAAAGTCCATTATTAGGAGATAATATGACCTATGTTTTTCTTTGTCTTTTTGGTAGTGATGAGAGATGAGCTAGCTAAAGTGCAGCAAAATGATTTGTATGGTTTTTCCAGAATTTTTTTTTTTTTAAGCCACAGATATAGGTCTTTTGATTTCTAGTTCAGAACCTAAGTATGAAAGATCATGCTCTTTAGAGCATCAGAGAGATCCTTTAAAAGAAGGAAAAATAAAACCATGTCAAAAGTGAACATATTTTGCTCCAACTATTTCAAGTACTTAGTCTGCTTTTGAGAGCAGGAGAAGGTGGCAACAGAGGAAGAGATGGCTGGATGGTGTCATCAACTTGATGGACTTGAGTCTGAGCAAGCTCCAGAAGTTGGTGATGGACAGGGAAGCCTAGCATGCTGTAGTCCATGGGGCCACAGAGGCGGACATGACTGAGTGTCTTAACGAAGTTTGCTTTTAGTTATTATTCACTAGTGTTCTTAAGAAAGTTCACTGCCGTTTAAATTGTCAGATTTATGTTACAACTTCCCACCCCAGCACATACTACATACTCAGTAGTGGTGATGAAATGTAGGCACATTAGGGTCAGATGTCATTCTTATGGTCACTGACATTCCGGTGACTGTTGGGATGGAGCCACGGAGTCCCTGAATTTTTCATCTGTTTTATCACCTTGGTTTCGGACATGTTCGGAAAACATTATGAGCATGATAATTATTTTTCCTAATGGATTCGTAAGTGTAGTTGTAGGGATTATTAAGAATTAGTGGCAGGATCAAGAAAATGGATAAATATGTAAAAGCTGTCATTTGGTGATGACTGCTATGTGCTGCCTGGCACGCAGAATCATTTTCTCTAATTCACTCATCAAGGTAGATATTATCCTCTCCATGCTACATGTGGATAACAATTTTTAGAGAGATTAAATAACTTGGTCACAGCCAGAAATCTATGAAAGGGCAGAAGTATAATTTGATTTCAGGACTCCCTAGGCCAGGTTCATTTTGCTGTGTGCCTGTTAGTAAGCCACTTCAAGAGCAAGTGGATATCTTTTTGCTACCACATCATGAATGATTCTGTTCAGAGATGAGATATTATACTACTGCTAAGAAGCTCTAAACCTGGAATTGGGAATTGACTGTAGGCTTGACACTGTTGGTCATTTTGATGAAGTTGGGTGAGTCGGTTTTAAGTTCTCTAAACCTCAGTTTCCTTGTTGGTACAACAAGGTGATGGGAGAAAGTGATTCCCACTGGTGGTGACTGACCTGAAAGGCTGGCACGCTTACACTGAGATTAATTTGTCTTGCTTTGTTTATTCAATCACTTCCTTCCTCCCTCCTTCGGCTGTTTATTTCTGTGCCTGTTACCATTTCCCCTGCTGAGGCAAACATTGCTGTGGCTACTATCAATATCACTATGCTGCTGTTGTATTTAGCACTATGGTGACAGCCTGCAGAATCACTAGTAAGTTCCATGACAATCCAGTCTCTTATTTGAAAATTTCTGTGAGATAACTTATTATTACCTTGATTTTTACAACTGAGAATGCAAGTGTTTGGAGACATTTTTAAAACTTACTAGAGATCATGTGACTAATCAGTGGTAAGTACAGAATTTAAAATGGTCCTCAGAGAATAGCACTGAAATATGTATACTATCATGTAAGAAATGAATCACCAGTCTATGTTCAATGCAGGATGCAGGATGCTTGGGGCTGCTGTATGGGAATGATCCGGAGGGATGATGTGGGGTGGGAGGTGGGAGGGGGGTTCATGTTTGGGAGTTCGTGTACACCCGTGGCAGATTCATGTCAATGTATACCAAAACCAATAGAGTACTGTAAAGTAAAATAAAGTAAAATGGAAAAAATAAAAAAATTAAAAAAAAAAGAAAATGGTCCTCAGAGCCCGAGATCTTTATCATAACTACCAATGTGACATGTATTAGATTCTCTTTATCCAGCGCTAGCTTTAGAGAAAAATAATCTTTTAAATGTGATTTGATAGAAATCGGACTTTGTAGGATGATGGACTCTGTTTTGCCTGTGACTTAGACTCCTACTGGTACACAGAGACATACTCCTGCAAGTATGCGCTGTGCACAATTGCATCTGACTCCTTGTGGCCCCATGGACTATAGCCCACCAGGTTACTCTGTCCATGGAATTCTCAGGTGAGAATACTGGAGTGGGTTGCCATTTCCTTCTCCAGGGGATCTTCCCCACCCAGGGACTGAACCCTCGTCTCTTGCCTGGATGGGCAGGCAGATTCCCTACCATTAACACCACCTGGGAAGCCTGGGAGTATGGTTACCCAGATTTGAGAAACTGGGGAGAGAATCAGCTTCTGGAATTTCATTTTTCAGCAAATCTTTACTGGTTTCTGTTCTCTGACAGGCACTGTGCTAGGCACTGCAGATGCAAAGATGAGTAAGAGTATCCCTGCTCTGAGGGCAGTGGGGGACCAGGCAAGGGAGGAGGTTCCAGCAGCTGTTTGGCTCCTGCAGAGGAAGGCTGGGGGCTCTGGGTCACCTTTCTGTATCTCAGGGAATGATGTACAAAGCCGGTCAATCCTCAGTCCTGGCTGCAGAGAGAGGCTGCCCAGTTTGGGGCTAGTAATGATTTCTCTTTGAAACAGAAAGATTTGACTGTGGGCCTGAAACACGAAGCGGGTGTGGAGGCAGCTGGTAGGAATGAACTTTCCCTGAGGTACTGAGAAGAGTGTGCTGAAGATTATTATCTTTCAAGATGGAAATCATACAGCTCAGAAACTCAGAAGCCTAAAGCAGGTCTGGGAAGCCAGAGCCCTTCTCTTCTGACCAGCCGTGGAGTGTGTGTGTACATGCACATGTGTGTGTGTGCAGCAGCGCACACACGGGAACATATGAATTAGCATGTATGCACATGTGTGTCTGTTTATACTTGTGCAAGTATATGCGTGTGTACCTGCCTGTGCACATAATTTGTTGTGTGCCTGTTCTTGTGTGTATGTAAAGGTGTGCAGTTCTGTGCACGGTGTTCACATGTGCATTGTGTGTGCCGACCTGTGGACCTGTGTGCATGTGCTCTGCAGAAGGGAAGCTTGCAGAATGTATTTCTGTCGATGGAGTCAGATGCCTATTTGTTCTTAGTCCAGGATGGATAGATACTAAGAAATCTATTAATGGATGTGGCTGAACCCATAAGAGTGAAAAAGCAAGGCACGTTTGGAGATGAACAATATTTTTGATGTCTAATGTTTCCCAAAAACAACTTACACAGCTGAGAAATTTAGCCACCGAGATCCCCAAGGTATATGAAGGAGTGGTTTGGAGGGAAAAGGAGCGTATCCTGTGAGCATCTATGCTTTCTATAAAACAGGATCTACATTTCTGTGTGCCCCCCGCTTGCCGGAAACATTGCTTCCTTTGTCTGAACTTGTTTACAACAGATGCCTTATTACAGACTGGATTTTAATTGTCCTTGTGAACACTGGAAACACAATGAAGGCAGTAAAAAAAAACAACAAACAGTATCTATGTACAAATAGTTTTAAACAGAACTAGAAGACATGATACATTTATTTCAAAGGATTTTAGTTTGATAAGGAGGCTGGAAGCCGGGCCTTTTCCCGAAGGGGTTAAGTCCCTGGGGCATGGACAATTACGATGTTCGTTACACACACAGAGCTGTAAGAATCTGTTGTCTTTTTCTCTGGTTGATGATTTCTATTCCAGTGAGCTTCTGTGAAAACAGAGCTTTTATATCTATTTCTGAAACTGATATTAGGCCTTTTGCTTTTAGCATAAACCAAAATATTGTGTTTCAGGTACTGGTTTGATAAGAGCAACATTTCAGACCTAGAATACAGCCTACGTGTTTATTTAGAATCAAGAGTGAATTTTCATCTGGGTATATAAATGTGATGTTTTGTTAAAAAGAAAGCACCTTCCTTCCTTCTTGTACAGTTGATTTAAAAAAAAAACAAAAAGCTAAATGTTAAATGTAAATCTGAAGTCAGACATCATCAGGCTTTGGATGGCTCATTTGTAAAAGGGTCTCTGGTTCTCAGAAAGCAGTCTTTTTGTACAGCTTTGACAGGCCTTCTGGAAGCCCCAGAACAATTGTGGCCCAGGCTGCAATGGCAGCTTCCATGGCCCAATCCAGCTTTCAGGGCGAGAAGTGCATCTCTTAGCTACGTAATCAGTAACTCTTAGAACCCACCAATAAGAAGGAGTACCAGAAATGTCTCGCCTTCACTTCATTCGGCAATTGATCATGTTAAAGCAGCTTAGAGTCATGGAGCATTTAGTCTGTACTTAGTGAAAATTCCAGCTTGTGTTTCTTCCAGTCCAGCGTTTCTCATGATGTACTCTGCATAGAAGTTAAATAAGCAGGGAGACAATATACAGCCTTGACATACTCCTTTTCCTATTTGGAACCAGTCTGTTGTTCCATGTCCAGTTCTAACTGTTGCTTCCTGACCTGCATACAGATTTCTCAAGAGGCAGGTCAGGTGGTCTGGTATTCCCATCTCTCTCAGAATTTTCCACAGTTTATTGTGATCCACACAGTCAAAGGCTTTGGCATAGTCAATAAAGCAGAAATAGATGTTTTTCTGGAACTCTCTTGCTTTTTCCATGATCCAGCGGATGTTGGCAATTTGATCTCTGGTTCCTCTGCCTGTTCTAAAACCAGCTTGAACATCAGGGAGTTCACGGTTCACATATTGCTGAAGCCTGGCTTGGAGAATTTTGAGCATTACTTTACTAGCGTGTGAGATGAGT
>SJYX01001338.1:151211-189622 GCA_006410675.1 Oreotragus oreotragus
GATGCTTTTGAACTGTGGTGTTGGAGAAGACTCTTGAGAGTCCCTTGGACTGCAAGGAGATCCAACCAGTCCATTCTGAAGGAGATCAACCCTGGGATTTCTTTGGAAGGAATGATGCTAAAGCTGAAACTCCAGTACTTTGGCCACCTCATGCGAAGAGTTGACTCATTGGAAAAGACTCTGATGCTGGGAGGGATTGGGGGCAGGAGGAGAAGGGGACGACTGAGGATGAGATGGCTGGATGGCATCACGGACTCGATGGACGTGAGTCTGAGTGAACTCCGGGAGATGGTGATGGACAGGGAGGCCTGGCGTGCTGCGATTCATGGGGTCGCAAAGAGTCGGACACGACTGAGCGACTGAACTGAACTGAACTGAACTGGTGAAAATTAGCATTTTGGGAAAAAAGGTAGAGACTGAATATCTTGGTGCCTTTGGGTTCTGAGAGCACCTTGCACAGTCTAAAATACATTGGTGCATGCATGCCTGCTCAGTCGCTGTCATGTCTGACTCTGTCACTGCATGGACCATATCCCACCAGGCTGCTCTGTCCATGGGATTTCCTAGGCTAGAATACTGGACTGTGTTGCCATTTCCTTCTCCTGGGGATCTTCCCGATCCAGGGATTGAACCCATGTCTCCTGCTTTAGCAGGCATATTCTATACCACTGAGCCACCTGGGAAGCCTGAAATACATTGATATTGAAGATAAACTCCATGTGCAGCCCAGGAATATCCTTGACGCTCCATGCTTGAGGACAAAGGACTCCAATCAATAAGACATTAGAATACTCCTGAGTGTAGGGAGGAGGCAGGGGAAAGAAGGGAGGTTGGAAGGCCTCTGATGGATGGGCCAGGGAACTTCTATGTAAGCAAACATGAAGAGCAGAACCAATTACACTTCAAAAAAAGGTATTCAAAGGACCAGCAAGCTGAGGTGGCTTCCACAGTGAGGAACTGGTCCAAAGGCAGGGGGCAGAAAATTAATCACTGAAAATGTCTGACCATCAGCAAAATTGTGGACAATTGATGAAAATCTAGGCTGGATGAAATATTCCTTAACTAGATGCTGATTTATGGGTAGAGGTGAATCATGAACCAGGAACAAGAGAAGGAAATGCAAATTCAGGAAAATGGGTTTAATACTATGTTTAGAGGACTTCTTTGGTGGTCCTGCAGTTAAGGGGACTTCACCTTCCAGTACAGGGGATATGGGTTCAATCTCTGATCTGGGAACTAAGATCCTGTGTGCCTCACAGCCAGAAAAACAAAAAATCACATAAAACAGAAGGAATATTGTAACAGATTCAATTAAGACTTTAAAAATGGTCCATATAAAAAATTCTCTTTGTGTGTGTGTGTGTGTGTTTATTTTTTTTTTATTTTACTTTACAATACTGTATTGGTTTTGCCATACATTGACATGAATCCACCATGGGTGTACATGAGTTCCCAATCCTGAACCCCGCTCCCACCCCTCTCCTCATATCATCTCTCTGGGTCATCCCAGTGCACCAGCCCCAAGCATTCTGTATCCTGTATCAAACCTAGACTGGTAATTCATTTCTTACATGATAGTATACATGTTTCAATGCCATTCTCCCAAATCATCCCACCCTCTCCCTCTCAGAACTTTTCAGGTGGCTGCAAGCCAGAAAGAGGTTTTCAAATGGGAGAGAGGCCTCAGAGTTTCTTCAAATACCTGGTCAGTGCCATTGTTGCCTTCCCTTTGGGAGGAAGCTTTGGGGGCCCTGAGTCACACTGGTTAAGCTATAAAATTACATTGCTGGTGGATGAATGAAGCCTAAAGATAGATGATGAGATGGGATTCTTGATGTCTCTGACAGTTGGAGACAGAAGGAACTTTGTATATCATCTCATTCAATCATGGCTGTGGAAACTGAGGGTCCACAAGGTGAGAAGACTAAAATCCACTCAGCCAAGAGGTGGCAGAGTTGGTGTGGGAATGGGTCTCCTGGTTCCTGTTCTGTTCTCTCTCTCTCCTAAAACAAAAAGTTTTCCTATTCCTCTGAAACAAAACTTACATTCCCTCTAGTGACCAATGAGCGTGATTGATTTTTAATAGATAAGACACCTGTCTAAACACTAACAGAAAACACTCAAGTCTCTATTATTGTTTTCTGCTCACGCTTCCGGGCACCACACCATCTGAAACCAGGAGGCAGCATTTTCACCCTGGGAATGAGTCCAATCACCCTGTGGGTTTATACAGTATGCCACACAAATAGCAGTCAGGTAAACCTGATCCAACAGGTGCTCCCATAACAGGTTCATCCAACCTGCAAACCTATTTACTTAAACCTTGCTTAGAGATATGAAACCATAACTTTCCCCCAAATGGTTCATCTGTTCTCTATTCTCTGAGCTCATCTGAGCCATTACCCAGTGATATGCTAGAATAAACTGAAGACATGCAGTTCCCATCACACACATGACATGGAGCCTGCAGTCTGGCAGGGAGAGCTATTTGTGTAAAACCACCAATGTTTATCAGGAACACATGGTAAGAAGGGCTATGAGCTGATCAATGATTTCTTCTCTAGTATTTTTATGCATGAAATCTCAACTTACTATAAGCTTATGGACTAATGAAAGGCTAGCTAGAAACCTTAGCTCCAAATAAGCATGCTACCAATAGCATGATAAGAAAGTTCTCATTTATGGCTTTTTAAAATGTGTCTTCACTTCCCTGGTGGCTCAGATGGTAAAGAATCTGCTTGCAATTCAGGATACCCAGGTTCGATCCCTGAGTCAGAAAGATCCCCTGGAGAAGGGAATGGCAACCCACTCCAGTATTCTTGCCTGGAGAATTCCATGGACAGAGGAACCTGGCCAGCTACAGTCGACAGAGTCTGCAAAGAGTTTGGCACGATTGAGTGACAAACAGTGGCCCCTGGCCCCTTAGTTGTTTGACTTGAGCGTGCCGTTTTCTATTGTCAAAGCACTTATACAAGCCAGTTATCTCCACAGTCCTTACATTTATCATTGTCCTTGAACTGTCGAAGTACCTCAGCTATTATAGAAGCCAGTGCTTCCTCTTCCATTGCACTCAGCCCAATCCAGTCCCTGTGAACATTTTGGTAAGTTAAGGCATGACACCACCACTTTACAGATCTAAGCCAGTTCTCAGACCCAGACTTATTGATTGAGGTAGAAGCAGGGTCCCCTCGAGGAAGAACGTATACAATCATCATTCCCATAATCTCCCTCCAAAGGCACCTTCCAAGGAAATACTTTGACATTTTGAGAGTTTTTAGGACCAGATGTTATCTGAGATTTAGAAACCCAATAGTGTTTAGAGTGGTTACAGTGATTAGAGACCAGGAGATAAAGTCCTGACCCAAGTCTGTCTGTCTGTCTATTTGACTGTGCTGGATTCTGTCTGTCTATTTGACTGTGCTGGATCTTAGTTGCGGCACGTGGAATCTTGTAGGTTGCAGCATGGGAACTCTTAGTTGCATCATGTGGGATATAGTTCCCTAACCAGGGACTGAGCCTGGGCCCCCCTGCATTGGGAGCTCAGTGTGTTAGCCACTGGACAGCCAGGGAAGATCCTGGTCCAAGTCTCTCCATTATTGAGTTTGTTGGGTTCATGGATCCATTCTGTGGGTATTGACTCATTTTGCTACTGCATGATTAGTATGGATATACTTAGCAGCTGGTTGTTACTGTTGTTCAGTTGCTTAGTTGTGTCCAGCTCTTTGTGACCCCATGGACTGAAGTACACCAGGATTCCCTGTCCTTCACCATCTCCCAGAGCCTGCTCAAACTCAGGTCCATTGAGTCAGTGATGCCATCCAACTATCTCATCCTCTGTCATCCCCGTCTCCTCTTACCTTCAATCTTTCCCAACATCAGAATGTTTGCTAATGAGCTGGTTCTTCACATCAAGTGACCAAAGGATTGGAGCTTCAGCTTCAGCACCAGACCTTCCAATGAATTTTCAGGGTTGATTTCCTTTAGGATTGACTGGTTTGATCTCCTTGCTGTCCAAGGGACTCTCAAGAGTCTTCTCCAACACCGTAGTTCAAAAGCATAAATTCTTCGGTGCTCAGCCTTCTTTATAATACAACTCTCACATCCATTCATGACCACTGGAAAAACCATAGCTTTGACTAGATGGACCTTTGTTGGCAAAGTAATATCTCTGCTTTTTAATATGCTTCTAGGTTGGTTATAGCTTTTCTTTCAAGGAGCAAGTGTCCTTTAATTTCATGGCTGCAGTCACCATCTGCAGTGATTTTGGAGCCCAAGAAATTAAAATCTGTCACTCTTTCCATTGTTTCCCCATCTATTTCATAAAATGATGGGACTGGATGCCATGATCTTAGTTTTTTGAATGTTGAGTTTTAAGCCAGCCTTTTCACTCTCCTCTTTCACCTTCATCAAGAGACTCTAGTTCTTCTTCACTTTCTGCCATAAGGGTGGTGTCATCTGCATATCTGAGATTATTGATATTTCTCCTAGCAGTTTTGATTCCAGCTTGTACTTCATCCATCCCAGCATTTCTCATGGTATACTCTGTATATAAGTTAAATAAGCAGGGTGACAATATACAGCCTTGATGTACTCTTTTCCCAATTTTGAACCAGTCCATTGTTCCATGTCTTCTTCTAACTGTTGCTTCTTGGGCTACATATAGGTTTCTCAGGAGGCAGGTAAGGTGGTACTCTTATATTGGTTCCCTAATCTATGGAGTAATAGCTGTTATTGTAGGAAAGGCCAAGTGGAAGCCCCAGAAACTGTCCCACTGCTTCCCCAAACTCCCAGCCTGGCCAAGATGGTAAATTACACCTTGGAGGAATCAAAGGGATTAGAGCCAACAGGAAAGACTTAAAGGATAGAGTGGTGGTTACCATTTTTGTCTTCTTTCCATTTAGTTGTATGGAGAAGGCAGTGGCACCCCACTCCAATACTCTTGCCTGGAAAAGCCCAGGGACAGAGGAGCCTGGTGGGCTGCCGTCTATGGGATCACACAGAGTTGGACACAACTGAAGCAACTTAGCAGCAGCAGCATTTAGTTTATTGCTTTTGTGTTAGTTGCTAAGTTGTATCTGACCTGTTTTGACACCCCATGAACTGTTTCTCACCAGGCTTCTCTGTCCATGGGATTTCCCATGCAGTAATATTGGAGTAGGTTGCTATTTCCTTTTCCAGGGGATCTTCCTGACCCAGGGATTGAACCTGTGTTTCTTGCATTAGCCTGTGGATTCTTTACCACTGAGCCATCTGGGAAGCCTCATTTAATTGTAAAGCCTCCATGGAACTCCTATGGGTTGTGGTTCCTGATTGGGTTTGACATAAACTTAAGCAAATGATAGTCCTAATTGCAGCTGTTGTGCTGGATAGGAACTCTTACTAGAAGAGTCTCAGGAATTATGTTATGTGACTATCACATTGGTATTTTTCCCCAGTTAGTAACACAGAAGAACCAGAAAAATTGTATTAGGTAAGAAGACCAAAAACCTTCCTAGTCTAAGCTTCATTAATGCCCTTGTTTTGGGCCACAGTGCAGTTCTCATAAACCCCGATCAATTCAATATCCTGAGGAATGTCATATTGGTCCATTATATTGGTAACAATACACTAATTTGGTTTGTTGGTCAGAAAGTGGCGAGTACTGTGTATTCCCTGGTAAGACACACGTAGGCCAGAAAATGAGAATAACACCAGTGGAGATTCAGAGACCTGGAGGATCAGTGGAAATGTTGGGTCTCTGATGGTCTGGAGTATATTGCCATTCCTCTGATACAAAGGGCAAGTTATTGCACATCTGGTGATGTCAACAAGGGAGCATTCATGCTGGAGGAGGCACCCACCCACCAGGGTGACGAGATGACTGTTCCAGTGGTTATCGGTCAGTGCTTGTCCTCAGCCATCCTAGTGCTTTGACAAATGCAGCAGCCCACGTGGCAGGAATGGAGGCTCTGCACAGGTCCCAAAGCTCGGGCACTGTCACTAAAACTGGTCTATCAGTACTTGCGGCTGTGCTTATTGTCCAAAAACATCATCACCAGAGAGCTTACTGCATGTATGACTTAAAAACAGTCCTTATACCTCGTTCAAGATGGTGTCCAACTGCAATATCTACAGAAGACTTAAAACTTACTGATAGGGGAACAAGCTAGAGCCCCAACAGCTATGACCAACCCCAGTGCCATAATCCATCTAGAATGAAATAAATGGAGCAAAATCTTCCTGAATAATAATTTTTTTTTTTCTGTTTGTGTCCCTTTTCTGGAACACGGGAGTGGACGTGTGTTTTCATGCTTATGTATTTGCTATGTGTTCAGACACTCCTGCTCTGGCTATGCTTTGTATTTTTTATTACTTCTCTGGGTTTTGCTTTGCCCTGTGTGCCCTATTTTTTTCCCCTGTCCTAGATTATTTTTTCCTCCCAGGAAGACTTCACTATTTCCCCTTAAAATTTCCCTAGATGCTGGGCTCTTATATCTATGTATAAAGTAGAATCATTTATGAAGATATATGTGAGATGAAATTCTTTTGTTTTCCCTTTCTTTTCCATCCCTAGAAATAACTGGAAGCTGTGTATTCATTTGAAAAGGAAAAGTTACTTATAGTCTATTCAGAATATTTTGTAATATATTTATGTACAGTTTGATAATCATATAGATGGTGTGGCATCCTAATTTAAATAACCAGCTTACCCATGCTGCAATATGATTTCTTAGGTTTTAGAGACACAGCCTGATTCTTTATAAATAATTGTACTGAACTGATTATTCAGGAAGATTTTATTTCATTCTAGATGGATTTGCATCTGTTCTAAATCAGTGAGTAGCAATTCAAAAGAGCTACTGCTTGATTTCCAGTATCAATCAGAATTCAGAAAACCAAAGCCATACGTTCCACATAGCTCCTGTGCTGATTAATCAGTTAATAGTGTTATTTAAATACTGTGTCAGAGAGAGAAGAGCATACCCCCATTTCTCCTTTAGCCATGTACACATATCTATAGCCTGTGTAATGATGTGTGTGGTGGAATCAATCTCAGGCAATTAAGCTCCCCTTCAATAGTATCTTTCAAGTGATGAATACCAGAGTGTGTTATAAATGGCTGATAAAACGAGTGCTGCAAAAATTCTACAAGAATGTAAGTCAAATGGAATAACTTGAGATCCGATTTAAAGTACACAATTAAAAGAAACTATTATCAAAGGAGTCCCAAAGAGACAGTTTCAAAAGAGAAGTGCATGGAAAGATCCTGTCTCATGTGATAAGCCAGCAGAGTCACAGATGACTCCAGTATCAGTGGACTTCAAGATATGTCATCTATAAATACCATATGATATCACTTATATGTGGAATCTAAAGTATGACACAAATGAACACATCTACAAAACAAAATCTCACTCAGATACAGAGAACAGACTTGTAGTTACCAAGGGGAGGAAGAGTGGAGGAGGGAAATGTTGGGAGCCTTGGGATTAGCAAATATAAACTATTATTATATGGGTTTCCCTGATAGCTCAGCTGGTAAAGAATCTGCCTGCAGTGCAGGAGACCCCGGTTCCATTTCAGGGTTGGGAAGATTGGCTGGAGAAGGGATAGGCTGCCCACTCCAATATTCTTGGACTTCCCTTGTGGCTCAGCTGGTAAAGAATCCGTCTGCAGTGTGGGAGACCTGGGTTAGATCCCTGGGTTGGGAAGATCCCCTGCAGAAGGAAAAGGCTACCCACTCCAGTATTCTGGCGTGGAGAATTCCATGGACTGTACAATCCATGGGGTTGCAAAGAGTCGGACACAAGTGAGCGACTTTCACTTCACTTCAAAGTTTTATATATAGGATGGATAAACAACAAAGTCTTCCTGTATAGCACAGCCAGCTATATTTAATAGCATGTGATAAACTATAATGGAAAAGAATATGAAAAAATGTATGTGTATAACTAAGTCACTGCTGTACAGCAGAAATTGACATAATGTTGTAAATCAACTACACTTGAATAAACTTTTTAAAAAGATGTCATCTAATAGAAAAGTTGAGGGAGACTCAGCAATGTCAGTTTTAGAATATGATATCAAAGGCTATTTATGAGAATATTTTAACATGTCTATAATGAGACATCAAAAGCTATACTCTTTCCAAGGTATCTGCTAACTCTTAATCTATTAATATAAGAGAATGATAAAGTGATTTAGACTCAAGATTTATAGTTCTTATTTTTACTTAATTGTTAAGTTTAACTTTAGGTCATATATTTGAGAAGTTTTTTCTTCATCTCTCATAGACATAAACACATGCATACACACTATTTTGTGAATAACATTTAAAGTTTCATATTCACTCTGGTATTCTCTTATTTTTCATGACTTATACTTTTAGACATAATCAGATTTTTATAAGCAGTTTAAAACTATTGTTAAAAATAAACTGAAATTTTTCATTAAAATGGTGATATATTTCCTACCACATAGTAACATTATCAGAAGATTACAAAGTTCTCAGTGATCTCAAATGTCCATTTATTTCATTTTATGAATATTAATCTCAAATATCTTATATTTAAATACCAAACAATCCTCAAAATGAATTCTCTAGTGTCCATATATGAAAGACATAGTGTCAATTTTGATAGAGTATTTTTGAAGTCCCATACTTTTAATGTTAGAAAAGATATTTTAGAAAATATAAGCAAAGCTTTTAAAATGAATTTCATAAATGAATAAATAGAAAGAGAATCAAAAGAGAATAAAAGAAAATCACATATGAATTGTTCTTAAGTCTATCTCCCACATAAACTTCAGGTTTCATAGAGAACTTGAACCATAGCCTGTTCAGGTTTATGTTGCCCACATCCAACCCAGTACTTGACACATAGCAGTATGAATATATATGGAATAAAAGAAAGTCTAATCTACAAATTATACTTACTACATCCATCACATGTTTTATTTGAGGGTGATTACTAAATTTTGGAATCTTTTCCCAAACTATAGAACTTTTTCTTTGACTCAGATAAGCACTCACTTGTCTGCAAAGAACATGATTCCTGATGACTTAAAAAAACAAACATAAAATGCCTCACGATTCCAGAAGCCGATCTTCATGGAACTTGAAAGCCTAAAGCAGAAGAAGAGGCACTGGCAGGAAGGAGCAGCTCCTGGGAAAACATGCGGAAGAGTGTGAAAATGCTCCCAAGATTTGTGTCCAACATAAGATTCACCGACTAGAAGGAAACAGGGTTCATTTTAAAGCCAAGTTTCTGGTCTGCAAATAGAGAGGATACAAGGAATGGAAGAAATATAGAAAAAGAAGTCAAGATGAAGGAAAGGAATGGATTCCCATAGAGTAGAGGAAATAGAGAGATAGTGGCAATTGAACAAAGGTGGGACTCAAGTTCAAATGACTTCCCTATGCTTACCTCTGTGATGCCCTGGGGCATCATTGTGCCACAGTAAAGAGTAAGATTGAGGAAACACTAGGTATGCAGATGGATCCTTACACTACAATAGGAAACATTTAGAGAGGAGGCAAGCTAAATTCAGTTCTTTATGATTGTCTCAAAGCACGTCATCGGTAGTCACTGTCATGCTTAAGGCAAACCAACAGCTGTCTGTGGCCCATTTTCCATTGTTCAGAGAAAAGATAACCTTAATAGGGTAAAGTGCAGATGTTAGTAGAGCTGTAACCAGGTGTTACATAGAAACTGCCCCACACTATGATCCAAAACTTCCCCTGGCTGTCAGCAAACACCTCTCTCTGCACTCCATGCAAATTGGGAAAGCAAGGGATTTTATATGCAAATGTTGCCGAGTTGTGTGAGACTAAACATTAGAACCTTGGTGTAACTGGTTAAAAAAAAAAACAGTCATGAAATTACAGAACAATTTTTCATCTTTCTCCCAGACCCACCCCAAACAGTCTAACCATTTAAATATAATAGTTTTTTTCAATACTGATGAAATTGGCCTGTTTTGGCAAAGCTTGCTAAATTCTAGCCTAGCAGGGGCCAGTGAATCAAGTGCCTGAGGGCTTGAGAAGAAAAAGAAAAGCTGACTGCTATTATATGTGCAAATATTTTAGGCTTCAACAAACTAAAACCCCTGATGAAGGGTAAATTCTGTTCTAAAATGGTCACAGGTGTCATCACCCTTGCTGTACGGTTTTATGTGAACTCATAAAGGGACATAGCATTGTTCAATTCCCTTTACATTTTGTCACTTACTTTCTTGATCCCAGACCCCAGGGAGTGGACTCAAGTAAACTGCCCATCCAGAGGAAGGGCAGAGGAAATTGTTCTGGGTAGGGTTTTAATACCAGAAACCCCACCTCCTGGGAAGCTCTCAGTCCCTGCAAAGCAGGATCTTGTTCACTCTAGTTCTGGTTTATTTGTCCTTCCTTTTCAGGGGTAATTTGCAGATGTACGGCAGAAACCTAAGAAATAGTGAAACACAGTTCATCCAACCTAAGGAGCATAATCTCAAAACAGGAAGAAACGAGTAGCATTTGCATATGGGGTGGTGATTCCCAACTTCAGCTATGTGTTAGATTACCGTGAGTTTTCAAACCTCCCTGTGTCCTGCCACCAGGAGCCTTGATGTAACTGTTCAGGGCTGTGACATAGGTAAGTTCCTCAGGTGAGCCCAACGTGTAGCCAAGATTGAGAAGCACTGACATAGGCTGACTTCATGAAGCAGATTCCTACAGAGCACCAATTACTGATAGAAGCATATTTACATTTTGCTATTGTTGTAGCTACACGTTCCGGGAAACAAACTCACTCAGAAGGACAATGCAGATAGTGGAGTGCAGTTTATTACACCAGCGGGCCCAAGGCAGGGTCTCCTCTTAGCCAAGGACCCTGACCAGCACTTGTGAAAATCTTTTATACCCCATGTGTACATGTCTGAACCCACCACTCCAAATTCCTTGAGACTTACATAAACCAAGGAAAATACAATCCCAATAACCCCATCATTCATGTGCTATGTGCTCATGTGCTCAAACAGTCAAACAGCCAATACTCAATAAATCCGAGGTTACACTCCAACAGATAAAGAAAAATTTATGGCCTGTCTGGAGGAAGGGGTGATTAGTGTATGTTTTCTCTCAGGCGATGAGTAACCTAGATATGATCTTCAAGGTTCCCCTGTCTGGAGGGGGTCTTATCCTTCTGTTGTTTTCATAGGCACTAAACACAGAGTTCAGAGTCCATTGGAAAGGTGGCCAAGCATGATCAGCATGAACAGGCCTAAGATGGAGTCCAGGCCCTATGAATTCCTTCTTCACTATATTTGATATAAGGAATCACACAAAATAGACTGTAAGAAAGACAACATGGACTAGTTGTACAGAGTTCCCATTTGATCTTCAACAAAGGAAACCATGTATTTATTAATATATAATAAACTATATTTAATACTTATAATTTAATTATAATTAATAAGTAAACCATTGTTATTAATCTGATTCATTGCAATTGAATGACCTGAAGTATGCATTATCGTGGATCAGCCTTTTGAAACATATGACCCTTTCGCATTTCTCAACTAATAGTTCAGTCACTCAGTTGTGTCCGACTCTTTGTGACCCCATGGACTGCAGCACACCAGGCCTCCCTGTCCATCACCAACTCCCAGAGTTTACTCAAACTCATCTGCATTGAGTCGGTGATGCCATCCAACCATCTCATCCTCTGTCATCCCCTTCTTCTCCTACCTTCAATCTTTTCCAACATCACGGTCTTTTCAAATGAGTCAGCTCTTCGCATCAGGCGGCCAAAGTATTGGAGTTTCAGCTTCAGCATCAGTCTGTCACTCGAGTGTATGCTCTTTGGTTTTTGTCTCTTCGCAACAAAAACTTGGAGTGACGGACATTAAAGCCCCCTTGGCGTGTCACAGCTCTCAGGTCTTGGATAGACCGTGTTAAGAGCTGTCAGGTCTCAAAAGGACCGTGCTATAGCTCTTAGACAAATCAGTGTTACAGCTCTATTTTATTTAGAAGATAGCAGGAAAATCCATCTTTGAGGCATGAGGGCACGTGGATCCAAAGACGCGAAGAGAAGAGCGCCCCAGCACGTGGGAGAGAGAGAGAACGCGCTAGCTTTGGCTCCTCTTTTTATAAATTTTTCTCTTCCTGGGCCTGTCCTCTGTAAACTGGGCCAGCCAGGAGTGTTGTTTGTTCTCCCTGAGGTCCTCACTCCAGTCCTCAGACTTTCCTTTGTTCTATTTTCACGGGCTTTTCCCTTCCTTGTCTTTTAGCCCTCACCATTTTGGACTCCTTTTCCCTATTCCACCTACCTAACAAGTCCTTCCAATGGACTCTCAGATCTGATCTCCTTTAGGACGGACAGGTTGGATCTCCTTGTAGTCCAAGGGACTCTCAAGAGTCTTCTCCAACACCACAGTTCAAAAGCATCAATTCTTTAGTGCTCAGCTTTCTTTACATTCGAAAGCTCATGTCCATACATGACTACTGGAAAATCCATAGCCTTGATGAGACAGACTTTGTGGGCAAAGTAATGTCTCTGCTTTTGAATATGCTGTCTAGGTTGGTCATAACTTTCCTCCAAGGAGTAAGCATCTTTTCATTTCTTGGCTGCAATCACTATATGCAGTGATTTTGGAGCCCAAAAGACAAAGTCAGCCACTGTTTCCACTGTTTCTCCATCTATTTGCCATGAAGTGATGGGACTGGATGCCATGATCTTAGTTTCCTGAATGTTGAGCTTTAAGCCAACTTTTTCACTCTCCTCTTTCACTTTTATCAAGAGGCTCTTTAGTTCTTCTTCACTTTCTGCCATAAGGGGGGTGTCATCTGCATATCTGAGGTTATTGATATTTTCCCGTTGACCATGATTCCAGGTTGTGGTGACAATATACAGCCTTGATGTACTCCTTTTCCTGTTTGGAACCAGTCTGTTGTTCCATGTCTAGTTCTAACTGTTGCTTCCTGACCTACATACAGATTTCTCAAGAGGCAGATCAAGTGGTCTGGTATTCCCTTCTCTTTCAGAATTTTCCACAGTTTATTGTGATCCACACAGTCAAAGGCTTTGGCATAGTCAGTAAAGCAGAAATACATGTTTTTCTGGAACTCTCTTGCTTTTTCCATGATCCAGCAGATATTGGCAATTTGATCTCTGGTTCCTCTGACTTTTCCAAAACCAGCTTGAACATCTGGAAGTTCACTATTCATGCATTGCTGAAGCCTGGCTTGGAGAATTTTGAGCAATACTAGCGTGTGAGATGAGTGCAATTGTGCAGTAGTTTGAACATTCTTTGGCATTGCCTTTCTTTGGGATTGGAATGAAAACTGACCTTTTCCAGTCCTGTGGCCACTGCTGAGTTTCCCATATTTGCTGGCATATTGAGTGCAGCACTTTGATAGCGTCATCTTTCAGGATTTGTAATAGCTCAACTGGAATTTCATCACCTCCACTAGCTTTGTTCATAGTGATGCTTCCTAAGGCCCACTTGACTTCACATTCCAGGATGTCTGGCTCTAGGTGAGTGAGCACACCATCGTGATTATCTGGGTCATGAAGATATTTTTTGTACAGTTTTTCTGTGTATTCTTGCCACCTCTTCTTAATATCTTCTGCTTCTATTAGGTTTATACCATTTCTGTCCTTTTTTGTGTCCATCTTTGCATGAAATGTTCCTTTGGTATCTCAAATTTTCTTGAAGAGATCTCTAGTCTTTTGCATTCTATTGTTTTTTTCTATTTCTTTCCACTGATCACTGAGGAAGGCTTTCTTATCTCTCCTTGCTATTCTTTAGAACTCTGCATTCAGATGGGTATATCTTTCCTTTTTTCCTTTGCTTTTTGTTTCTCTTCTTTTCACAACTATTTGTAAGGCCTCCTCAGACAGGTTTTTGCTTTTTTGCATTTCTTTTTCTTGGGGATGGTCTTGATCCCTGTCTCCTGTACAGTGTCACGAACCTCTGTCCTATGTTGGGTGCATAGATATTTACAACTGATAGGTCTTCCTCTTGGATTGATCCCTTGATCATTATGTAGTGTCCTTCCTTATCTCTTGTAATATTCTTTATTTTAAGGTCTACTTTGTCTGTTATGATGATTGCTACTCTGGCTTTCTTTTGCTTCCCATTTGCATGGAATATATTTTTCCATCCTCTCACTTTCGGTCTATATGTGTCTTTAGGTCTGAAGTGAGTTTCTTGTAGACAGCATATATATGGGTCTTGTTTTCGTATCCATTCAGCCAGTCTGTGTCTTTTGGTTGGAGCATTTAATCCATTTACATTTAAAGTAATATTGATACATATGTTCCTATTGCTATTTTCTTAACTGTTTGGCATTGATTTTGTAGATCTGTTTTCTTCTCTTGTATTTCTTGACTATATAAATCCCTTTAACATTTTTTGTAAAGCTGGTTTTGTGGTACTGAATTCTCTTACCTTTTGCTTCTCTGAAAAGCTTTTTATTTCTTCATCAATTTTGAATGAGATCCTTGCTGGATACAGTAATCTTCATTGTAGATTTTTCTCTTTCAGTACTATAGTATATTCTTCCACTACTTTCTGGCCCACAGGGTTTCTGTTGAATGATCAGCTGTTAAGCATATGGGGTTTCCTGTGTATGTTACTTGTTGCTTCTCCCTTGCTGCTTTTAATAATTTTTCTTTGTGTTTAGTCATTTTTTGTTTGATTAGTATGTGTCTTGGCATGTTTCTCCTTTGGTTTATCCTGTATAGGACTCTTTGTGCCTCTTGGACTTGATTGACTATTTCCTTTTCCATGTTGGGGAAATTTTCAACTATAATCTCTTCAAAAATTTTCTCATGCCCTTTCTTCTTATCTTCTTCTGGGACCTACAATTTGAATGTTGGTGCATTTGATATTGTCCCAGAGGTCTCTGAGACTGTCCTCAGTTCTTTTCATTGTTTTTACTTTCTTCTGCTCTTCAGAAGTTATTTCTACCATATTATCTTCCAGTTCACTGTTTTGTTCTTCTGCTTCAGATATCTGCTATTGATTCCTTCTAGAGTATTTTTAATTTCAGTGATTATCTTGTTTGTCTATGTTTGTTTATTCTTCAGTTCTTCTGCTGCTGCTGCTTCTAAGTTGCTTCAGTTGTGTCTGACTCTGTACGACCCCAGAGATGGCAGCCCACCAGGCTCCCCCATCCCTTTTGTTAACTGATTTTTGTATTTTCTCCATTTTGTTTTCAAGGTTTTTGATTACCTTTACTATCATTATTCTGAATTCTTTTCCAGGTAGTTTGCCTATTTGCCTTCATTTATTTGGGCTTCGGTGTTTCTAGTTTGTTCCTTCATTCGTGGAGTATTTCTCTGCCTTTTCATTGTGTTTTTTTAACTTATTGTCATAGAGGTTTCCTTTTCCAAGGCTTCAAGGCAAGTTGAATTCTTTCCTTGAAGAAGGTTGAATTCTTTCTTCCTTTTGGCTTCTGACCTCCTAAGCTTGGTCTAGTGGTTTGTGTAAGCTTTGTATAGGGTGAGATTTGTGCCTAGTTTTTGATTGTTTGTTTTTCCTCTGATGGACAAGGCTGAGTGAGGTGGTAATCCTTTCTGCTGATGATTGGGTTTGTATTTTTGTTTTGTTTGTTGTTTAGATAAGGCGTCCTGCACAGGGTGCTACTGGTAGTTGGATGATACTGGGTCTTTTATTCAGGTGGTTTCGTTTGAGTCAGTTCTTACTATTTGATACTCCCTAGGGTTGGTTCTCTGGTAGTCTAGGGTCCTGGAGTCGATGGTCCCATGCCAAAGGCTTAGGACTTGACCTCTAGCTCTGTAGATGTAGCTGAGGGTAGTGGCTGTGACTGTGACACACACGTGTGGCAAAGTCCTCAACATACGTCAGGCTTGGGACATACCCCACTTGTCTGAATATGGCTATAAGAGTCGAGCTGAGGCTCATGTAGGACGCCACAATGAGGAACACAAAGTGCAGGTCTGGCACAGCCTTGAATGCAGTCTGAATAGACTCTTTGCAGCAGCCTTGAATGCTCGTCCACAGCCACAAAAAGGTGCATGAACAGAGTGCTCAGAGGCTGCAGAAGAGGTTGTATTTTTTTTTGTTTTTAAAGCATTCTCTGTCCCTTTCCATGGTAGGAATATTTCTCTCCACCCAACTGACGTTAAGCTTGACCGACCTGCTTTGGCCAATGAAATATGAACACAAGTGCCATGTATCCCTTTCAGAGAGTAGCATGAAGCACCGAAATTTACTTCTGCCTTTTTTTTCTTGACTAGTAACATGTACTTAATCTTACCATATGTAAGTTACAGCTCAAGGGTTTTTTTAAGCCATGAATATTCTTCTTGCTCCATTTGCCCCAAATCTCATGCCATCTTGGGCTTTAACACTTTTGAAACACTTCTTACAGGCTCTTAAAAGTATTTGATTTACTTTAGAATTTTTATAACATTTTCCATGTTATGGTCCTCTCTTTTTAATATATGAATTCATCTTAATGTTTCTAATGCATTTTCTCTGGTTTCCTTAATCATATTTTTTTTCCATTGGAACTAGTCCTTCATGTCAGAATTTCATTTTAGATATTCTTATCCTTTTGGTGCTTTAGTTTCTTCTTGGGGGGCCATTTGAAATACATATATAATTTTTAAATTTGAATTTGAATCTTGATTTCCCAAACCTTTGATTTCAATGGTATTGTTTCTGTTGTTGTCGTTCAGTCACTCAGTCGTGTCTAGCTCTTTGCAACCCCAAGGACTGCTATGACATTATAAATTTCAATGTGCTACTCTGTAGTTCTGCAAGAATTCTTTCACTTGCTCATTAGGAATCAGTCCTCTTCCAGTGGTTTCTTTGTTTGTAGCACTGATAAGGAAATCAAAGGGTAGATTTGATTCTGTGACTTGTTCTATAAGGGGATCCTTACTGAGTGGTGGGCTTCTGCCCCAGGGAAGATCTATGTGGGTGACTCTATGAATCTGCAGTACTGGGTGTCATAGCTGATGTCACACAGAGGACTGCATGCTTGAATGAACATCATAGAGAGATGAGAATCATCCTTGATCCCACTTCAAAGAAACACTTGGTCTGGACAGAATTCTGCATCACTAACAGTGGAGGCTACAAGAGCATGGAGGCTTTTTCTCAGCCCTCATGCTTGTGTGCTTAGTCACTCAGTCGTGCCTGACTCTGCAACCCCACGAACTGTAGCCTGCTAGGCTTCTCTGTCCATGGGATTCTCCAGGCAAGAATACTGGGGTGGGTTGCCATTTCCTTCTCCAGGGCATGTTCCCAACCCAGGGATCAAACATATGACTCTTGCATCTCTTGCACTGGCAGGTGGATTCTGTACCACTTAGCCACCTGGGAAGCCCTCAGTCCTTGTATCTGAGGCAAAACAAGAGTCATAATATTCCAACAGGTGGTTGTTGTTGTGGAGTCACTAAGTCTGTGTCCAACTCTGTGATTCCATGGATTATAGCCTGTTGGGCTCCTCTGTCCATGGAACTTACCAAGCAAGAATACTGGAGTGGGTTGCCATTTCTTTCTCTAACTCCAACAGGGTAGAAGTAGCAATACTCAGGCTTCTACATGTGTCTGTCTTTGGGTTATGGTACAAGACTGTTTCTTTTGTGGAAGAGAAAGCAGGGTCCTGGGAGCACATTCTGGGATAACTAGATCCTGGTGTGGACTTAGGAGCCCCTCTCCCTCTCCTCCTTCACCGAAGGGTTACATTTGAGTTTCATTTCCAGAGATGAAGTAAAAGTAAATTGAATTGGTCTCTTGAATACATGGAAAGTGAAAAAGTTGGCTTAAAGCTCAACATTCAGAAAACTAAGATCATGGCACCTGGTCCCATCACTTCATGGGAAATAGATGGGGAAACAGTGTCAGACTTTATTTTTGGGGGCTCCAAAATCACTGCAGATGGTGACTGCAGCCATGAAATTAAAAGATGCTTACTCCTTGGAAGGAAAGTTATGACCAACCTAGATAGCATATTGAAAAACAGAGACGTTACTTTGCCAACAAAGGTCCATCTAGTCAAGGCTATGGTTTTTCCAGTGGTCATGTATGGATGTGAGAGTCAGACTGTGAAGAAACCTGAGTGCCGAAGAATTGATGCTTTAGAACTGTGGTGTTGGAGAAGACTCTTGAGAGTCCCACGGACTGCAAGGAGATCCAACCAGTCCATTCTGAAGGAGATCAGCCCTGGGATTTCTTTGGAAGGAATGATGCTAAAGCTGAAACTCCAGTACTTTGGCCACCTCCGGCCAAGAGTTGACTCATTGGAAAAAACTCTGATGCTGGGAGGGATTGGGGGCAGGAGAAGATGGACTGCAAGGAGATCCAACCAGTCCATTCTGAAGGAGATCAGCCCTGGGATTTCTTTGGAAGGAATGATGCTAAAGCTGAAACTCCAGTACTTTGGCCACCTCCGGCCAAGAGTTGACTCATTGGAAAAAACTCTGATGCTGGGAGGGATTGGGGGCAGGAGAAGAAGGGGACGACAGAGGATGAGATGGCTGGATGGCATCACTGACTCGATGGACGTGAGTCTGAGTGAACTCCGGGAGTTGGTGATGGACAGGGAGGCCTGGCGTGCTGCGATTCATGGGGTCGCAAAGAGTCGGACACAACTGAGCAACTGAACTGAACTGAAGAATCCTTAGAGTATTGGGGACATATATGGAGAATTTCAGACAAAGGCTGCATTTTCTACTCAACTGTAAATTGAACCATCTTACTTACATAATTTTAGGCATATAAATCTTATTATAGACTCCTTTTCTTACTAATTTTCCATAGATTATGAGCATCACTTTCATCATAATGAAAGTATTATTGCAGAGTAGGTATAAACCTATAATTTGAAGTGAAATATACCTAGCATGAACCCCAGCTTCTAAGTATTGACTGGGTGATTTTAGATAGATTATTTATCGTCTCAGACACCCAGTTTCCTCAATTATAAATTAATATGAGTAGATTAAATGAGATAGTTTATGTGAAGTGTTTAGCAAAATGCATGGAACATATTAAAAATTCAGAAAGTTGTTACTATTACTGTAATTATTATTCCATGAACTATCTATTATCTTTCATAGTATTTTTTTTTTACTTTTACATGGAGCATTTCCATCCTCACACCCTCACATTTCAGTTTTGGCATATCTCAGTAATATTGATAAACCTGCTTCCAGTTTTCATACTATACACATTAGCTCTTGGCATAGAATAATCTGAGTACTTCATATGTTTTAAGATAGAATATGCTTCATTGTTAAAATTTGAAGTTGGAAAAATTACTTAAAGTTATGTTTACAGCTATTTGATAATAAATAGAATTACTGCTATTAAAAAATAAAACTAATTCACCATGCAATTTAAAATGTTCAGAGTGGTAATAAAAATGAGGAAGAAATCTCTCTAAAGAAAATGGTATGCCTTTTATAATTCCTCATATATTTAAGCAAATGTTCATAGAAGATATGATGTGATTTGAACTTTTTTAATATTTTTAAATCAAGTATTTATAAACAAAAAGAAGACATGGTCTCAATGTTGTAGATATTTAATGCACCTTGATAAATAAGTGAATTAATAAGAGTCTGTAAATACACAGCTTTTTGTTCAGTAGGTGAAACTTACCAGTATGAAGCAAAAAAACCCAGTAAAACAATATCCGTAACCAGATCTAATAATTAACTTTGGCAATTATATTTAAAAATTAAAAATGGCCCTGTGTTAAAGGGCACATCGTATTTATAAAATGCAATAGTTATTCTGATTCTACTAAAAGGGAAAATAATAAACATATGCTAAACCATGATATGAGTAACATTCAGGATCTTGTCTTATTAAATATATTTGCTAAATTTATTCAGATGGGATAAGATTCAAGTACCATTTCAAGGACTGAACTCTGGATGATGGATAAGAAACACAGTTAATAATAAATGGCAATGTCAGGATAAGGTATGGTGGCCAAAGATATGGGTTCTATGGCTTGTCTTGTTTAACATCTGTATTAATTATAAAAGAAGTGCCCTGTGTGTTAATTAAACTTACAGATGGTTCTAAATTCAGAGATGCTACGAATACCACAGAAAACCAAGAGGTAATCTCAGAAATAAAAGGAATTCATAATTAAGGCTGTCATTAAATAATACTGAAGGAAAATAAATGATAAATGGCCCTGTGTTAAAGGGCACATCGTATTTATAAAATGCAATAGTTATTCTGATTCTACTAAAAGGGAAAATAATAAACATATGCTAAACCATGATATGAGTAACATTCAGGATCTTGTCTTATTAAATATATTTGCTAAATTTATTCAGATGGGATAAGATTCAAGTACCATTTCAAGGACTGAACTCTGGATGATGGATAAGAAACACAGTTAATAATAAATGGCAATGTCAGGATAAGGTATGATGGCCAAAGATATGGGTTCTATGGCTTGTCTTGTTTAACATCTGTATTAATTATAGAAGAAGTGCCCTGTGTGGTAATTAAACTTACAGATGGTTCTAAATTCGGAGATGCTACGAATACCACAGAAAACCAAGAAGTAATCTCAGAAATAAAAGGAATTCATAATTAAGGCTGTCATTAAATAATACTGAAGGAAAATAAATGAGTATGAGTGAAGATTTCAACTACTCTTGCTCTCACTTTCTGGTCTTCTGAGGCAAAAGCTAAGTACAAATATAAAACAAGCATAAAATGACTTGTGAGGCTAATGATTTTTAACTTTGAAAGAGGATCATAAATGACCATCTTTTAGAGCTCATCACTGTCAAGTAGGTACTTAAAACTATGCTTAGAGAATAACTTGGTATAATGAACTTCACTGTGTTTGACTGAGGAGAATAAAGCCTTGGATTCCGATGGTTCATATCTTGAACTCTAGTACACGCATTCTTATTTTGTTGTCTAGATGGTTACGCTGAATTCTGGAAAGTGAAACTCTAGCTCTGAACTGCCATCTCTGGGGGTTGGGTTTCTCTTACTTTTGTCTTCTTATCAACATGGTTGTCTGAACCTCTGTTAACAATTTCTGACTTGCTGAGTGTTCATTTCATCTTCCACCTGTCATCAGTTGCCAGGCATTTTTTAGTCCTCTTATTTGCCTTCGGGGGCTCTGTGTAGTCTCCACATCCTACCTGTTGCCTTCAGAGTGCTCAAGTCTCCATCTGATAGTTTCCACCTGGACACAACTATTTGGAAACTTGTTGCTTCATACTCAGTGTTATGGGGATGATCTGGAGGGAAGATGTGGGGTGGGAGGTGGGAGGGGGGTTCATGTTTGGGAGTTCGTGTAAAAAAATAAATACAAAAAAAAATAAAAAGAAGAAGAAAATTCATTATCTTTCTGTCCTTGAGGAAGACCCCTCTCCTGATTTCTTCATCAATGTCAGTGCTGATAGATTTCATCTAGGTCAGTGGGGTTAGTCGCTCAGTTGTGTCCGACACTTTGTGGCCCCAAGGACTATAGCCCACCAGGCTCCTCTGTCCATGGAATTCTCCAGGCAAGAATACAGGAGTGGGTTCCCATTCCCTTCTCCAGGGGACCTTCCTGACCCAGGAATGGGACCTGGGCATCCTGCATTGTGGGCAGATCCTTTCTCATCTGAGCCACCAGGCATTGTCTGACATTTTCGTATTCAAGATCCTCTGATTTCTATTGTTTACCCAGTCTCTTTGAGTCCGCTTTCCAAATTTATATTAATTTTCCTCTTTCCTCTATCAGTTCCATTCTCCCTCTACATGCCTGTATCATTTATATTTTTATTATTATAACAGCCTTTTGGAAGGGAATAAAAAATAATAAGAATAGGCTTTATGTTCTCTTAAAAGTAAATACATATAACTAAGGGAAACTGACTTGCAACACTACCTTTCCAAAAATGAATACTCAAATATTCAATAAACATTTGGGTAAAAGCAAAACAAACATAACCATGTCAGGTTAGCACCATCTAGAAACTTCTGGATTGTAAGTTATATGTGAAAGTGAAGGTCTGGTTCTTGCATGGTTTTGATCATACATTATTGCATATTCTTAGGAGAAAAGCAATCAGTATAACATTATCAACAAAGAAAAACTGGACTGTTTCCACACTGACATAAAATAACTGACATGGTTGCATGATGGAAGTATTAGCTATTGCTACAGTGGTAATTGTTTTGCCATATATAAGTATACTCTTTAAACTTACACAATGTTATATAGTAGTTACATCTCAGTAAAGTGAAAGAAAGTAGAAGTTGCTCAGTTGTGTGTCTGAATCTTTGCAACCCCATGGAATAGTCCATGGAATTCTCCAGGCCAGAATACTAGAGTGGGTAGCCATGCCCTCCCTCCAGGGTATTTCCCAACCTAGGGATAGAACCCAGGTCTCCCACACTGCAGGCAGATTCTTTACCTGCTGAGCTTCCAGGGAAGCCTCATCTCAGTAAAGCTGGAGGGTGAAGTCATGGTCTCGAATTATGGTGTGTTCATAGGCATGTCATGTAAGAAGATAATTGAACAAGTTTGAATTGAAATGCTACATTTCAATAGTACAATTGAAATGGTACATTTATTACAGCCAGGAAGTTTAAAAAAATATACATATACACATACCATATCATTGAATGAAAAAGCAAGTTACACTGTAGTATATATAGTATGACAGCCATTTTATGTTTATATATTTTTTGTCCATGTGAATTCATACCAAAGTATTAATGACATTCATCTTTGGAGAGTAGGGCTTGGGATGAAAATAAAATTTATATTTAAATTTGCTGCTTGTTAAATTGTTTTTATTAAGAGTACAGTGACTTTTGTAATATAAATTCAGTTCAGTTCAGTTCAATATAAATTAGTTATCCATATTAATTTTAGAAAAATGGAAGAAAAAGATATATAATCACAGAACACAGATATAGCTACTGTTCATACCAGGCTCTGTTTCCCACTACAATGTTTATGCTTACATACAATTGTTTGGATATATTTCAGATCATATCATTTATCAATTTATTCATTTGATAATCATCATCTTTGCAAGGAAAACTCTGGCTCCTACAGTGGTGAATGCAAGAAGAAAATGAGAGGAGAAGAAATCTGCCATCCAGATACATTTTATTTACCAAATTTATTAATTCAGCAAGTATTTATCTAGAGCATTTTATGTACCAACACTGTTCTAGATATGACAAGCATGTAACCAGGCAATCTTCTGTTCTTAATGGAAATAGAAACCATCAAAATCCATTTGAAATGTCTTACTTTTAAAGTGCTTAAAGACATATCTGGTGTTCAGATAACCTATTAGGCATTTAGAACACTATGTTAAAATTTTTTTAAATGAGTAGGGTTTTGTGTTTTTTTTTTTTTTTCTCTCTTGAGTTTAAGGTCACAATCATTTAAATTTCTTCCAGTGAACATATGCTTGCAAACTCATGCCAGCTGACTTAATGAGTAGAAGATAAATGTGTTCATGAGTAGAAGAGAAGGGGACCAACAAAAAGACACATGCAGCCAGGAAATGGATTCAACAAACAGATTCAACAATCACCTTTGTTCCAGGCGCCAAAAAGTGGGATGAAGGCAAAGACAAAATGGAAGAAAGGTTAGAAATTAACATCAATGATAATATGGTAACTATAAACAGATTCTTTCAGCTACTTGCTTTGATATTCCCGGTTGCTCCTCTTTCTTGTGCTGGGGAATCAGCTTCTCTGATGACAAATGCAGGTGTCAGTAGGCTGGATGGAGCCAGAGATTATGGTGACAAAAGAGAGGCTGTGATCCAGGAACAAGGCAGGTCCTGGCAGGGGACTGGGGCAAGGCAAAGAGAAAGGTAGGCATGCTGAATTTCAAGGGATGGTCTGAGACATTGAACAGTAGGTGGGGGCCAACATGGGACCTATATGTCTCCAGAATAAAGCAGTTACTAGAACAGAGCATGAAGCTAGAGAGACACTGAGTTCTGGCTTGACTCTGTTTTGTTCCCCTTAGCAATCTGGCCCCAGGCCTACAGATGTGAATTACTCTGCAAATAGAGCTTCATTCTACTCCACTAGAGAACCTGACTTTGGAGGAAGCTCATTAAATAGGGTGGTCATGCCTCTCCATGGTATGAAATCCAAGAACTTGTAGCAAATTGGAAAATCATGTTGCTTAAGAATCATACCTTTCTAGATTTTTCTGATGACCAACTGTGACCCGTGACCTTTTCTTTTTGCACTGTCTTTCTACCCTGTGGCCCTAGTTTGAGGACTCCTTTTCTTTTCTTTCTACTTTCATTTTGAACTAAGATGAGAACTATATTGAAAATGTTATGATGGGAGAAATGGTAAATTATAAATTGCTATCTGTGTCAAACAAAAGCTAACAACTGCTTGTTCCCTAGGAAGGGTTTTTAGATAATTTTATACTTTGCTTATGCTGGACCGGTTATCTAGATAAATTGGATGTAATATAAAAGGCATTTTATTTTCTCAAAATAGGCACTACTTGGTCACATCCAGGGTTTCCATTTTGAGTCTTGGGTACGTTGAGATGCACTGAAATCGTACCATGTATGGCATGTATGACTGGAGGTTGTAATTTTGTATATTTTCATCATGTTATTGGTCAAATTTAATTTCCCAGAGGTTAGAAAGCTGAAATTATTTCACGTTTGCACATCTTACCCTTGGAAAGAGAAGATGGCAGTCAATCTGTTTTTCCGTTTCTTTAATTTTTCCTTTGGAACCTCTCAACTGGTGATAAAGAAAACTGCATTTGTTTTAAGTGGAAGGAGCTTAATTGGGTGTGTTGGTTTTGTTATAGATGGCTATTTGTGAGTATGCAGAAACCAAATGCCACCTGGGAAGTAAAAATCATTTTTTTCCAGTGCAGTATTTTTAATTATGTCTTTTCACCAGAGCTCCAGGGCAAAAGTTCCATTTTTCTCCCTGCTCATTATTAGTAAAACCCACAAGGACAAGGTTTTCTAATTTCATATTTTTAAGTGAATTTAGCATGCAAAATGTTCTGAAATGACATGAGATATGTAGTTAAGATAATACCTAGGCTCTGGAATTTCTTGCCTTCACACAAATCTTTACCTTCTATCCAGACTGACTCCGTTCACACAGAAATACTTAGCCACACAACCTGCCTGTTACTGAAAGTGTATTCAACGACTTGTAATTATTGTTTGTATGCTACACACATTTGAAACATATGGTAGCTATTATGAGAACTATATATATATATTGTTGTTGTTGTTGTTTGTTTTCATTTGTGTTGAGTGTGATTTAGTGCAGTATGCAGGCTTGTAAACGTTTTGAAGTTAAGTAACCTGAACACAGTTGAATTCACCCGTCTGGGTTCCTACTAATACACTGGCTAAGACACTGAATAACAAATGAGAGGCAAATGGAAGCGGTGAGATTCCAAGGAGAGAGAACAAGGACTTATGCCTCCAGAGTGTGTAATCCCCATCCTGCCATTGTTTTCCTCTGTGAACTTGAGTCTGCTCTTCTTTGCTTTTGTTTTTCTGGCTTTGGCTGGAGAGTAATGGCAAGCCCAGGCAGCGTGGTAGAGAGGATGAATGAATGCCTAAAATGTTCTTTGGGAGCCTCCAGTAAAACACACTGGGTCACATGGGAGCCTCCAGTAAAACACACTGGGTCACATGTGGAAATTATTATTAGTTCATTCTCATGCACTTTTAATCCCTGCCCTCTAGGCTCAGACTGGCAGCCAAGGCACCAATTACTGTCGATGGGGCTGTTGGTTCTTGTGAAGTGAACACCTGTCCTCCAGCAAATGAACTGAGATAATACACACCAATTTACTATGTGTGTCATATCCCTGCAAATTGAATCTCCAAAATACACTCTGAGTTGAATAATACATGACACTGGGTTGAAATGACAGGAAATAGGCTCAGTACAATCGCTGGGGCATCTGTGTCCATCCCAGGCCTTTGTCCGCCCAGTCTGCTGCTGCAACACCAAACCAGACCTCCCTCTGCATTCTCAGAGCTGACTAAGGGGGGCCATCCATATGGGGAAAGTCACTGCAGAATTGCTGGCTTTCGTGGGACAGCCTCGGGCTGACTCATCCAGTCAAGCTAGGGCTTGGCAGACCCAGCCCCACACTGTTCATCAGTTAGGATGAAATTGCGACTGTGTACAATTCCAGGGTCTCTCCAGTTCATATTTAAAGAAACAGTCGTTAGACGCTGGATGATCTGCCCCATGTAAACTGTTGCCCTGAAATTTACAAGAGAGAACATTTCAGAGTGAAAAAGGGAATGAAATCAGTCTAGGATAGCGGTTGAGGGAATGAGTTTAAAGGTCAGACACTGGTGTGAATCTTGCCTCCACTTTGACAAGCTGTGCGATTTCTGGCAAGTTCCAAACTATAATTTCTCTAAACTTCAGTTTCTTCATTGGCCTTTAAAGCCAGGACCATAACTAACTTGCTTTGCATTCATATCCCCAGTGCCTGGCACATTATCTGGCACATAGAAGGTACTGAAAAGCCCTGGATGATTCAAGATTTTTCTGGAATTGTTTTTCTTAACTGCTTGATCCATAGTCAGTCATTTCCCCCTCTTTGTGATCTCATGGACTGTAGCCAGCCAGGCTCCTCTGTCCATGGGATTCTCCAGGCAAGAATACTGGAGTGGGTTGCCATTTCCTCCTCAAGGAGAATCCTTCCAACCCAGTGCTCCAACCCAGTGCATCTCTTTTATTGGCCGGCGGATTCTTTACTGCTGTGCCACCTGGGAAGCCGGCCGCTTGTTACAGCTATTGATGTAACAGCCAGCAAAAGCAGTGCTGCTGCATGGCCCTCTGTGTCAAGCCACTCTTGTGCCTTCCTTGTAGTCTCTAGGGGACCTAGGGGAGAAGGAGGAAACTGGGCTCTTACTGTTTGGCTGCTGTGCCTGATGGCCAGCCAGCAAGTTCATCATGACACTTAAGCTTGTTTTGTGCAACTCAAATCTCCTTTCTCAAAGAAGGTATTTTGCACAGCCAGAGCTGCATATTTTGATACATTTTACTTGTATATTTATAGACTTGTATACATGTAGAAATTTGTAGTGTGTCTGTTGTGTTCTTCTCAATTTGATAGCATGATTCTCACATAAATATGGGTCTATTCATTTGCATGGTTGTATTTGATATTGCACGTAAGTATGTACAATTTTCCTTTCTTTCATGTTTAATTATATGTTAATCAGTCAGAACTCTCTTGATCCAGATACTCTCTATTTTCTTTTTTTTTTAAGTATAGTTGTTTTACAATGGTAATTCAGGTGTACAACCTAGTGAGTCACTGTTTTAATAGGCTGTACTCCATTTAAAGTTCAAAATAGTGGCTATGTTCCCTTGTGCCGTACAATATCTCCTTGTTGCTTCCCTATTTTATACATAACAGTCTGTATCTCTTACTCCTGTACCCCTATTTTGCCCTTCCCCACATCCTCTCTTCACTGGTAACCACAAGTTTGTTCTCTGTATTTGTGAGTCAGTTTCTGTTTTGTTAAAGACATTTATTTTTTAGATTCCACATATGAGTGATGATATAGATTCTCTGTCTTGCTCCATCTGACTTGGTTCACTAAACATAGTATTCACTAGATCCACCCACATTTATTGCAAGTGGCAGAATTCCATCATGTTTTATGTCCAAGTAATATTCCACTGTCAATATGTACCACGTCTGCTTAAGCCAGTCATCTGTTGATGGACACTTAGGCTCTTTCATGCCTTGGCTATCATCATTGGTGCTTCTGAGGACATTGGATGCATGTTTCTTTTTGAACCAGTGTTTTCATTTCCTTCAGCTCCAGGAGTGGAGCTGCTGGATCATATGGTAGCTGTTTTTAGTTTTTTGAGAAACCTCCATACTATTTTCCACAGTGACTGCACCAACTTACGTTCCCATTAACAGGGTACTAAGGTTCCCTTTTCTCCACATCCACACCAACATTTGTTATTTGCCATATTTTTGGTGATAGCCATTTTGACGGGTGTGAGGCGATACCTCACTGTGATTTTGCTTTGCATTTCCCTAATGATTAGTGATGTCGGGCATCTTTTCATGTGCTTGTTTACCATCTATATATTTTCTTTGGAGAAATATCTATTTGGATCTTTGTCCATTTTTAATTGATTTTTTTTTGTTGATATTATTGAGTTATATGTGGTGTTTATGTAATTTGCATATTAGTACCTTTTCAGTCATATCAGTTGCAAATATTTTTCTCACATTCAGTGATTTGTCTTCACTTTTCAAAGATTTTCCTTGCTGTGCAAAAGCTTTTAAGTTTAACTTGATCTCATTTGTTTAGATACTACCTTTTTTCTATAGATATATCCATTTCTAACATCTGATCAAGAAGAAAGGTGGAGAGGAGAATAAATACTCTGGGAAATAAAAGCAAGGCTATGAGAAGAGGCAAGGGTACCTCTTGTTGAATGCTGATATTTGAAAAACAGACAAGCAATTATTATTCTACCCAGGCTTATTTGATAGTTCCTCTCCAACTAATGCCTAAACTCTAAAAAGACAAAGTCTTAGTTGTTTTTTTAGTTTCTATGTTACCCCACATAATGCCTTTGCTTTATTTTGTAGGTTCATCATTTGCAATGAGGGCTGTTAATACATATAAACTCATAGGAAAGTGTCTGAGCTGCAGCTGAGTCCCACAGCTGAGTTGGCAGTGAGCATCAGGGCCTGACAGGAAGAGCTCCCAGGGGCTCTGCCTGGGGCGTGGAGCTGATAGCATCTCCCAGCTCCTCGGAGGACCTTGGGAGTATTTGGGCACCACTCCTTTTTTGCACTTTCCCCTCCTCACGTCCTCCTTGCCTCTACCCTGGATAAACCCTAAGAACTTTGAATCTGCCACTTCTTCAACTTACCCCATCTTTTCCATTATTGCCTCTACCCAAATTCCCTTCCTCTATCTCATTCTTTGACTACTTTAATACGCCGCACAGAAAATCTCACACTGGCAACTTCTCTCCTCCTTTCGCCATGTTCTAAGATCTTCTCTAGGTCTGGACATCTCTCTAGAACTTACCTGTCAATCTGTCCCTGTTCCAGGTCCTCACATCTCTGCAAAGTGGCAATTGCTGGTATTAGATGACTGTGTTAAACATAGGAGAAGTGGAAAGAGTTCTCTTTATCGATTGGTTCAAGCTTTCACTTGCTCTTTATAACCTACTGTGTTCTCCTAGCAAGCTATTAATTTCTCCATGCCTCTGTTTTCAGTCATTAATTTTTCATCCCTTTTTCATGCCTTCCAATCATGAGTCAGCACCTTCCTTTGGCTGAATCTAGCATAAAGCCAGCTGACACAGCATCCAGAGAACTACATGCTGCAGGTCTTGGCCACTGTGCTATAGAAGAGAACATGGAGAGGCCTCAGAAGGCAAGCCAGCCCTGGACCAGCATGCAGCACTGATCATGCTTGTTTAGTAGGTGTCTCCCCTCGAAGACTGTGAGCTTCCTAGAGCCAGGAGCTGCATTTCTTTGACTTTGCATCCCCTGCTCATTTCATAGGACTTCAAATAGAATGCAAGCTTAATCAGTGTCTATGGGTGGACTTGTTAGTGAAAGTGTATCCTTTCTAGAAAGCATGTTTTCACTTTTATCTAGATAGATCTGACCTGTTAGGGGTCCATGTTGCCAGTAGTGGGTCCTGATGAACGTGCAGTGTGGTGAAGAGGAGACTGGAGAAATGACCAACTAAAAATTATTCACAGTTTTTCAGGAAGTCCTACTATCACAGAGGGCAGAAGGCAGATTAGTTTGATAGCACAAAATAGTAATGAGATTTTAGAGAGCGTAGGATGTTGCGAGATGACTGGGTGGGGTGGGGCAGTGTCATGGGCCTGGACAGACAAACGGCATGAGTTCCTGATGTAGTGTAGGGAAAGAGGCATTGCCATGAAAATGAATCTACAAACCATGAAAGTGAAAGTGAAATCGCTCAGTCGTGTCCAACTCTTTGTGACCCCATGAACTGTAGCCTACCAGTCTCCTCAGTCTATGGAATTTTCCAGGCAAGAATACTGGAGTGGGTTGCCATTTCCTTCTCCAGGGGATCTTCCTCACCCAGGGATCGAACCCAGGTCTCCCACATTTCAGGCAGACACTTTACTGTCTGAGCCACAGACAGTAAAGGGAAGCCATGAATCTGGTATCAAAGATAAAACCACATTGAATTCACTATGGCAACCCACTCCAGTATTCTTGCCTGGGAAATCACATGGACAGAGGAGCCTGGCAGGCTACAGTCCTTAGGGTTGCAAAGAGTCAGAATCAACTGAGTGACTAACACTCACTGCCTTGGATCAACCTCGTAAGCCCCCCCTCACCCTACCCTCCTTTGTTATATTTTTCTCTGCAACAAGATACTCTATCCTGTGTTTACAGCAGTACCTGGCAGGGGAATATGTGTTGAGTGAAAATTATGTAGAGGGAAAGGAAGTTTAAGCACAGAACCATATTTACATGTAGGTTCACTTTAATCCGGAAGCCAGAATTATAAAAGCATGTGTAGCTAGCAATCTTTTTGTACTATTTTTCTGTTAAAAACAGTCACACTTTGTTTCTGAGGAATCATTAAAAATAGTCACCAGAGGCTCTTTTTCTGGGCCCTTGGAGAAGCAGGAAACTAACATGAGAATTTTCAAAGTTTGTAAAACAGCATGGCCTGTAATGAATCTCTAGCAACTATCAGGGACAGATAGCTGAAAAAGGTCTTATTAGGGACTTCCCTGGTGGCTCAGACAGGAGAGCGTCTGCCTGCAATGCAGGAAACCTGGGTTCGATCCCTGGGTTGAGAAGATCCTCTTGAGAAGGAAACAGCAACCCACTCCGGTACACTTGCCTGGAGAATTCTATGGACAGAGGAGACTTGTGGGCTACAGTCCGTGGGGTCACAAAGAGTCAGACACAACTGAACGACTTCACTTATGTATTTCTCACTCATGATAAAACGCCAATCTGCTCTATGTCTCATCTTCAAGGGCAAAATGCAACTGACGGCCAGCCCCGAGCTTGTTTAAAGGACAGCGATGTTCCTGGAAGTGCTCACTTCTTTCACTAGGATGAGTTCCAAGGAAGAAGCCTCATCACCCTGCTCAGGAATTCACAGCTGAGAAAACTGAGCCGAGTCATCCCATCTGGCTGCTACCAGGAGAACAGCAGCTCTGCATGGCACATGGTGACCTGTGCTCTGGCCACACCTGCCGCATCACCACGTGACCACAATTCCACAGACCAAAGAAGGAGAAGAACACAGGGCCAGCCCCTTTCCAGCCCCGCCACCCAGCCCAAGAAGAAAAGGACATCAATGATGTCTGTCTTTTCCAAGGTCTCTTGGAATCTGAGGCTCCAGAAGCAGGAACCTGAAGAATGTGTTTTTCATCTTGGCAGAGACAGCCTGGGACCCCAGTGTTAAAAAGTCTTATATGGTGATGAGAGGCCTGGGAATCATGACCTGTGAGATTTCAGACAAGGCAAGAAAGTATAAGAAGATTGTTCTAGACCTGCTGATGCATGGTCTGTATGACCCGGTGAGTTCTGAAGTCATCCACCAGAGCATGAAGATCCTGACACCATCATCCTGGGCAAGATGCAGGGGAAAGGCCAGAGCACCTTCTTCATAGACATCACCCTCCAGACCAGGGCTTTGCTTGATGATGAGAATGACAGCCTGAGAATACTTAACCTTTGTCTTATTTGGACAACTGGTTACCCTTGCGGGACAGAAATGGAGGAGGTCTTTCACCCGTCAGGTGAATCTGACTCGGGACTCCCTCCTGTCCCACTTACAGGACAGGCATCCCCAGGTGGCCAAGGCTCTGAGACAAAGCAAGGACTACAGCTTCCAGAATGAGGAGGGTCAAAGGAACCCTAAACTCTGCCAGCAGCTGAGCCCCTACCATCCAGAGCTCCTGCAGTTCTACCATGCAAATAAAATCCTGTAAACACAAAGAGGCAGGGAGGTTGGTCCAGTGAACTGAGCACATGGCTGGGGGCTGACAGTCCCCCTCTTTTAAAGCTCTTTTAAGGCCCCCCCCTTTGGAGGCTCTCTTGCCTCTGATGATTGTGATAGAAAATGGGATGTTGGGAGACCAATTGATGGCAAACATAAGACCGTGGAATTGTATAATTGTATCCAAAGTAAATTCTCAACAGCTTATGTCTCATTTTCTTCCATACATATTTGATGATAAGGTGCGTCCTTTCTTTAAAACATTTAAAGTGCGTGTGGCTTTGTTCTCAGTGCTTTTCTTTTTAAGGATATCTCTGTCACCAACCTTTCTTTCTAATTTTTAAGGCTCAGGAGAATATTACCTGAAGTTTTTTTTTTTTTAATCTGCTATTGATCCTTTGCCATTTGCTATTAAAACCTTTTTCTGGCAAGACCTATTTAAAGTTGGCTAAGTTATCAAAATTTAGTGTGGAGGGCAATTTCTAGGTGCTCATCATCTTTGACAGTCAGTGCCTCCAAGATCATTCCAAACAAGAGTTAATAAAGAGAAAAAAAATTGAAAAAAAAAAAAGTCACCAGAACACATTATTTTAACCTTCTTTAGCTTTGTGTGTGTGTGTGTGTGTGTGTGTGTGCATGAGCATGCGTTCTCTCAGTCGCTTCACTTGTGTCTGACTCTGCCGCTCTACAGACTGGAGCCCACCACGCTCCTCTGTCCACGGGATTCTCCAGGTAAGAACACTGGAGTGGATTCTTTAGCCACCGAGCCACCTGAGAAGCCCCTTCTTTAGCTTAGGAAAAGGTAAATGGGAAANGTTAGGGGTCCATGTTGCCAGTAGTGGGTCCTGATGAACGTGCAGTGTGGTGAAGAGGAGACTGGAGAAATGACCAACTAAAAATTATTCACAGTTTTTCAGGAAGTCCTACTATCACAGAGGGCAGAAGGCAGATTAGTTTGATAGCACAAAATAGTAATGAGATTTTAGAGAGCGTAGGATGTTGCGAGATGACTGGGTGGGGTGGGGCAGTGTCATGGGCCTGGACAGACAAACGGCATGAGTTCCTGATGTAGTGTAGGGAAAGAGGCATTGCCATGAAAATGAATCTACAAACCATGAAAGTGAAAGTGAAATCGCTCAGTCGTGTCCAACTCTTTGTGACCCCATGAACTGTAGCCTACCAGTCTCCTCAGTCTATGGAATTTTCCAGGCAAGAATACTGGAGTGGGTTGCCATTTCCTTCTCCAGGGGATCTTCCTCACCCAGGGATCGAACCCAGGTCTCCCACATTTCAGGCAGACACTTTACTGTCTGAGCCACAGACAGTAAAGGGAAGCCATGAATCTGGTATCAAAGATAAAACCACATTGAATTCACTATGGCAACCCACTCCAGTATTCTTGCCTGGGAAATCACATGGACAGAGGAGCCTGGCAGGCTACAGTCCTTAGGGTTGCAAAGAGTCAGAATCAACTGAGTGACTAACACTCACTGCCTTGGATCAACCTCGTAAGCCCCCCCTCACCCTACCCTCCTTTGTTATATTTTTCTCTGCAACAAGATACTCTATCCTGTGTTTACAGCAGTACCTGGCAGGGGAATATGTGTTGAGTGAAAATTATGTAGAGGGAAAGGAAGTTTAAGCACAGAACCATATTTACATGTAGGTTCACTTTAATCCGGAAGCCAGAATTATAAAAGCATGTGTAGCTAGCAATCTTTTTGTACTATTTTTCTGTTAAAAACAGTCACACTTTGTTTCTGAGGAATCATTAAAAATAGTCACCAGAGGCTCTTTTTCTGGGCCCTTGGAGAAGCAGGAAACTAACATGAGAATTTTCAAAGTTTGTAAAACAGCATGGCCTGTAATGAATCTCTAGCAACTATCAGGGACAGATAGCTGAAAAAGGTCTTATTAGGGACTTCCCTGGTGGCTCAGACAGGAGAGCGTCTGCCTGCAATGCAGGAAACCTGGGTTCGATCCCTGGGTTGAGAAGATCCTCTTGAGAAGGAAACAGCAACCCACTCCGGTACACTTGCCTGGAGAATTCTATGGACAGAGGAGTCTTTAATCCGGAAGCCAGAATTATAAAAGCATGTGTAGCTAGCAATCTTTTTGTACTATTTTTCTGTTAAAAACAGTCACACTTTGTTTCTGAGGAATCATTAAAAATAGTCACCAGAGGCTCTTTTTCTGGGCCCTTGGAGAAGCAGGAAACTAACATGAGAATTTTCAAAGTTTGTAAAACAGCATGGCCTGTAATGAATCTCTAGCAACTATCAGGGACAGATAGCTGAAAAAGGTCTTATTAGGGACTTCCCTGGTGGCTCAGACAGGAGAGCGTCTGCCTGCAATGCAGGAAACCTGGGTTCGATCCCTGGGTTGAGAAGATCCTCTTGAGAAGGAAACAGCAACCCACTCCGGTACACTTGCCTGGAGAATTCTATGGACAGAGGAGACTTGTGGGCTACAGTCCGTGGGGTCACAAAGAGTCAGACACAACTGAACGACTTCACTTATGTATTTCTCACTCATGATAAAACGCCAATCTGCTCTATGTCTCATCTTCAAGGGCAAAATGCAACTGACGGCCAGCCCCGAGCTTGTTTAAAGGACAGCGATGTTCCTGGAAGTGCTCACTTCTTTCACTAGGATGAGTTCCAAGGAAGAAGCCTCATCACCCTGCTCAGGAATTCACAGCTGAGAAAACTGAGCCGAGTCATCCCATCTGGCTGCTACCAGGAGAACAGCAGCTCTGCATGGCACATGGTGACCTGTGCTCTGGCCACACCTGCCGCATCACCACGTGACCACAATTCCACAGACCAAAGAAGGAGAAGAACATGGGGCCAGCCCCTTTCCAGCCCCGCCACCCAGCCCAAGAAGAAAAGGACATCAATGATGTCTGTCTTTTCCAAGGTCTCTTGGAATCTGAGGCTCCAGAAGCAGGAACCTGAAGAATGTGTTTTTCATCTTGGCAGAGACAGCCTGGGACCCCAGTGTTAAAAAGTCTTATATGGTGATGAGAGGCCTGGGAATCATGACCTGTGAGATTTCAGACAAGGCAAGAAAGTATAAGAAGATTGTTCTAGACCTGCTGATGCATGGTCTGTATGACCCGGTGAGTTCTGAAGTCATCCACCAGAGCATGAAGATCCTGACACCATCATCCTGGGCAAGATGCAGGGGAAAGGCCAGAGCACCTTCTTCATAGACATCACCCTCCAGACCAGGGCTTTGCTTGATGATGAGAATGACAGCCTGAGAATACTTAACCTTTGTCTTATTTGGACAACTTGTTACCCTTGCGGGACAGAAATGGAGGAGGTCCCTCACCCGTCAGGTGAATCTGACTTGGGACTCCCTCCTGTCCCACTTACAGGACAGGAATCCCCAGGTGGCCAAGGCTCTGAGACAAAGCAAGGACTGCAGCTTCCAGAATGAGGAGGGTCAAAGGAACCCTAAACTCTGCCAGCAGCTGAGCCCCTACCATCCAGAGCTCCTGCAGTTCTACCATGCAAATAAAATCCTGTAAACACAAAGAGGCAGGGAGGTTGGTCCAGTGAACTGAGCACATGGCTGGGGGCTGATAGTCCCCCTCTTTTAAAGCTCTTTTAAGGCCCCCCCCTTTGGAGGCTCTCTTGCCTCTGATGATTGTGATAGAAAATGGGATGTTGGGAGACCAATTGATGGCAAACATAAGACCGTGGAATTGTATAATTGTATCCAAAGTAAATTCTCAACAGCTTATGTCTCATTTTCTTCCATACATATTTGATGATAAGGTGCGTCCTTTCTTTAAAACATTTAAAGTGCGTGTGGCTTTGTTCTCAGTGCTTTTCTTTTTAAGGATATCTCTGTCACCAACCTTTCTTTCTAATTTTTAAGGCTCAGGAGAATATTACCTGAAGTTTTTTTTTTTTTAATCTGCTATTGATCCTTTGCCATTTGCTATTAAAACCTTTTTCTGGCAAGACCTATTTAAAGTTGGCTAAGTTATCAAAATTTAGTGTGGAGGGCAATTTCTAGGTGCTCATCATCTTTGACAGTCAGTGCCTCCAAGATCATTCCAAACAAGAGTTAATAAAGAGAAAAAAAATTGAAAAAAAAAAAAGTCACCAGAACACATTATTTTAACCTTCTTTAGCTTTGTGTGTGTGTGTGTGTGTGTGTGTGTGCATGAGCATGCGTTCTCTCAGTCGCTTCACTTGTGTCTGACTCTGCCGCTCTACAGACTGGAGCCCACCACGCTCCTCTGTCCACGGGATTCTCCAGGTAAGAACACTGGAGTGGATTCTTTAGCCACCGAGCCACCTGAGAAGCCCCTTCTTTAGCTTAGGAAAAGGTAAATGGGAAAATTCAGCTTAAATCTCATACCCTAGATACATTGTTCCTTATGTCTGTGACACATTATATATTCACCAATTACATTTTCCTTTCATTTATGTTGAGTAAACCATATCTTTCTCATTCCATTACTTTTGGTTTGGTCATGTGATTTGTTTTGGCCGATGGAATGTGAGCAGGTATGATATGCGGTCGTCCCTTTGTATCCACTAGGAGTTGGTTCCAGGACTCCCTCAGATATCAAAATCCAAGGATGCTCAAGTTCTTTGTATAAAATGGGTAGTAGTAATACAGTTGGCCACCTATATCCATGGATTCTAGGTCCACCATAGAAGGGCCAACTGAGCTCCACATCAGAGCACATCTTCAAATATGCTCATTTAATGTTGGTTTTGTTTTTTTATGTCCACCCTTTACTTGAAAAGAACATGAGCCAGAGAGTAGCTGTCTTTGAACTGGGTTCCAAAATGAGAAAACTAACAGAGAAGAACCGAACAGAAACTATCAGAGCCACAGCTGACTGGCTGACCTCAGATAGTTGAACAAGAAGTGAGCATTTGCCATTGTAAGGTAGTAAGGTCTATGCATTTGATCATTATTGCTGCAGTAACAAATTAACACCAACTTCGCAGCATAATCAGCACAAATTTATCTTATAGTTCTATAGATGAAGTCCAACATGAGTCTAACTGGTTAAAATCAAGGTGTCGGCAGGGCTAGGTCCATTTCTGGAGGTTTTAGGGGAGAATCTGTTTCTTTGCCTTGTCCAGCTTCTAGAGGTGGTGCATATCCCTTGGTTGGTGGTTTCCTTCCAACTTCTTCAGAGCCAATGACATTGCATCTATTTTCCCACAGCTACATCTCCCAGCTGATTGTCTTTTTCTGCCTTCCTCTTTCACTTTTAAGTATTCTTATGATTTCACTGGGTTCATTCACTGAATTTGGATGATCTCTGAAACTTTAAGGTCAGCTGCATAGCAATCTTAATTTCCATTTGTCCTGTAACCTTAACATATTCACAAATTCTAAGGATTATGACAGGGATATCTTTGGGGGCAATTATTTTGCAGTGTGGGTATCATACTCAAGGATGATTTACTAAGATAGCAGAGAACTAGCAACTACTTTGTAAATGTACATAAAAGAGTGACTTCCTGTGGTTGCTTGAAGTTATAAGAGAAAACATACAAGCAGAGTCATGTTGACTCTGATGGTCTGGCTCCGTGTCTTATACTGACCCTAGCTGTGGGGCAAGTCATTTGATTTATTTCCTTTACTTTTAACATGGAAATACTCAACATTGCTTCTGTTTATCTTTCAGAGTTACTAGGATCAAATGAAATAATGTAGTATAAGGAAATCTATCTATCTATATATGTATTTCATGTTTTCTTCTTTATTATGGCTGAATAATATACCAGTGTGTGTGTGTATATATATATATATACACACACACATGCTATTTTTATATCTGTTAATCAGTTGGTAAACACTTAGATTGTTTACATATCTTGGCTCTTTTTAAAATTGAAGTATAGTTGTTGTACAGCATAAATTATAGGTGTACAGTGCAGTAATTCACAATTTTAAAGGTTATATTCCAATTATACTTATTATAAAATATTGGCTATATTCCCTATATTGTCAAATATATCCTTGTAGTTTATTTTATACCTAATAGTTTGTACCTGTTACTCTGCTACTCCTGTGTTATTGACTCCTCTTCACTCTCAGTTCAGTCACTCAGTCGTGTCCGACTCTTTGCGACCCCATGAATCGCAGCACGCCAGGCCTCCCTGTCCATCACCAACTCCTGGAGTTCACTCAGACTCACGTCCATCGAGTCCGTGATGCCATCCAGCCATCTAATCCTCTGTCGGCCCCTTCTCCTCCTGTCTCCAATCCCTCCCAGCATCAGAGTCTTTTCCAATGAGTCAACTCTTCCCATGAGGTGGTCAAAGTACTGGAGTTTCAGCTTTAGCATCATTCCTTCCAAAGAAATCCCAGGGTTGATCTCCTTCAGAATGGACCAGCTGGATCTCCTTGCAGTCCAAGGGACTCTCAAGAGTCTTCTCCAACACCACAGTTCAAAAGCATCAATTCTTC
>SJYX01001340.1:0-12582 GCA_006410675.1 Oreotragus oreotragus
AAAACATAAAAGTGTTTAAATTTTTCTTTCTCTTTCCTTATCAGAAATATTCATTTAGACCATAACAACTGTTAGAACAAGATAACAACTCCAGGCCAGCTGTCAAATGTTTACCATTATCAAAACTCTCCCTGGAGGGAGATGCAACTTTGGCTCGCCTCACCGGCAGTAATTTAATTTTTCCTTCATTCTGACTCGGAAATGGCAGCATTTTTCAAAGCTTCCTCCCACTGATGGCTGAAATTTTCCTTGTGAAATGATTTCCACCAGTCTTGAATCTTTCTTGTTTCTGCCGTCTTCACCTTTGCTGATGGTTCTGCAACTCATCACCAGCTATGCAAACTGACAGTTCACATCCTGGGGCAGCAGCGGGGTCTGGCCTGCAGAAAGGAGCAGCCTGGCCGAATTTACGCTCACAAGATCTCTTAATTCACAAAAGCATTTGCTCTAGTTCCTGTTCTCTGCTGCAGGGGCTACGGAGAGGGAGTGGGGGTGGGGGGCAGGACCACTGGGAGAATGTGCTGAAGAAAAGAGAGGCTCTCTTCACACTCTACTGAGTACACAGACTTTGGAGATGAAAAACAGACGGAGAGAGGCATTTCCAACCATCTTGCTGATCTGTAGGGGCGTGGGGGAGTTCACTGAACTGTACAGCAGAGTGCCAGACCCTCGTGTCATTTCACGTTCCTTCTGAAAATCGCGCTTAAATGTTCAGCACAAATAGCCCTCCCCCTTTGACTGAAGTTGACAAAGAATAGCAAAATTAAAAAGGAAGGAAAAAGCAAAAATATTGCCATGAGAATGACCAGACATCCCTTTGCTCGCTCCCAAGAGTTCTGCCCAATAGGAAAGTCCTCTTAACGAGAGTGGACAGGGGAAGTTTTAGGTTTGAGCTGAACTTCATGTACATGACAGATTTCATTTTTTTGTTTTCCTTCCCTCACAAACTTCAACCCGGGCCACTTGTTTGCAGAAACTGCCAAATCTTTCCTGGCTGCTGCTAAGACACTCCTGGAATTTGAGATTGCCTTTTATCTTCTCCCTGGTAGAGACATATTTTTGTCCTTTGCTCTGCAACCCCTCGACTCCTCTACAGAGGACTCACTCCTCCCTGCACAGTGTACCCCAGACAGACAGCTGCTGCGTTACTGTTCGTAGCACAGGATCACTTAGGTCCTGTGAACCAGTTTGGGTCTGTCTGAAAATTGCTTGTGAATGCAGATTGTTTATAATGACTGACCTCATCGGCCTTTTCCGACCCACTCCCTCCCCGGCTGTCTGAGACAGCCTAATCAAGATGGTGGGTTGTTTTCCTGGCTTTGAATATGGGACTATAATTAAAGTAAAAACGAGAGAATCCTGCACTAGAGAGGCAGCTTTGAATCCTAAGCTTTGTTCTATGTTCTTCAGTTTCTTTCCTTGTAACCCACCCTCTTATGGTTACACCCAGTGAAAGAGTGTTAACACTGTCAAGTTCCTGATTCAGATCCCACTGATTCGGAATGTGTGATGAGGTGGAATTGAAATTGACCTGTGAACTGTCTAGAAGTAAAGTTCGTTATGCAAATTGGTATCTTAAATAGTATTTCAGAGAACATTCTCTTACTGAAGAAACAAAAACATGTCAAACACTTGTCCTCATACAGTTAGTGGCTGCCTGGGAAATCCCATGGGCGGAGGAGCCTGGTGGGCTGCAGTCCATGGGGTCGCTAAGAGTCGAACACGACTGAGCGACTTCATTTTCATTTTTCACTTTCATGCATTGGAGAAGGAAATGGCAACCCACTCCTGTGTTCTTGCCTGGAGAATCCCAGGGATGGGGGCTGACAAAAACATGTCAAACACTTGTCCTCATACAGTTAGTGGTTGCCTGGGAAATCCCATGGGCGGAGGAGCCTGGTGGGCTGCCGTCTATGGGGTCACACAGAGTCAGACACAACTGAAGCGACTTAGCAGTAGCAGCAGCACTAATTATAGATGTTTGTTTTATCAAAGGTCGAGTAGACTTCTGCATGTGCGTGCATGCTCAGTTGTGTCTGACTCTTTGTGACCCGATGAGTTGTGTTCCACACCAGGCTCCTCTGTCCATGGGATTCTCCAGGCAGGAACATTGGAGTGGATAGCCATTTCCTCCCCCAGGGGATCTTCACCACCCAGGGATCAAACCTGCGCCTCCTGTAGTTCCTATGTTGGCAGGAACTACCAGTGGCTTCTTATACCACTGAGCCACCTGGGAAGCCCCAACAGACTTCTGCCTCTTAGCAAGTATTCTTCTTAAGTAGCACTCACCTGTTTCCTTGAGACTAGCCATTGCCTGAATTAGAGGTATTTTGATAGTCTCAACATGCTTTGGGAATACATACTTGAGGAGCTTACAAGTTGGTTGGGGATGCAGATACAAATACTAGGGTCATATAGTGCTAAACTCCAGAAGAAGCATGATAAGAAAATATGTGCTATAGGAGCTTTAGTCAGCAGAGATATTTAGAAAGTTCTGAAGGCAGCACATGTACATATATATGCCATTTTCAAAAAGACCTTCAAATATATATAAAAATAAACACAAACATTTTCAAAAATTATTTCTAGGACTTGATATTTCCTCTACCCCATAAAATGTTCAGTTGATATGATATTTATGAAACCTCTCACAATTTTGGAGTCAACAGATTTTATTTGATATAGTAGTTCTTTTATTGAGTACACTTACTGTGTACCAAATATTGTGTCCCAGACACAGTTCCAAATTCTGTTTTAAGCTATTCATGGAGGGTTCAAAAACTCAGATGCTTCAACCGCCAGGTTTGAGCCGCAGGAGCTATCTAAAGCAAATTACCTGCATTTAAGGTTCTGTCGCTACTCTGCTCCATGTTGCTGTTGCAGAAATGTAGACTTGGAGTTGCCAGACTTTCCATTTAGTCAAGAGAGACAGGAAATTCACATTTTTATGGATATTTCCTGATTTTTAAAACAGTATGGGCCAAATAAAAGTTTGTGACTTGTGCATTATAGACTCAACTCCACTGTTTCCTCACAGCATCCTTGCAAGACATGGATAATCAGTTGTATTTGCCTATTTTCAACACAGCCGATAAGTAGCACAAGTAGAGTCTTACCCCGGGTCTGTCTGACTCCAGAAACTACAGCGCTACTCTGCCCTCTCTTTTCTCCCCTAGATTCTTGGGAATGGTGCTGGGGATAGTTTTGGCAGAAAAGCACTGTTTGGTTAAAGCCAAACCCTTCACAAAACCATCACATCCTATAGCCTTGTACTGCAGAACATCATCTTCTAGAGAACAGTGACGTGAAATGGCAATCCACTCCAGGGCTATTGCCTGGAAAATCCCATGGACAGAAGAGCCTAGGAGGCTACAGTCCATGGGGTTGCAAAGAGTCGGACACGACTGAGTGACTTCACTTCAATTATAACATGAAGATATTGGGTGACTAAATTCCAAACAAAAACTCTGTTACCTTTCCTGCAGATTTATTATTTCAACCTCATTCTACTTCTAGAAAAGCTGCACGAGTACTCTAAACCGTCTGCAGAGTTCTCTGCTTCACAGAGTGGCAGAAGTATTAGCGGCAGTTTACAAGGCCTGACCTTGCCAGAGACAGAGGAGGAATCCGTCGCTCTCAGGATCTCCGCAATATTCAAGCACTTTTGTTAAAATTCTGACATGAACTTTGTGGCCTGAAGGAGTTAACACACCTCCACAAACTTGCCTTCAGCTGGTAAGATCAGGCCCGTGATTATTATTATATACAGCTGTAAAAAGCTGGTTACATAGCATAAATTGCATTGAAACACTTAGGCCACAAGATTACTCAAGAAGAATTGTATTGCTTGTTCAGTCATATATTTTGATCTTTATTGCTGGTAGTTTATTCTCCTGAGAGTTGGGGATTAGCCTTGCTTTTAATGTAAAAAGTGTATCTATGAGGGTAAAAATATAAAATGAAAATAGATTTTTAATGGCAACTTTGGTTCTTAGCATTAATTTTACATGCCGTTTTCATTCTGAACTTTTAAACAGTTTGGAGAAACATATGAGAGATTTGTGAACAGGGGCAAGAGAGGGTCAAATGTATCAAATCCTTGGATTCCAGCAAATGTAGGATTTGTGGACGAGCAGAGAAGCACACATGTGTTGGGAATGTAAATTAAAATAAAACCTCACTTTGTGGAGACTTGGGAGAAGCGAACACACCACGTTATGGCAAAATGTCTGAGGCGCGTTCGTCTCCTTAATAAATTAACCAAATATTAAAATAAACATTCATTTTTATCAGTCTGCATTTTTTCCTCTCTGGATGAAAGTGTTTCAGGAAAAATCATAAAAGAATCTATGGTAGCTCAGAGAGGTTAAACTCAACAGTTGTTTTTTTTGAAGTCCCTGGCCATGAGGTTAATTGCCAAAACTGCTTGTGGAAAAGGTGGTAACAATTTAACAAGACTGTACAACTGCAGAGACTTAGATGAATATCAGGTGTTTGCAGATGGTTTTTTTCCTCACAGGAAAGGGGGTGGGGAGGAGAGGAACAGAATGAGAAACAGGGGAAGAGAGAGGCCTGAATGAAGTCCCAGCTAAACAGCCAATAATTCTTTGTTTGCTTAGCCAATCATCCTGTAATTGGCCGGGAGGTTAATAGGACTCTATTGATTGGCTGGGAGGAGTGCTTACTGTGGCTATTTTTACTGTATGCTCCCAGACAGAAGGCTGCAATTACTGGAGCTCTCATTCCCACTTTTTAGGGCCTGATTTATGAAACCCGATGAGGTCGCTCTTGGCAGTTTGTGTTTTAAGTGTTGCCTTCTGGGTCTTTGCTGCTTAGGGGTCAGTGCGCTATTTCTCATCATTTATTGTGGTCATTTGAATAGGTAAGCTTCTTTATGACTTATTGAAGGAGGAATACATTAAAAATAATCACTACCACCCACGTGGACTGAAAAGTGGGAACCATGGGACAAGCTGTGTGATAGAGCCCAACCTGCTGTAGAAAGCGAAAATTCTGCCCCCGGCAGAGAGTTCGCTGAAGATCACGAGATAAAATGCTGCGGTCCTCTCTTCATCTGCCTTCCACCGACAGGTTCCTCAGCTCTCCCTGTTTCTTGGCCTTTCTTGATGACACTTGGATTTGCTTTTGTAGAACTTCTAATAATTGGATTTGGTGGCTGTTATTTAGAGCTCAGGAAACTGAGGCCACGTCCACAAAATGCCTCGCACCATCCATTGTTTCCAGGGCTCCTGACAGGGCCCTTCCGTCTTAACCCATCCTGACCTGGTCCTGACCCGAGCGTTACTAATAAGGTACTTACCTCATCGTTTCATTTCTCACGTGCTAAACGTGACTATAAATCCTTCCGTTACTCAAGATCTTGGTTTTTCCACCCTCACTCAAACCTTCTTTTGTAGTTCAGCATTCCCTGGGAACCCATCTAAGGGAAGTAAATCTCTGCTGTTGATAAGGCCCTGAGCCACAGGTTTCTGGACAACTAGAGTTCACCTGTACCGCCAGCCGGTCCCTGCAGGCTGCGATGACCCCACTTACTGCTGCTGCTCCCTCCTGTTTCTCCTACTTCTCTAACTGTACCACTGCTGTTCAAACAAACAAAACATATTTAGGACTCCTGTAGATCCTCGCTTTGCTTCTAAAGCTCTCCATCATTCAGCATCCACGTTTGAATGACCGCCCCATTCTAGGCACCCTTGCCGGTACTGCAGGTACAGGGATGATGACGATAGATAGACCACAGCTTTTCATCCTGATCTCACTCCCCCAAACATGGCAAACGTTGCTAACTACACCCAGCAAACTTTCTATAAGACATGTGACAAGCAGCACCCCCACAAAGTGACCCAGTGCGAGAGGAGCAAGGGTCCTCTATCTGCCTGTGAAGAGCAGCATTGTGACAGGAAGCAGAGGCCGTGGCAGAGAAGCACGCCTTAGCGACTAAACAACGAGAGGCTAAGGTGGGCGGACTAGGTTATCCCCTCCTTGAACTGGGAGGAGATACAAGAGAGGATCAAGGGATCCAGTTCAGAATTTCATGTTTCATTTTATTATGAAGAGTGCAAGATCTTGAGATTATGTGTGTGTGTGTGTGTTTTTTTTTTAAGACCACTACTGTCCCAATACTGTGGGACTTTCCTGGTGGCTTAGTGGTAAGAATCTGCCTGCCTATGCAGGAGACACATGTTCGATTCCTGGGTTGAGACGATTCCTTGGAGGAGGAAATGGCAACCCACTCCAGTATTCTTGCCTGGGAAATCCCATGGACAGAGGAGCCTGGTGGGCTACAGCCCATGGGGTTGCAAAAGAGTTGGACACGACTTAGCAACTAAAGAACAACATCCATCCTAAGACTGCAGATTCCTGGTCATTTTCCTTTTGGAGGGTAAGAGGTGCCCTTGAGCTTGGTGGGGACACCTCCCTCTAACGAGGTGGTGAAGGATAGGATTGCCCTACCTGTAGCAGAGGAGCTATCCACAGCCTTCCAGAGATGCTTTTTCTATCACTGAACCACCTGTTACTAAATTTTCTTACTTATGATATCTTGACATTGCAGGAGTTAGTGCCTTTCCTTTATCCTTTAAAAATTTTTTTCTTCTGTCATCTTACTCTCACGATTATTCTTCTAACCTTCCTGAGTTCGCTAGAGCTCAAAAGAGCCTTGATAGTTTTCTCCCCCGCTTGTCAGTAGAACTCTGTCTTCCTGTTCCTACTACAAATAAGAGTGGCCCTTTCCTGTCATGCCCCCTCCTCTACCTCATGACCTCACTTTAGAAGTCTGTTCTGATTAGGATTTCATCTTTTGTGAGTTTTTTCCAACTATTCTGTGTGGTTACCATAATGTTATGAGGTAGGACGGGGTCATCTGAGTGAGTGTTCACACAGTGCTCTCAATGAGACAGTTACTTATGTAACTTCTCATAATTGGATTTGGTGGCTGCTATTTTAGAGTTAAGGCAACTGAGTTCATGTTCAAGGGAAGCAAAATGTTAGTGTTAAATATCCCATAGGGTAGTCTGCCACCAATTCCGCTAGAGTTTAAGAATATTACTCCTACCTCTCCCCCTGCTTCATGTCTAGGCAAAATTATATTTTCTCTCCGTTTTCTTGCTATGTTACACTTTTTACTATGACTCTCATAGGGAAAGAGATGACTTAATGTGCTTAAAAGATCTGACCTCACCAGCCTGCCACCCCAACCCCCCACCACCGTTGTAATGTGACAGCTCTTATTTTCCTAAATTTGGAATTCATAAGAGAAAGTAGCTTGGTACTTTTAGACAGACCACGTGTTCTTTATCCTTTGCTTTTACCATAATCCCGAAATCTCAGAGTCCCAGTGAACGGTCCCTGAAATGCATTCTCTGCACCTTTAGAATCCTTGTACTGGCTTTTCTTTTTCTTTCTTTCTTTTTTTTTTTTTTTGCTAAACTTCACTATTTAACTTCATTATCAACTTTAATACCAGAACTCAGTAGCATTTATGATTCTTTAGTAACATGGTGAAGCCTCAACTCTTATCTTTCCATTTGTGGGTAGAGTCTGCTACTGTTTGTTCCAAAGGAATTAACACACCACCACCAACAGCAAACATTTCAGAACAATCCATGATCTGGCACTCGCCAGTTTAAAGCTCTCATCATTTAAGTATCCCTTTGCTGGTGATAAAGGAATCATGAGAAAGGAGAATAAACAGATCCATTCTTTTAAAGAATGGAAGCAAGGGCTGAGTAAGTGAGCTTGCTGTTGGTTCCCTGGGACCACGTGGTTCTCTCGAAGGACCTTTGTCTGAAGATGTCTGTCACCCTGCCGGCCTTCTGTTTTGTTTTCTTTTGAGCCAGCCGTCTCTTTTGCTGGATAAGCATGTATAAAAAGGGAAGGGAGGATGGGAAGGAAGGAAAGAAGGTAGGGAAAAAGGGAGGGAGGGAAGGAGAAAGGAAGGGGAGGAAGAAAACCCATGTAGTGAAGCAGAGATTTTTGAGGTGAGTGTTGGGAGCAAATGCAATATTTAGAGACAGAACTATTTTTAAAACTTTGGGCACTGACTCAGCCATGACACATTCACCTTTTTGGGAAAACTCAGGGAGATTTTTTGGCAAAACTCTTTCATCTTGTTTTCATAGTTCCGGTGTACAACTGCCACCACAGGTGTTTTACATTCTTGAGAACAAAAACATGACTATTGGTTAATCACCAGAATATTCATTATTTAATGAGTTTCACATAAAAAGGAATAAAATCTATTGTGAATGAAGTTACTGGCTCAAAATATAGTTTTATTTTTAAAATGTAAACTTAAAGTATTCTTTTGATTAAAGGCAACTGTTTCTTTGGGGTTTTTTTTTTTTTTGGCTTGCAAAGGCAAAAGAAATCATTTCAGAAATGTGTTCCCATCTGCAGTTTTCCTTGAAATTGTCTTTTGAATATAGAAAAGTGACCAGTGCACAATACACAGAATTTGTAATGAGACCTTTCAGGCATCATGGAAGGTCTCTGCATGGTTCTCTCATGTGAGATGACCTCAACAAACTCAGTTTTGCTATACAATGGAAAAGAAAAAAGCATGAGATACTTACATATCATTTCCACCCTAGAGCATAGATTAAAGAAGTTTTAATAGGGAGTGAAAAAATTGATAAGCATAATCTGATATGAATTTCTGTGAATGTTATCAGAGGCAAGTAGTAGTAGCTCAACTAAATTGGTATCTTTATATGAGAACTTGAACTTAAATATCTCCTGAGGCTTTGGCGGCATCATCAAGGATGTGTGCTTTATTCTTTGTGATAGATTGTTGTTATCAAGAGAAATGAGCATTTGTGTTCAGAAATGGATAATTCACACATCTCGTTTTTCTCTATTTAATCAAACTTAAATTTTAGTTTGAGTGGTGGCAAAAAAAAAAAAAAAGCTCCAGGAAAAAGTGTATTATTTAACTTGAATTTTAATTTAAATTTGTCACCCAGTGCTGAGGTTTTACATCTGTCTAGGGGCACACGCTGCTGGTATTTGTCAATAAGCAAAAGAAAAACACTGGCTTTCAGATAATAGGCCTTTGGTGAACTGGCGACAGTCATGCTAGCGAGAATGCTCAAATGACTTCAGCTCTTTCCAGCTTCATTATGTCAGGCTGGCAGATCACATGTGGCATTATGGAAATCAGCAAATGAAAACCATATTGATCAGCACTGAGAACAAATGTAAAAAAGGTGGTCTCGAGGAGGAGCTGAGGCGAAGAATGCTTTCCTGGTCAACCTGATAGGCTCTTGTTAAGGCCTTTTAATCATTTATTAACGTAACCCTCCTTCTTCCCTTTCCACTCCGATTACCTCAGCCACAGAGCATCCTGCTCCATTTATCTTTTAATGTTTCCTTTATTTAATTTATTTTTAAGCTCTAAGTTATACTCTTATTTCAGAATTGAGTTTTACTTTTCATGGGATTGTTTTAAGTGACTTAAATGACTTTTCCCAACAAGCTCACCAGGCATTCAAAGGAAGAAAAAGCCTTTGCTGAGATCCACCTATCAGCAAATAATTTACTTGGTATGCACCACAACCAAAAGCAGAGAGACGGAGAGAGACAGTCAGCTAGACACATTTAAAAAAAAAGAGAGAGTGCGCAAAAGAAAGAGAGAGTTGTTCCTGAGCCTGATTCTCTGGTTAAGATTTGAGTCAATGTTCCAATTTTAAAGTTTTTGTTTTTTGTTTTCTTTTTTTCCCCAGAGTTTGGAATTTAGCTTGGTATAATTGCTTCAAGCCTATTAGTGAAATCTCAGTCTTCTTTCCTTTCCTTCCCTAACCTGTGACTGAAGTAGGAAGGTGGAGCTGTCATTCATCTTGTTACTTTGGGAGGAAAAATGGGAGTAATATTGGGTCTGTGTAAATGAGAGACGGAAATACACGTCTGGGGTTTGTGGAGAATAGTTTGCCTTGAGTTTCCTCACTGAAGACACTTCTTGGGTTTGCAGGCTTTGCTCTTTTCCTAAATCACATTCAAACCTAGGTTTGACCAGCCTGCCTTCTCTCCCCACCTCTTCCCTCCCTCGCTCTCTCATTCCCTCCAGCCCTGACCTCCCCTGACATTTTTATGTGCAGGTTCATCATTTAGTAAGAAATTTCAAAGGTGTTTTCTCATATGGAACCGTGTTCTTTTGTGGTTGATGAGTAACCTGTGGACGTGATCCTTTGGAATACTAATTGGCATATGACAATAGTTGTTTCTATCCCACTTCAGGGCATAAATCACTCCTAAGCAAGACTGATGCACAAAAGAAACACAGAATATAGATATAATTTAATGCCCTGAAACTGATGTGTTCAAACCAACTCTGTGATGGACTCTTTTCAAGAGTTATTTAGCTAATTGACAAAACTGAATGTTTCCTGTTTTTTTTTTCCTTTCAAAGACACCTTAAAAAAAAAAAAAAGACCAACAGACTCCTTAACATTAAACAATTGAGGTATCACTTTCTTGTAAATTTAACATTGAATTCTGAGATGGATATTCATTAAAAATGTGTTTCATCTCTGGATGCTGTGGGTAATCAGATCATTGAACTTTCTTTTCGTCCTGGACTCCTTGTGTGTGGCCATTTGGGCATCATTCTTTTTATCTTTGCTTTCCTGTGTTTCCTTTACTTGCCTGGGCATTTTGAGGGAATATCTCTGATTGATTTGGATATCAAAAGATGTGCCATATGTAGACCTAATTTATATAAATAGAATCAGAAATTTTATTTTATTTTGGTGGTCCCCTGGGACTCCAAAGATCTATTCAATAATGGATTTGAAAAATCCATGTATAAAATCTATTTTATGTTTTCTTCTTGCATACTCATTGATTCCTAAGTGCTTTTCCTCATAGACTCACATTACTGTCCCACGTTCCTCTCTGGGCTCTACATCAAATAGTGGAGGAATTACAGCAGGAGTGCTATCTAGGGAAGAGTTACTCCCCTTGTTTGTTGCAGAAGAGCAGAACATTAAACAGTGAGTGGACTATGCAGAAACCTCTCCCTCTCCGGATCTTTTTTTTTCCCCCTCTGCCTCCCTCCCTTCCTCTTTTTTTTCCACTGTTCCCTCTCCTTCTCTTCCTCCCTTTCTCTCTCTCCTCATTCCCAATGGGAGTGTTGTTTATAGAGCATTATAATTTATAACTGAAGAGAGTGGATTTAATTTCAGTGGAGAGGCTCGCCAGCAGGGCGCCAGCCTGCAATCATATGAATCAGCAAGCTGCAAACTCTATTGAATGGAAAGTATTATCGCTGGCCACAAACGGACACTGTTTCTCCTAAACAACTCCCTTGGTGCAGGAAGACCTTGTCTTCATTCATCTATTTTACATATCTACTTCTGTTTTAATTTTGCCATTTCCTAAAAGTGTTTTCTCTTTAGATTGCAACTTTTCTCTACCTTATTTCCTGACCCAACATTGGAAACTGCTATTGTATATTTTTGGCTGATTTGATATTTCTTCTATCTCCATACTTACCATGTATGGCTTTAGTTTTCCCTTCCCGTCTCCTTCCTGCATACACGTCTTTTTTCTGTTTTAATGGGAGCTGTTAAATATGCAAACAAGACTGTGATGAACCATTAGCATTAATATTGTAAAATGCTAGTCAATTTCATTCACCTAAAATTTTATTTAATCATGGATATTTTACTTATACTCATATTTTTTTCTACATGGAAAGGTTTATTTTCTTGTCCTTCAAACATCTGAGCGGTGATTTCTTATTCTTTATATGACCCATCAAAGCTCTTGTAATGTTCGTACCTGCACCTTCTGCCAAGTTTTTTTAAGTGTTTTGGTCATTTTTCAGAGTGCTGGAATATGTGCATGACTTTTTGTGCTTGGTATTTGTTTTAATCCACCATCGGCTGCTTTCATATAATTAGGCTAAATCTCTGAGTCATTTTGAAAAATCAAGTTAGACCTACAAGGCTGGTACCTTTTTCAAAAGTATTTTACTGAATTCACGTATTGTAATTGTTGTTAATTTTGATACTGAGTCTTTAGTTGAGATGAAGCAAATTGCATCAGTATTGCATCAAATATCAGGCTGTCTTCATCCAGGCTTTAGAATAATTTCAACATTCATGTCTTAACAATGAAATTCAAGTTGAACTAAAAGCATGATTCTGGTATTTGCTTTAAAGAGAGAGAGGAACCGTACATGAGGCAGTAAGGAAGCTGCTGTAAAGGAATTTTATTTAGACATCAATGGGAAAACCAGACTAGTCCCACTACATTTGTGTAAAATAAAGGTCTTATGTGTTTAGAAAATGCTAACAAATGCACAGGTTGCCAAGTAATGAAAATGCTAAAAGCTCAGAAAATTGATACAAAGTTCACATGTTCTACTGTCAGAAATGTGTTTATTTTCTTACAGGTATAAAGGAGAGAAATTATTTATATACCAGCTTGCATATTTTCTTGACTCAATATAACATCAACAAATCAAATATATGTACATAATTTTTCTCATTTAAAGGACAAACTTATGAATCCGTTTGTATTCATAAAATATATCCTTTAAAGCCTGAGAAGAGAGTTATAGTC
>SJYX01001344.1:10340-24252 GCA_006410675.1 Oreotragus oreotragus
TAGGTTATAAAAATAAAAATTAGAGAAATAGAGGACTTAAAAATTTACAAAAGTTAAAAAAAAAGAAGAAAAAACAACCACGCAACAACATCAACATGAAACAGAAAAAAAAAAAAAAAGAATGATTATAAAAATAGTAAAGATATATCTGGCCCTTTCTCTGGTGTTGTGGGCAGTGTGGGGTTCCCTCTGTTTGACTTCTTCTGTTTGCTGGTCTCTTCAGTGTCTGATTTCCGTCTTGACACAAGGAGGACGTCTTGACACTAGGAGGGCGGTGGTGGTGGACACTTTTTTTTTTTTAGGCTCACTTGTTCAATTGCGCTGTGAGGAGGGAGGGATGCTGCGAACAAGTAGTACTGGCGTGTGCTTGCAGTGTCTCATCCACGCTGGGCCTGCCCCTGCTCGCGGTGCACACCGCTCAGGCTCTGCGTTGCTCTGCCAGAGAACCGTCTGAGGCCGGCCCTAGGCTTCATGCACCTCCCCGGTCTAAGCCACTCAGGCTCGGCGCTCAGGTAGCCCTCAGAGGCACGGATTTGGTTGGCTTTGCATTTGGTGCCCTTCCCAGGTCCGAGTAGTTCAGGGGTTTGGCGAGCGCAGTCACTGGGACTTAATCGCCTTTCCCTGCTGCTCAGGTTTCTGGGTGTCCCGCTGGCGTTCCTTCTCAGGCAGGTGATGACTGTCCAGAACCCCCAGAAGTCTTAGTTGGCAAAGAAGCTTGCTTGCATTTTGGTAGGCAGTGTCTCTCTTGGGCTGCGATTGCCCCCTCCCAGCCCTTAAGGCTCTGGCTGCCTGTCACCGGAGGGGGGTGTTCTGCAGCCGGCTATTTCCGCTCCGTCCTTTGTTCTGTGCGCGGTCCTGGCAGTGTCTTATGTTCAAGCGTTTCGCGTGGTAGCTATCCCTCAGTCTGGTTTGCTAGCCCAAGTGAGTTCGCTCTGGTTACGCGCAGGGCGTTCCGGCCCCATTCTCAAAAAAAAAAAAATGCCCTGCAGCCTGTGCCTCCCGTGGCCCGATTCTTAAAAAGCACTGCAGCCTGCGCCTCCCGCGCCTCCCGCGCCTCCCTGCCCAGCCCCCACTTGCCAGTGGCGGGTGCAGGCGTCTGTGCTGCTTTTCCACTGGGGGAGTTACTGTTGGGCTCGTAATCTGTTGGTTTTCATTATTTGTTTATTTTTCCTTCCTGTTAGGTTGCCCTCTGTGCTTCCAAGGCTCGGCACAGACTCGGCAGCCAGAATGTGTCCTGGTGTTTGGAAACCTCTCTTCTTAAGAGTCTCTTCCCGGGACGGGACTCCCTTCCCGGGACGGAGCTCCTTCCCTACCTCCTTTGTCTCTTTTTTTTTGTCTTTTATATTTTTTCCTACCTGTTTTTGAAGCCAGTGATCTGCTTTTCTGGGTGCCTGATGGCCTCTGCCAACATTCAGAAGTTGTTTTGTGGAATTTACTCAGTGTTGAAATGTTCTTTTGATGAATTTGTGGGGGAGAAAGTGGTCTCCCCGTCCCATTCCTCCGCCATCTTAGGACCGCCCCCTGTAATCATTTTTAAGTTCAGAAATAAGCTATTTTAGTTTCTAGTATTCTACCCTTACCATCTTTTTCTAAATATGATTATTCTGAGTGTTTTTTTAAACTTTGACACCAGATTTTTAGATTAAAAATAATTCACAAATTTTTTTTTTCAAATTTTTTTTCAGATTTATTCCTTGCCTGAGTGCCTTCTTCCCTTCATCTCGTACATTTGAAATTCTCTTTGGTGAGTAGTAAATCATCTTAGACTGTCTTGTGCCATACTGAGCAAAAATGTCACCTCGTTTATCAGTTCTAATGAGGTAATGAACCTAGAGCCTGTTATACAGAGTGAAATAAGTCAGAAAGAGAAAGACAAATAGTGTATAATAATGCATATATATGGAATTTAGAAAGATGGTATCAACGATCCTACATGCAGGGCAAGACAGGGAGACACAGATGTAAAGAAGAGTTTTGGACTCAGTGGGAGAAGGCGAGGGTGGGATGATTTGAGAGAATAGCATTGAAACATGTATACTTCCATATGTAAAATAGAATGCTCGGTGCAAGTTCAGTGCATGAAGCAGGGCACCAAAACCAGTGCTCTGGGACAATCCAGCGAGATCGGGCGAGGAGGGAGGGGGAGAGGGGCTCAGGATGAGGGGGACACATGTCCAGTTCATGTTGATGTATGGCAAAAACCATCACAATAGTATAAAGTAATTATCCTCCAATTATAATAATTAAAAGTGAGGAAACTGAAAAAAATTACAGTTAATAAGCAAAGATCAAGTCCCCTCCCTTTCTCTGAATTCAAAGAGACCTACATCTTGGAGGGTTTTATGTGTGGGACATCGTGTAATAAAATAGACATATTTTCAGCTGTGGTTTTACCAAAGATATAAATTAAAGTAATTATCCTCCAATTATAATAATTAAAAGTGAGGAAACTGAAAAAAATTACAGTTAATAAGCAAAGATCAAGTCCCCTCCCTTTCTCTGAATTCAAAGAGACCTACATCTTGGAGGGTTTTATGTATGGGACATCGTGTAATAAAATAGACATATTTTCAGCTGTGGTTTTACCAAAGATATAAATTGTGTGTATGTGTTAACATGTGCACGCACAAGTGAATATTTCTGGTCTCAGCTCGTCACCAGAGAATCACGGAGGTATGACATTAGATCTTGTGAAATTAAAGGCATCTTTTTGAGAAATGGGAAAAGAACATTTAACACGATAAAACCAAGAAAAAAAAATGTTTCATTCTTTCCTTTCAAAAAAAGAAAGAAAAAAAAAACCACCTAGTTTAACTGGTTACTCTAATGGTCTGTTTTCTCCATTTCTATGATCAGTGAAAAATGAGCTGTGAGGTGATATTAAGATGTTTCCCTCAGGTCCCTTTTTGACTTTTCTGTGAAAATGAAGAACGATGGGCTGGATTGACCTGGAACCTTCCAACAGAGCCTCTCTATTCATGATAAAAAAAAAGATTGCTCAGATCCTATTTCCAAGCTGACCCCTTACAATGTTTTTTGTACTGGTGGATATATATTTGCAATTCTGTATTTTTTAAATATTTCAATGCAATCTTATAATAAAGAATTACCTGCTTGGTATCAGCTTGACCCAATCTTGAAAGAAAAGTTTCTTTTGCTCAGATATATGACAGATGTTCCTGGTGTTACATGGGATGGGCATTAAGGACAAACTTGGCCCCCTTGCCCTTCAGCCTCTCACTTGATTATTCAGTTATACCCAGTTCTCTTCACTCAGCTCACACCTTCTCATAAACGGCTTCTCTCTGGGACTGAGGGAGCCCACTAGTAACATGGAGATGAGAGACTAGACCAGAAACTCTGAGTGTGAGCAACACTGACCCCTGAAATGATTAGCCAAATTAGCTGCGTGTCTGTGTGTGGCAGTTCTGGTTTGGAGGGAGTGTCTGGCGGTAATTAGAATTTTAAATAGATCCCAGTCCTCCCTGAATGGGAAAGGAAAACTGTAGGATAGAGGCAGGATTACAGGCTCAGAATCAGATGGCTTCTATGAATAAGACTAAATCTGAAGGGAGATTTCTTTTACGTCCCGACGTTCAGACCTCCACTGGCTTTCATTTGTTCTTGGGACAAAAGCTTGACTCCTCGCTGCGGCTCCACAGCCCTCTGTCAAGCTCAGGGCCCCGTCAGTGTCTCCAGCCTCATCCTGGGAGCTGACCCTTTGCTCGTGGTTCAGCCTGTCCTGGTCTCATTTGCCTTTTCTCTGTTTCCAAATACCAAAACCATTTCTGTCTGACATGGTAGTTTCTTTTCTCCCCTTCAAGCCACGGCTGGTGGAGGCCCTTTGTCACCCTTCAAGTCTAGGCTCAGAGAGGTCTCCCATCCCCTCCTAACAGTCTCTCTCCTGCTACCCAGCTTTATTGCCTGTGTGTCAGTCGCTATCAGCAGAAATGATTGCCCTTCTTCGTGGGTTATTTTGAGTCCTTCCTGGTTCCCCTCTTTTTAGGGGGTCATAGTGTTCCTCTTCTTCCCAGCATGGCTGCAGTACCTGATACTGGAAATGTCTGTAGATGACAGGACTATGGGTTGGGCTGAATAATCCTCAGGGAAGACCAAGAGAACAGGGCNGGTTCCCCTCTTTTTAGGGGGTCATAGTGTTCCTCTTCTTCCCAGCATGGCTGCAGTACCTGATACTGGAAATGTCTGTAGATGACAGGACTATGGGTTGGGCTGAATAATCCTCAGGGAAGACCAAGAGAACAGGGCAGGTGATGAAGATGTTTCTCATGTTCTGGACATTTCAGCTGTAATTGATCTTTCCCCCATGTGACTTAACTACTCAAAAGAAGAGCCAAGAAATACAGGAAGTCCTGAAAAGCCCTACAGAACCGGTGTCCTCAAGCAGTGGGCTAAGGTGGCCCCGCGTTTAGTCTGCTGGGTTTACTCCGCTCCGGCCCCCAGATCTAATCTCTGCCCATCCAGGGACCAGTCACCATCGTGGACAGCAGCTTTGCCACCTAGAAGTTCATGTGCTCAGTGTCAGCGATTGTGATTTCAGTGCGCTGGGGATGAGCAGAAATCCAAAACCTAATGGGGCAGGAAGGAGACGCTGCCCGCCCCCACCCCGACCCCAAGAGCTTCCAAGTATGTGTGGGTGGAGAAAATAGGAGAGGGTGAGACCTGGAGACCCTTGCTCTGAGACTTCCTCATCTCAAATGCCTTTGCACGTGGACTCCATAATGTCCCCAGGTGGCGGCAGACTTTCGCAGGAGGGCCAGTCTCTTGATTTTCATACTGCACGTGCAGTGTCCTTTGGGTGGTAGCTCTTGGGCACTCCTCTTGTGATCCCCTTTGCCAGGAAACTCCTGTGCGCTTTAGTCTTACTTAGTCCAGTCATCAGGGAGGAGAGGTAGACAAATGGGGAAAGTGGAGGGAGCCCGGTGGGGTCTGCAGAAGGCTTCTGGCACCAGTGAGTGGAGCGTGCGCCCATCCCAAGTGTAGTTGCAGGGACAAGGGGTGTGTGGATCTGTTGGAAGAGAATGTCTCCGTTCAGGCTGGAGCACCTGGAAGTGGGTTTGTTGGAGAGCCCGCATGGAGTGGTTTGAGGTTCTACTGCCTGAGCTCGTGTTCCCCGGGACAGCAGTGCTGAGGCTGACATGTGCCTGCACAGGTTTGATTTGACAACTCATGACCACACGTGAGCAGCAATGAAGGATGTGGAATTCAGCCAAGAGAAGTCTTTTCCACTGTTAGAAGTGTGACCTGGGCTGAGCCCACAGGCACCTGTAGGTACAGGAGGATGGGAGGCTCGGCTTGAGGGGCTGGTTCTAGCAGTTGCCCCCAGCATCCACTCCACTCCCTTGCCGGGGATCAGCCTGAAAAAGAGAGAGAGAGAAAAAAAGAAAAACATGGGGAGACCAAGCTTCTTCGGTGAGCGAGGCTCTTGTAACTTTTATTTTTGAAAGGGACTTTTGTACCTTGACTTGTACATAGAGGGAAATGAAAGATGTAAGGTCATACAGAGTCAGCCCAAATATTCCAGCAGTTTTTTCCTTATCGAAACCAGGATTTTTTTCTGTAAACCCTTCTCATAGACAGTGTTGTATACATTATCTTCTGGCCTTGGAGGCCTGTGGACATTTTATGACCCTTTTTTGATAAAGGCTACTGCTGCTAAGTTACTTCAGTCGTGTCCGACCCTGTATGACCCCATAGACGGCAGCCCACCAGGCTCCCCCGTCCCTGGGATTCTCCAGGCAAGAACACTGGAGTGGGTTGCCATTTTCTTCTCCAATGCATGAAAGTGAAAAGTGAAAGTGAAGTCACTGTGTCGTGTCCGACTCTTTGCGACCCCATGGACTGCAGCCTACCAGCCTCCTCCATCCATGGGATCCTCCAGGCAAGAGTAACTTATTTTCCTTCAAAGTGTTTTTTTTTTTTTATATATATTTCTAATATATGTCAGCCTCAGAACATGTTAAACAGAGTTACATTTCTCACAGAGCAAAGGTGTAGTGAGTTACAAGAAAGAACCAATTAGCTCAAAGTTCTGATACGGTTAATTTCAAGGCTGCACTTGTTTTTCTTACATTCCAAGTATGTTAACTAATGTACTCCAGGTGCACAGTGGATAAGAGATATGGGAACTTAGCAACAAGCATTGGCCCAATAATGAAATCCTACGCCAGCACTACTCTAATAGCTTTTAACTCTTGGAAAGGCTCTATGTTTTAGGCTTCCCGTGCCTCTCACTGTTGGTAGGCTGTGAACAATCATATGTGTAGCTGCAAGAGTCTGGATAAACCTGCCAAGCAAGCTAGAATGTTAACAGAAGGAGTTTGATTTGAAATATTCCTCTCGTGTCCAGGAGACTTATTAGCTAGAGCCCTAAGTTGATTTTCTCCAGAGAAAGGTGGTCGGGGATAGCCCCCTGTGAATGTCAGGAGAGCTGATGAAAGGCACAAAGCAGTAAGACAGACAGATTCTGGTTTGGGGGTAGATGCTCCAGCAGGCCCAGGAGCCCCTCGAATCCTGATCCGCCTTTGCCTATCAGGTCTTCTCCGCATGACCTTTGTCATGGGTGGGATTTCCCATGGTGGCTCCCGGCACTCCCTGGCTTTTGTTGGCTCCTTTAGCAGGCAGGCACTGTAGAGTAACAGGGAAAATCTCAGGTCATTTTTTGCATCAACTTTGGTATCATTGTGTACTTGGTGCCGCCGCTGCAGAAAGGTTCATGTGCCTTTGGGAAGATACCAAGAGAATCTAGAGTGTTTCCTTGGAAGATGCTGAGGTCCCACTGGGCCATGTGCATCATTGGAATTATCCCTCTTTTTCATAGCCTTTGGAGATTTCGGTGTTTGACCTGGATCACTCACTGTAAATGAAACTACGATGTCTTGTGTCTGTGGATCCTTGGGTGTCCTCTTTTGCATTTTGCCTCATGCATGAGTCATCACATCTTGGAATGCTTTGTGTTTGTATAAGAGGGTTAGAGGCTCATTGTGGGCTGTGGACACTCTGTTGGACACCATGAAAGTTTGTAAGTTGGTTTGAGTCCCGCTGGGAAAATAGGAGTATGAAGGTTAAGATTGGACTTCCCTGGTGGCTCAGACGGTAAAGCGTCTGTCTACAGTGCAGGAGACCCGGGTTCGATCCCTGGGTTGGGAAGATCCCCTGGAGAAGGAAATGGCAACCCACTCCAGGACTATTGCCTGGAAAATCCCATGGACAGAAGAGCCTAGTAGGCTACAGTCCATGGGGTCGCAAAGAGTCGGACACGACTGAGTGACTTCACTTCACTTCATTTCAAGGTTAAGATTACAGAATGCTTGTTACAAGGTGGTCCTGCTCTGTAGGGATCTCTGGGCCCAACCTGAGAAGAGTCACGAAGTCCTGTGATGTAGGGAAGCTGGCTCCGAAAAATCAGAGGGCTGCGATTCTACAGTGATCTGCAGCCCGGAGGCTCGTGCTCTGGAAGATGCAGCTGCAGCTGTCTTGCTGCCAAGCTGGGTTCTGTGTTATCCACTCCTGTCCCTCCCAAAATAAGCACACACACAGGCACAGTCCAGAAAACACGGACTCTTAGCGGCACTGTTGGTGGTAATGTTAGTGGTACTGCTGTGTTGGAAAATACAATGGAAGTTCCTTAGCAAATTAATATAGAACAGTTCTACAGTCTCTCAAACCCATTTCTGACAGAGATCCAAAGGGAGAGCAGTCAGTTTTTCAGAGATACGTCCGGAGTCCCATGAGTGTGACTGGATCGGCAGTACCCAAGCCACAGACACAGCCCAGACGTCTCTGGACAAAAGAACAGGTAACAAAAGTGTGGTATAGAAATGCTTATTATCTACTGTATATTCATGAACTATTTGTCTCTCTGTATAAATATAAAAATCAAGGATCCTGCCTTTATGCCAAAATGAACGAACCTAGAGAACATTATGCCAAGTTAAATAAGCCTGACAAAGCAGAACAGACACTGGATGTGGGAACTAGGCTTGTCAAACTCACAGAGCCCTCGAGTAATAAGGCTGTTACCAGGAGCTGGGTGGAGGGGGAAAAGGGGCACTGGTAGGCAAAGAGCAGATTTGCAGTTGTAAAATAAGTAAGTTCTGGGGTTCTGAGGTACTGCAAGCTGCCAGTAGTGTTTCTCTATCCTTGAAATTCGCCCAGAGAGAAATAATACAGTGTACTCACAGGTGGAAGTGTAACTTACTCGACTGTAACAGTTATTCAGTGTATGAGTCTATCACATGCTCACTTTATACACAGTACGTTTATAGCATTTTTGTTAGTTACACCTTAGGAAGGCTGAGAAAGAAAGAGAGAGTTGGGGGGTGCTCTTCTCCTCTGAATGGTGCCCAGTCCAGGCTTCACGCTTCATTCATGAGGCATTTTGCATGCCCATGTTTTGTACCTTCTGACCAGAGATTTCCCCTTCCAGTAGTTTGTGTTGGTCCACAGCTCGAGAATGTTTAAGATGCCCCAGTTGATTGCAGTCTGGATCATTCACTGAGCATCAGCACTCTTGAGTCCTCCCAGTCCTGAGGGCTGAGATCTGGACTGAGGAGGGCATGGTCTGTTCTGACTGGGGATGGATCAGGGCCTGTCGTGTGACCTGAAGGAGAGTGCCTGGTCAGCGGAGGTGCCCCCTGCCCCTGTGGACATGAGGCCTCAGCAGGAGAGGAGTGTGATCTGAGGGAAAGTGTGGGAAAGTCCCGTGCTCTCTCTGTGGGAGTTGACCATCCTGAGTCCCTCCTGAGACAGTGGCCACAGGGGACTGTCTGTTCCTCATGGTGAGGGCTTCCCTGTGTGTGTGGTTTGGAGCTCAGGAAGGGGATATGTTGACTCTAAGTGTTAAATAGCATGTTTTCAACTTTCATGATAGACCTCTGAAGACTTATGTTGCCTGAGGAAGCTCTGAAGTTAAGGAAGAGGAAAGGAAAGGAGCGAGGCATGGCTGTTTGTCAGGTAAGGTCATACTTAGTCTGTCCTTTCCTGAAATGCCCTTCTCTGGACTCTAATCGTGTCTGACTCCGGAGTGTCCTGCCTGACTCCTGTACACGCACACTCACCCGGGGCCTTCCCTCAGGGCCTGTCGTCTCCACTTAGATCCCGTCTCCCCATGACCCGGTGACCTGGCCCTTGTGAGGAGGCTCTGTCAACCAGGGTAAGGAAACTGCGGGTGTAAGTCAGGTATTACTGTGCACAATAGCGGGTAAAATCTGGGAATCAGATCGATGAGGGGCAGTTTGTTCTGACTTTCTTAAGGCAGTTCAAACTAAAATGTGCGTCAGTCTCTTTAAATCCTTATTGCTAGTAGAATGGAAAGTTCAGAAATAGACACTAGTGATCCAGTGTTTTTTAGTTTAGATTTAAGCTATGAAATGAATCTACTTTGGCAGGTGGAAATTTTCGTCACCTCCATTCTTCAGAGGTTGTCCTTTCACTCTGTGTATTGAATCCTTTGACACAGAGATGTTTTAACCTTTAATGCAAGCAAGATTCCACCTACATTCTTTTGCTGCTGGATCTCTATTTTCTCAGCAGACTGTCCTTTCCATTTTGTGTATCTTGACATTCTTGTGAATAGGCCTTAGATATACACAGAGAATTATTGTGAATAGGCCTTAGAAATACACAGAGAATTATTTCTGAGTACTGTGTTCTGTTTAGTTGGTTTATTTGTCTGTTTTTATACCAGTACCACATCACCTTGATTACCTTGTAATAGGTGTTGAAACAGAAAGACCTCCCTCTTCCTTCTTCAAGAGTTTTGCTGTTTGCTTTTTGAATAGTTCTGTGACTTTCACCATGTTTTATCCTGCTTCTGCAAAGATTGTCCTGGCAGTTTTGATAATGAGTTAATTGGTTGATTGATCCTTTGTGGGGTTATTAAAGAATCTGTTTGACATAGCATGTTTCTTTTGTAACCTTTATGATTTTTACCGGTGAAACTTTGTCATGTGGGAAAGCAGATANTCTCAGGTCATTTTTTGCATCAACTTTGGTATCATTGTGTACTTGGTGCCGCCGCTGCAGAAAGGTTCATGTGCCTTTGGGAAGATACCAAGAGAATCTAGAGTGTTTCCTTGGAAGATGCTGAGGTCCCACTGGGCCATGTGCATCATTGGAATTATCCCTCTTTTTCATAGCCTTTGGAGATTTCGGTGTTTGACCTGGATCACTCACTGTAAATGAAACTACGATGTCTTGTGTCTGTGGATCCTTGGGTGTCCTCTTTTGCATTTTGCCTCATGCATGAGTCATCACATCTTGGAATGCTTTGTGTTTGTATAAGAGGGTTAGAGGCTCATTGTGGGCTGTGGACACTCTGTTGGACACCATGAAAGTTTGTAAGTTGGTTTGAGTCCCGCTGGGAAAATAGGAGTATGAAGGTTAAGATTGGACTTCCCTGGTGGCTCAGACGGTAAAGCGTCTGTCTACAGTGCAGGAGACCCGGGTTCGATCCCTGGGTTGGGAAGATCCCCTGGAGAAGGAAATGGCAACCCACTCCAGGACTATTGCCTGGAAAATCCCATGGACAGAAGAGCCTAGTAGGCTACAGTCCATGGGGTCGCAAAGAGTCGGACACGACTGAGTGACTTCACTTCACTTCATTTCAAGGTTAAGATTACAGAATGCTTGTTACAAGGTGGTCCTGCTCTGTAGGGATCTCTGGGCCCAACCTGAGAAGAGTCATGAAGTCCTGTGATGTAGGGAAGCTGGCTCCGAAAAATCAGAGGGCTGCGATTCTACAGTGATCTGCAGCCCGGAGGCTTGTCCTCTGGAAGATGCAGCTGCAGCTGTCTTGCTGCTAGGCTGGGTTCTGTGTTATCCACTCCTGTCCCTCCCAAAATAAGCACACACACAGGCACAGTCCAGAAAACACGGACTCTTAGCGGCACTGTTGGTGGTAATGTTAGTGGTACTGCTGTGTTGGAAAATACAATGGAAGTTCCTTAGCAAATTAATATAGAACAGTTCTACAGTCTCTCAAACCCATTTCTGACAGAGATCCAAAGGGAGAGCAGTCAGTTTTTCAGAGATACGTCCGGAGTCCCATGAGTGTGACTGGATCGGCAGTACCCAAGCCACAGACACAGCCCAGACGTCTCTGGACAAAAGAACAGGTAACAAAAGTGTGGTATAGAAATGCTTATTATCTACTGTATATTCATGAACTATTTGTCTCTCTGTATAAATATAAAAATCAAGGATCCTGCCTTTATGCCAAAATGAACGAACCTAGAGAACATTATGCCAAGTTAAATAAGCCTGACAAAGCAGAACAGACACTGGATGTGGGAACTAGGCTTGTCAAACTCACAGAGCCCTCGAGTAATAAGGCTGTTACCAGGAGCTGGGTGGAGGGGGAAAAGGGGCACTGGTAGGCAAAGAGCAGATTTGCAGTTGTAAAATAAGTAAGTTCTGGGGTTCTGAGGTACTGCAAGCTGCCAGTAGTGTTTCTCTATCCTTGAAATTCGCCCAGAGAGAAATAATACAGTGTACTCACAGGTGGAAGTGTAACTTACTCGACTGTAACAGTTATTCAGTGTATGAGTCTATCACATGCTCACTTTATACACAGTACGTTTATAGCATTTTTGTTAGTTACACCTTAGGAAGGCTGAGAAAGAAAGAGAGAGTTGGGGGGTGCTCTTCTCCTCTGAATGGTGCCCAGTCCAGGCTTCACGCTTCATTCATGAGGCATTTTGCATGCCCATGTTTTGTACCTTCTGACCAGAGATTTCCCCTTCCAGTAGTTTGTGTTGGTCCACAGCTCGAGAATGTTTAAGATGCCCCAGTTGATTGCAGTCTGGATCATTCACTGAGCATCAACACTCTTGAGTCCTCCCAGTCCTGAGGGCTGAGATCTGGGCTGAGGAGGGCATGGTCTGTTCTGACTGGGGATGGATCAGGTCCTGCCGTGTGACCTGAAGGAGAGTGCCTGGTCAGCGGAGGTGCCCCCTGCCCCTGTGGACATGAGGCCTCAGCAGGAGAGGAGTGTGATCTGAGGGAAAGTGTGGGAAAGTCCCGTGTTCTCTCTGTGGGAGTTGACCATCCTGAGTCCCTCCTGAGACAGTGGCCACAGGGGACTGTCTGTTCCTCATGGTGAGGGCTTCCCTGTGTGTGTGGTTTGGAGCTCAGGAAGGGGATATGTTGACTCTAAGTGTTAAATAGCATGTTTTCAACTTTCATGATAGACCTCTGAAGACTTATGTTGCCTGAGGAAGCTCTGAAGTTAAGGAAGAGGAAAGGAAAGGAGCGAGGCATGGCTGTTTGTCAGGTAAGGTCATACTTAGTCTGTCCTTTCCTGAAATGCCCTTCTCTGGACTCTAATCGTGTCTGACTCCGGAGTGTCCTGCCTGACTCCTGTACACGCACACTCACCCGGGGCCTTCCCTCAGGGCCTGTCGTCTCCACTTAGATCCCGTCTCCCCATGACCCGGTGACCTGGCCCTTGTGAGGAGGCTCTGTCAACCAGGGTAAGGAAACTGCGGGTGTAAGTCAGGTATTACTGTGCACAATAGCGGGTAAAATCTGGGAATCAGATCGATGAGGGGCAGTTTGTTCTGACTTTCTTAAGGCAGTTCAAACTAAAATGTGCGTCAGTCTCTTTAAATCCTTATTGCTAGTAGAATGGAAAGTTCAGAAATAGACACTAGTGATCCAGTGTTTTTTAGTTTAGATTTAAGCTATGAAATGAATCTACTTTGGCAGGTGGAAATTTTCGTCACCTCCATTCTTCAGAGGTTGTCCTTTCACTCTGTGTATTGAATCCTTTGACACAGAGATGTTTTAACCTTTAATGCAAGCAAGATTCCACCTACATTCTTTTGCTGCTGGATCTCTATTTTCTCAGCAGACTGTCCTTTCCATTTTGTGTATCTTGACATTCTTGTGAATAGGCCTTAGATATACACAGAGAATTATTGTGAATAGGCCTTAGAAATACACAGAGAATTATTTCTGAGTACTGTGTTCTGTTTAGTTGGTTTATTTGTCTGTTTTTATACCAGTACCACATCACCTTGATTACCTTGTAATAGGTGTTGAAACAGAAAGACCTCCCTCTTCCTTCTTCAAGAGTTTTGCTGTTTGCTTTTTGAATAGTTCTGTGACTTTCACCATGTTTTATCCTGCTTCTGCAAAGATTGTCCTGGCAGTTTTGATAATGAGTTAATTGGTTGATTGATCCTTTGTGGGGTTATTAAAGAATCTGTTTGACATAGCATGTTTCTTTTGTAACCTTTATGATTTTTACCGGTGAAACTTTGTCATGTGGGAAAGCAGATACATTTACTTCCTTTTCAGTTTGGGGACCTTTGATTTCCTTTTCTCATCTAATTGCTCTAAGGGTTTCAGTGCTTTGTTGAACTGCAGTGCCGAGTGTGCGACCTTGCCTTTTTGACCTCACAGGAAAAGCTTTCATTCTTTCCCCACTGCTGTGCTCTTTTCATAATGGCATTTATTATGTTGATGTTGGTATAATTTATTGTTTGTAGTTTGTGGAGTGTTCCATCTTGAAAGGTTGTCGAATGGTTTTTTCTGCATTGAGATGATCCTGTTGTTTTTCTTTTTGTTCCCCTTTAATCTGTTAATGTAGTGTGTCATATTAATTGATTTTCGTATGTTGACTTCTCCTTGCCTTACCTGAATAAAATCTACTTGGTTATGGTGTCAGATCTTTTTATTTATTGGTTTTAATTGCAGGATAATTGCTTTACAGAAGTTGTTGTTTTCTGCCAAATACCAACATGCATCAGCCATAGGTATACAGATGTCCCCTCCTTCTCAACTTCCTCCCCGTCCCACCCCCGTAGGTTGTTAGAGAGCCCTGTCCCACCCGCGTAGGTTGTTAGAGAGCCCTGCCCCACCCCCGTAGGTTGTTAGAGAGCCCTGCCCC
>SJYX01001344.1:50688-69265 GCA_006410675.1 Oreotragus oreotragus
CTGGGGATTTCACTGGAAACTCCTCCTCCTCCTGGGGATTTCACTGGAAACTCCTCCTCCTCCTGGGGATTTCACCATTTCTTCTCTGTGTTGAATGCTGGTGGCTCCCCTGGGGCGGATCTTCAGAAGAGGGAGCCAGCTGATTTCGTTGGCTACATCTGGAGAAACACAAGCATACCCCATTCCCTGTAATATTAATTTCCCAGATTTCCATTGTTTAGTCAACCCATCTTGATACCAAATGGGCTGAGGAAGGGAGGTATCCTTCAGTGCTTCAAAATGATTTTCTGCTTTTGTCAAAATATCTCCTTGTGGCAAGTTAAAAAAATTTAAAACAAATAAACCTGTATTAACAATAGTTATAGGGTTAAAGAATATATTGCCTTGGAATCTAGTAAAGTCTGCTCTGGATAAGTGTCAGGGGACATTCAACTTTAAGGGATCCAATAAGTTGCATTTTCTTTCTTTGTGTGCTGTTTCTCAAGGACTCTCTGTTCCTTATCAGTTCCTGGAATACGGGAATGACGCAGTTCTCAGGACTGAGATCATGGGAAAGAGCGCCTGCTTGGATTCCCTTCAGTGACTCTCTTCAGTGATGTTTTACTTATAGGACCATCCATTTTATTGCAACTGATGGAATTTCATTCTTAATGGCTGAGTAATCATTTTATTGAAGATATATAAGCATGCATTTCTGCAAATAAGGTACCCTTGTTACACTGGAGACTTGGGTGCCGCACGTCTTTCTTTTCTTTGCCTTCTTTTCATCAAGTCCAGTCCCCAGGTACCTGTCTGTAAAGACCATAACAAGTGGTGCCCTAACAGGGACCTGGAGAATGCCCTTGGCAAGCAGATGGAGTGACTGTGGACCTTCGGAGGTTGGTAAGTGCGGGGATATGGGACAAACGGCTGGAAAGCCCTACCACTTTTCTCCTTTACTTCATCATTTATTTAAGGTTCAAGGACTTTTGGTTTCACGTCTGTGGATAGAGGCTTTTCTCCAAACAGTGGTTGAACATAATCCCTGGTTCCCTGATGAAGGCAATTTCAATTTAGAAATTTGGAAGCAGATTAAAGAGAATGTTAAACGAGCCTCAAGACAGGGAAAAACTATTCCAATCGATTTCTGGCCCTTATGGGCTCTTATTAAAGCTGTGATTCTGCCATTTCAAGGTAATTCTAGCCTCCCCCCGATGTTTGACAGCAGGCGGAACACTTGTTACATGAATATGAATTAGATGATGAAACTTTACAAAAGGCTCAATTAGAGCAACATAAAATCTTTCAGAATTTCCCCACCAACCCTGCCCCAAGTGCTCCTCGTTCAATACAAAGTAAATTGCAAACCAGTTTCTTACTTGTATTAGACTTGACTTACCTCTAGAGTTTTTTATACTCCCTTCTCTACATTCCCTGACGGGACTTCTAGCCCAAGAAGAACACCTGATTGAATGGATCTATACCCATTTTAGAGGGACAAAGTCACACCCTATCTTGATTCGATCGCTCTAATAATTATCAATGGGAGAAATAGAACTAAGACTAATTGGCTCCGATCCTCATAAAATTTAATAAATTAATAAATCTCAATTCGAGAATGCACTACAAACGTCTACCGATTTCCAAATAGCCTTTCTGGAATATTTTAGAGAAATTTCATTTCACTATCCTTCTAACAAACTCTGGAATTTCTTCAAAGATACTGAATTATCTCTCACATTGTCACATCACAACCTATACCTCAAACTGATGTTTGCTATACGGATGGGACTAAAAACGCCAAAGCCTCGTTCTGGTCTCTCAAAGAATATAAAGGCTTTTATACTAAGTTGGGGGTGGGGGGGCTCCAAAATCACTGCAGATGGTGAATGCAGCCATGAAATTAAACGATGCTCACTCCTTGGAAGGAAAATTATGACCCACCTAGATAGCATATTAAAAACCAGAGACATTACTTTGCCAACAAAGGTCATCTAGTCAAGGCTATGGTTTTTCCTGTGGTCATGTATGGATGTGAAAGCTGGACTGTAAAGAAAGCTGAGCACCAAAGAATTGATGCTTTTGAACTGTCGTGTCGGAGAAGACTCTCGAGAGTCCCTTGGACTGCAAGGAGATCCAACCAGTCCATCCTAAAGGAGATTAGTCCTGGGTGTTCATTGGAAGGACTGGTGTTGAAGCTGAAACTCCAATCCTTTGGCCACCTCACGAGAAGAGTTGACTCATTGGAAAAGACTCTGATGCTGGGAGGGATTGGGGGCAGGAGGAGAAGGGGACGACCGAGGATGAGGTGGCTGGATGGCATCACCGACTCGATGGACATGAGTGTGAGTGAACTCCGGGCGCTGGTGACGGACAGGGAGGCCTGGCGTGCTGCAATTCGTGTGATTGCAGTCAGACACGACTGAGCAACTGAACTAAACTGCTACTAAGTTTCATTCTGCTCAACAAAACGAATTGTATACTCTTATTCAAGTTATTCACCTACATCTTTACCCTATTAATACAGTCTCTGACTCCTTATATTCAGTTTTGATATTAGGAAATATAGAAACCTCTATTCCAATCAACCTATTATTCAACAACTTTTTCTCAAACTACAGTCTTATTAGGGACTGCACTTCCCCCATTTATATTACCCATATTCGAACACATTCCTGCCTTCCCGGCCCTATGACTCATGGTAATGAACAAGCTGACAAACGTTTCTTTTGCTGCTCCTGAGGAACAACCTGCCCTATTGTACCATAATGCTGGCTCCTTAAACCAAATTCAGAAAATTCCATTCTTCACCTTCTTTTCATCGACTGCAGTCCCCGGGTCCCGGTCTGTGGAGACCATAACAGATAAGGAAGATAGACATGTTCCTGTGTATTCCCCCTTTAAAAATTGTTTTATTTGTGGTTCCAGTGTGTGATGTGCTCGTTCAACTATGCCCTGTGCTTGTGGATTATAAGGAATACCTGCAATATGTTTAATAGAAAATTACTGTAAAGATTGTTTGAATTGCATAGAAATATAGGTAGGGCCATTGTCTGCTTTTATAGAATTAGGTGTTCCTGTTACTGTAAAGCAAGTTAGTAGGTGGGTTATAACGTGTTGTGTAGTTTCCCCTCAGGGAGCTGTGGCCCACAGAAAAGAAGAACTTGTACCGATTGAGATACGTAAGAAGGAAGACAGAGAAACTTCAGGGCAATGAGATACATCCATTTGCCATAGTTCATTGGGTTGTAATCCTCGAGGGTTGATACTTTGTGCAATGAGTCGAAGATGTAGGGGCCTACAAGTAGAGCAGTTATTAATGATTTCTTTAGCATGTTGGTATGGAATTTTCCACATTTGATGTAATGAGGCAGCATTATTGTGTAATAGAGCATGAGGCTCTGCGGGAGTAGCAAGAGAGACAAGTTTATCAGCTTGTTCATTACCATGAGGCATAGGGCCAGGAAGACAAGAATGTGTTTGAATACAGGTAATATAAATAGGGGAAGTGCGGTTCTTAACAACAGATTGTAGTTCAAGAAAAAGTTGTTCGATAATAGAATGATTCGAATTTATGGTAGAAGTTTCTCTATTTCTTAATACAAAAACTGAATATAAGGAGTCAGAAACTATATTAATAGGATAACAATGTAGGCGAATAACGTGACTGAGAGCATATAATTCAATTTGTTGAGCAGCATGAAATTTAGTATAAAAGACTTTATATTCTTTGAGAGATCCGAATGAGGCTTTGGTGTTTTTAGTCCCATCTATAGGACTAAAAACAAAAGAGTCCNACTCTTCGAGACCCTATGGACTGCAGCCCACCAGGCTCCTCCATCCATGGGATTTGCCAGGCAAGCGTACTGGAGTGGGGTGCCATTGCCTTCTCTAGTCTTTAGCTGAATGTTATACAGCTACTAGCAGTCTGCTAATTTAAGAAAGGAAATGTCTCAAAACTCAGAGAATGGCACCAGGTGAGTCATCCCAGGCCATAAACCGATTGACCTGAATCTTGAAGAAAGGCAGATTACCATACAATGTTTCATTAACATAGCTTAGAAGAACAGTGTATGAGTATAAAACACTGTTTGTCAAGTTGGTTCTGAGCCTAAATCTAAGCCTTTGGGTGGAACCGACTTGAAGATAGAGTCTAGGGTAAAGACATAGTACATTAACATAGCTTAAGACAAACATTTCCATAAGAAAAATGCTTTGGTTAGCTCAAGGTTTGAGAACAGTTAAGTTCAGGTGGAACCAGGTGTCATGATGGCAACACAGAATTTTAAGAGAAACCTCTTTTTAAATTTGTATAGAGAAGGGGGAAATAGACACTAGTTTGTTTCCTCCTGCTGCTTAAGAGAGAGATAAAAAATGTCTGACACTTGCAGCCTATTTCCTCCGTTTGGAGACCCCTGGCCTCCCTGCTTGTTACCCTCTCATAGGGAGCAGGGACTTCTCTCTAGCTGTGGTACGTGGGCTTCTCATTGCAGTGGCTTNCTAGTTTGTTTCCTCCTGCTGCTTAAGAGAGAGATAAAAAATGTCTGACACTTGCAGCCTATTTCCTCCGTTTGGAGACCCCTGGCCTCCCTGCTTGTTACCCTCTCATAGGGAGCAGGGACTTCTCTCTAGCTGTGGTACGTGGGCTTCTCATTGCAGTGGCTTCTGTTTGCAGAGCACAGGCTCAGTAGTGGCACACAGGCTTAGTTGCCCTGAGGCATGTGGAATCTTCCTGGACCCAGTGATTGAACCTGTGTCCCCTGCATTGGCAGGTGGATTCTTAACCACTGGACTAGCAGGAAGTCCCTTCTATTCCCTCTGGAACCTACTCTAAACAGGCTTTTACCTGTCACTCTATGAGAGCTGTTCAGTGTTACTCCAAGTCTCCAAACCAGTCCCACCCCACTGTCTCTCACCTACCAGCTTAGCCTGACTCTTCTTGAGGATGAAAGTGAAAGTCGCTCAGTTATGTCTGACTCTTTTTGACACCATGGACTATACAGTCCATGGAATTCTCCTGGCCAGAATACTGGAGTGGGTAGCCGTTCCTTTCTCCAGGGGATCTTCCCAACCCAGGGATTGAACCAGGGTCTCCTGCATTGCAGGTGGATTCTTTACCAGCTGAGCTACCAGGGAATTAACAGGACAAAATGCAAACTTCCTAGAAGGGCCTTCTAGGCCCAATTAAACTTCCAGAGCCAATAATGAAATAGTGATTACCTTATGTCAAGCANCAACCCAGGGATTGAACCAGGGTCTCCTGCATTGCAGGTGGATTCTTTACCAGCTGAGCTACCAGGGAATTAACAGGACAAAATGCAAACTTCCTAGAAGGGCCTTCTAGGCCCAATTAAACTTCCAGAGCCAATAATGAAATAGTGATTACCTTATGTCAAGCACTTACCACATGCAAGGGACTGTTCCGTGTCCTTTTTTAACTGAATGATTCCATGTATTTTATTGTTTTAATGTGTTTCTTTTACTATTATTAATATTTGATTTTGTCAGGTTGTTTCCTGCCCTTTTGACATGTTAACTCATTTATTCCTCACAACAGCCCTGGAAGGGAAATGTGTTAGCAATATCTCCATTATAGATGCTGCAACTGAAGCACAGAAAGGTTAAGGAGAAGGAGGAAACAGAACAGGCTCCATCTTGGGCTGGACGGTGGACTTTGAGCTATATGCCCAATGTCTATGGAAACGACATGCTAACTGGAAAACCAGACCCCCCGGATGGAAGAGCCCCAGAGCTCATACCTAGACTCTCCATCACCTAAAAGAATACCCTAATTGTCAGGGGAGCGTAATCTCCTCGGTTCTGTGTGGTCTCAAAAATGTGAACCAACAGACGTTAAAGCCCTCGGCGTGTCACAGGTCTCAGACAGACCGTGTTATAGCTCTTGGACAGATCTATGTTACAGCTCTGTGTTACAGCTCAGTTTTATTTAGAAAATAACAGGAAAATACATCCTCGAGACATGAGGGCATGCTGACTCAAAGAGAGAGAGAACGAGTGTGCGCGGTGGGGAGAGAGAGACCCCCGGCCCTTTGCCTCCTTTTTATATGTTTTTTCCTCCCCCATGGGCCTGCCCTAGGTAAACTGGGCCAGCCAGGAGTATTGTTTGTTCCACCTGAAGTCCTCGCTCTGGTCTTCGGACGCCATTCTGGACTCCTTGTCCCTATTCTAACTACCTAACATTCTCCCCCTCAAGAGATGGGATGTTGGGAATTCTTTGGGAAAAGGGCGTCGAGGCCTCTCTGGCTACTTCCTGCTGAACTGGGATGGCGAGGGGTATTGGGTCTCCCCCACTTGCTAGTCTCAGGCCTGAGTCCTTATAGCTGTGTCCATGTAAGGGGGACTGATATTTTCCATGGTCAGCTGTAGTTTTATATATCCTTGTTGAACTGGCACTGCATGGTGTAGCTTGTTGACCTGGGCAGAGACAGAACAGGTTAGACGATTGATAATACATGGCACAATCATAAGCAGCATCACTATGGCATAACAAAGGCTAGTAGGGGCATTCAGTTCAGTTCAGTCGCTCAGTCGTGTCCGACGCTTTGCGACCCCGTGAATCGCAGCACGCCTGGCCTCCCTGTCCATCACCAACTCCCGGAGTTCACTCAGACTCATGTCCATCGAGTCAGTGATGCCATCCAGCCATCTCATCCTCGGTCGTCCCCTTCTCCTCCTGCCCCCAATCCCTCCCAACATCAAAGTCTTTTCCAATGAGTCAACTCTTCGCATGAGGTGGCCAAAGTACTGGAGTTTCAGCTTTAGCATCATTCCTTCCAAAGAAATCCCAGGGCTGATCTCCTTCAGAATGGACTGGTTGGATCTCCTTGCAGTCCAAGGGACTCTCAAGAGTCTTCTCCAACACCACAGTTCAAAAGCATCAATTCTTCAGCGCTCAGACTTCTTCACAGTCCAACTCTCACATCCATACACGACTACTGGAAAAACCGTAGCCTTGACTAGACGGACCTTAATCGACAAAGTAATGTCTCTCTCTTTTGAATACGCTATCCAGGTGTAGCCAATTCCAAATTTCCATCGCCAGGATGGCTCAAGTCCTTCCTTGTTCAGGGATCAGAAGATCTATCGCCTGTTTTGGAGTACAACCCCTACCAAGCTGTGTTGGCTCTTTAGAGCTGTCCTGAAAAATCTTATCCTCAGAAACTAGATTTTGAGGGTGTTCATTAGAATGACACTCATTTGTAGTTCTGAATAAGTATCTGAGATCTCCCAGGGGCTTGCTGCTATATTGAATGTCCTCTTCTGTTTTCTTCCATGGCTTGACTCCTAAGTAGTGAATCTAGGAGTCATGTCCTGGTACCTTGACTGCTGTGGGGATATAAAATATTACAGGGTAGGGGCCTTTCCATGTGGGCTGGAGTTGAGCCTTTGCGGACCCATCCTTCCAGACTTTAATTAGGACTTGAGTTCCTGGAGCATATAGTGGTGACTCCTTAGAATCTTTTGAGTCCTGGTTCACACCCCACAAGCGTATATCCTGTTGGAATTGCCCAATGGCCATGGTGTAAGACTAAAGGGTCTGAGCCTCTGGATCTAGGAAGAGGTCATTGACATAAACAAAAAGTCTCCCATATAGCATCTCATAAGGACTAAGACCAACCTGTCCCTTAGGTGCAATACCAGTGTGGGGAAGAGCTATTGGTAAAGCCTCCTTCCATCCCAGGGAGGTTTCCTGGGTTATCTTTTTGATCGCTGATTTTAAGAATTGGTTGGCTCTTTCTACTTTTCCTGAAGACTGAGGCCTCCAGGCACAATGGAGATAATAGGTTAATGCCCAATGCATTAGAGACCCCTTGGGTGACCTTAGAAGTAAATGATGTCCCATTGTCACTTTGTAATGACCCAGGCAGACCAAATCTCAGATGATTTCATGGAGCAGCTTTATAACCACCCACTCAGCCCTCTCAGTCCAGGTGGGAAAGCCTTCAATTCATCCTGTGAATGTATCTATCATGACTAATAGGTATTTATGCCCTTGAGAAACTGGCCCTCTGGGTGAAGTCCATCTGCCAGTCCTCTCCTGGGTAGGCCCCATGTCTTTGGATGGGCTGGGCCAGCTGGGGTCTTCGAGCTCCTTGGGGATTGTTTAACTGGCAAGTGGGACAAGAGGAGACCACTTGCCTTATAGTCGTTTGGAGGCCTGTTCCTCTGAAGGACCTTTCTAGTAATCTTTGGAGGGCCTTTTCCCCTAAATGAGTGGTGGCATGTAAGGAGTTAACCAACTTCCACTGGAGGGTCCCAAGCAGAAAAAGGAATCCCCCTTTTTGGAACCACCCCATATGATCTTCTTGAAAGCCCTGGCTCTTAGCTTTAAGAGTCTCGTCTTCAGTATAGGAAGGGGTTTCTGGCAAATTAGTCTGTGGAACTAGGGTGGCAGCCCTGTGAGGTCACGGTTCTGTGATGCTGCTCCCCTGGCTGCCTGATCGGCTGCTTGGCTCCCTCGTGCCACTTCCGTGCTCCCTTTTTGGGGTCCTTTACAGCGGGAGACGGAAACCTCCGTGGGCAGATGGACTGCCTCCAGGAGTCGAAGAATCTGATCACCATATTTGATTGGGGACCCTCGGGTGGTCAAGTGGCCCCTTTCTTTCCAAATAGCCGCGTGTGCATGTAGCACCAGAAAGGCAGACTTGGAATCACTGTAAATGGCTATTCTTTTTCCTTTTCCCCGCTCTGAAGCTCGAGTCAGGGCTATGAGCTCAGCTAACTGGGCTGAAGTACCTGGTGGCAGAGGCTTAGCCCCTATGGTCTCAAAACTGGAGACTGCTGCATACCCGGCTCTTCTTTCTCCATCCAAGACAAAGCTGCTTCCATCAGTGTACCAGATTTCCTCAGGATTGCTCAGAGGATCTTCTGACATTCCCTCTCGGGGTTTTGTCCAGTGGACCAAGGTTTCTCGGCAAGAGTGAAAGGGGAGAGAGCCCTCAGGGGTAGGCAGGAGGATGACTGGGTTAAGAACCTCACAAGGGGATATAATGAGGCCTGGATTTTCCATCAGCACTGCTTAATATCTGAGGATTCTTTGATCAGACATCCATAATGGCCTCTCCCATTTAGGAGTTGTTTCACTTGGTGGCTGATAAAAATAGTTAGTTTGCCCCCAAACGGGAGTTTTAAAGACTCTTCTATCAGGATTGCAATAGCTGCAAGATTTCAAAGGCAGGGAGGCCAGCCTTGGGGGGTTGGGTAGAGCCTCTTGGATAAATAAGCTACAGGCTGGGGCTCAGATCCAAACCTTTGAGTTAACACTCCCAAGGCTACTCCCTCTCTTTCGTGAACATAAAGTTGGAATACTTTTTCTGGGTCTGGCAACCTCAAGGCAGGAGCCTGAGTTAAGGCCTGGTTTACTGTAGCCTCTGCCTTCTTTTGAAGAGTTTCCCACATCAGTGGGATTGAATCATCCTGTCCCTTTAAGCTGGGCATTTAGACCATAGTTGGTTATCCAGATTCTACAATACCCAGTTAGCCCCAGGAAACCTCGCAATTGTTCTCAAGTCGTGGGGGAGGACAACTGGAGGATTCCTTGTACCCGATCAGAGGACAGCCTCCTGGACCCATGTATAATCTGAACTCCCAGGTAAGTGACCTTTGTCATCTGTGCCTTAGCACTGGAGACTTTATATCCCCTCTCTGCCAAAAAAGTTTAGAACCTGAATTGCATGTTGTTGGGCATTTTTCTTATCTGGAGAGCAGATTAGTAGGTCATCTACATATTGTAATATTTTACCATTAGGTCCCAGGTCCAGATCTAGGAGATCCCGGCTAAGGGCCTGTCCAAACAGGTGGGGGCTATCTCTGAACCCCTGAGGGAATACTGTCCAAGTCATCTGTTGGCGTTTTTCTCCTGGGGCCTCCCACTCAAAGGCAAAAAGATATTGGGATTCTTTAGCCAGTGGTATGCAAAAAAATGCATCTTTGAGATCCAAGACTGTAAACCACGTGGCACTGGGTGGGGTTTCTCCCAAGATTACATAGGGAGGGTACTGTGGGATGGAGGGGGACTACAGCTTCATTTATGATCCGGAGATCTTGAACCATGCGCCAGGTTCCACCCTTCTTTACTGAGAGGTAAAGAAGGGTGTTACAGGGCAAATTGGTGGGGACCAATAGCCCACAAGCCAGGAATTTATTTATTAAAGGCTCTAGTCCCTCCCAAGCCTCTCTTCTGAGGGGATAGTGTTTCCAGTTGGGAAACCAAGTAGGATCTTGGAGGACAATGATGACCGGTTCAGCTTGGTGGGCTCGTCCAGGAATTCCCTGGTCACACACCTGGGAGTTAATTTTGTCCTCGCTTAGGTTTTGGTCCCTCTCTATTGAAGGTGTAATGGGTTTTTCAGTAGTAACCAGGAGCTGTAGAACTCTAGGGGCTGAAAAGCTTCCCATCACAAGGGTGGTCCCGAGTTTAGTGAGTATCTCTCTTCCCACAAGGGAGTAGGGCACTCAGGGACCACCAGAAAATATTTGTCCATCCCAACAACAAAGAAGTGCTCGGGTGAATCTTTTAGTAGTTATTTTTCCTGTAGCACCCAAAATGATACAGGTTTGGGAGGAGAAGCCTCCGGAGTAGGAAGTCAGGACAAAGTAGGTAACCCTGTGTCAACCAAGAAATCTCAGGCCTACCTGCCACATCCAGTTGCACCCTTAGCTCCAGCCCCATGATGGTTATCTGTGACAGGTGGGCTAGCTGGAGCGGGCCACTTCAGTCCTGTTGAACCATCCTGAGGGAAGGCTTGGCACTTGACCCTGAGGCTCTTGGGTCCCAAGGACAGAGTGCTGCCCAGTCTCCCAGTTGATGGCATTTGTAGCAAGCCATTATAGGAGACTTGTCAGGGTTTAGACACTCTTTGGCCCAGTGTCCTGCCTGTCTACAGATCAGGCATTTGTCTCATGCCTTATCCTTGAAGGACTCAGGGTTTGCCATAAGGCTTCCCTGGAGGGCGGCCAGCATCCGGGCACGCCTTGTCTCTTTTCTTTTCTCCCTCTCCTGGGCCTTGGCCTCCTTCTCCTGTTCTCTGTTATAAAAGATGGTGGCTGCCTTGACCATCTCATCTAAAAAGGAAGCAGAGTCCTGTTGCTATAGCTGTTGTAGCTTTATTCTGCTATCTGATGCACATTGGGACAGGAATTTGTCCTTTAAAATCACCTGTCCCTCGTAAGAGTCTAAGTCCAGATTGGTAAATTTTTGGAGGGTCTCTTTTATCCTTTCCAGGAAGGCAATGGGGTTTCATTGGGCTCCTGAGTTATTGCTGAGACTGGGCACAGTCCTACAAGTAATAGGCTTCCTCCTATTTCCATGGGTGAACTCCCTTAGGAAAGTCTTTCTGAAGCTTATCTTACCCAGTACTATTGCAACCTGAGAGCCAGGCGTCCCCGGGTCAGGGTGCAGATCCCCAGGCAGGCTGAGGCATGACAGCCTCCTGGAGATTGAATCCCTGGGCAGGTCAAGGCAGGTCAGCCTTCTGAGAATTGGGCCTCTGGGCAGATAAAGGCATGACAACCTCCTGGGACCCTTGGACTGGCGGATCCCCAAGCAGGTTGAGGCGTGACAACCTTTCGAAAACAAGATCCCCAGGCAGGTCAAGGCAGGTTGAGCTCCTGGAACCCCCAGACTGGAGTTGGGTGTCCCCAAGGTCTCCAGCATGACCAGTGCTGGGTAGGATTACGGGGTTGTAATTTTAACTCATCGCCAGTTTTTTCACCACAGATGGGAATATATATCATGATGTAAAGCAATCCAAGCCTGTGCCCTGAGACTGGGAAACAGTGAAACAGTCATAAGCCTTATCCTCTTACTGCTCTGAGGGATTTAAGTCATTGATTTCTTCCCCTAGTCCTGTATTAGAACAGGTTAGGGTGTCTCCCCTGGTAAGCATTGTTGTCATAGACTCACTTTAAGTAATAACAGAAGTAATGACAAAAGAGTGGGTTATCTGGCCCTATTATGTGGATAAGGCAATGGCACCCCACTCCAGCACTCTTGCCTGGAAAATCCCATGGACAGAGGAGCCCGGTAGGCTGCAGCCCATGGGGTCGCTAAGAGTCAGACACGACTGAGCGGCTTCACTTTCACTTTTCACTTTCATGCATTGGAGAAGGAAATGGCAGCCCACTCCAGTGTTCTTGCCTGGAGAATCCCAGGGACGAGACAGCCTGGTGGGCTGCCATCTATGGGGTCGCACAGAGTCAGACACGACTAAAGTGACTTGGCAGCAGCAGCAGCAGGGGCATTAATGTGTTTTAATAATAGACTGGGTGGAGCAAGGGGGCAGGGTCCTGATTGTAGGAGTTAGTATTTGGCTTAGGAACAAATTTATTAAGAGGCAACAGACCAGATGTTCCATAAAAGTGGAGTGGAGATTTGATCTGGGGGTATGTTTGTAACTTTAGGAGAAAGGTGGTAAGGGTTTGGGTCCAAACAGCCTGCAGGGCTAACTCCCAAAGTGGCAAACATTATCCCTGGAAGCCCAATTGCCTTGGAAGGGATGCCAACGGATGGACTTCTAGCAGGCATTGTGTACCTGTCGCCCGCCCTAGCAGGTTCACTGAGAGATGCTGTTGTTGCACATGTTGTAGGAAACATGGAAGATGAGGGCCTAAATATCTAGATGGGTTGGATATTATACAGTATTCCCCTCCCAAGGGCCAGCTATTTTCTGGTTGTCCCTCCAGAAGATTGTAGAGGCAACTTCATGGGCCAGGATGGGGCTCAGGAAAAGAGCATGAAACAGGAGGGAAGGGGGCAGAGCACAGCCTTTGAAAAAATGACATAGCACAGTTCAGTTCAGTTCAGTCGCTCAGTCGTGTCCGACTCTTTGTGACCCCATGAATCGCAGCACGTCAGGCCTCCCTGTCCGTCACCAACTCCCGGAGTTCACTCAGACTCACATCCATCGAGTCGGTTATTCCATCCAGCCATCTCATCCTCTGTCGTCCCCTTCTCCTCCTATCCACAATCCCTCCCAGCATCAGAGTCTTTTCCAATGAGTCAACTCTTTGCATGAGGTGGCCAAAGTACTGGAATTACAGCTTTAGCATTATTCCTTCCAAAGAATTCAGTTCAGTTCAGTTGCTCAGTCGTGTCCGACTCTTTGCGACCCCATGAATCGCAGCACGCCAGGCCTCCCTGTCCATCACCAGCTCCCAGAGTTCACTCAGACTCACATCCATCGAGTCAGTGATGCCATCCAGCCATCTCATCCTCTGTCATCCCCTTCTCCTCCTGCCCCTAATCTCTCCCAGCATCACAGTCTTTTCCAATGAGTCAACTCTTTGCATGAGGTGGCCAAAGTACTGGAGTTTCAGCTTTAGCATTATTCCTTCCAAAGAAACCCCAGGGCTGATCTCCTTCAGAATGGACTGGTTGGATCTCCTTGCAGTCCAAGGGACTCTCAAGAGTCTTCTCCAACACCACAGTTCAAAAGCATCAATTCTTTGACACTCAGCCTTCTTCACAGTCCAACTCTCACATCCTTACATGACCACTGGAAAAACCATAGCCTTGACTGGACGAACCTTAGTTGGCAAAGTAATATCTCTGCTTTTGAATATGCTATCTAGGTTGGTCATAACGTTTCTTGCAAGGAGTAAGCGTCTTTTAATTTCATGGCTGCACTCACCATCTGCAGTGATTTTAGAGCCCCAGAAAAATAAAGTCTGACACTGTTTCCCCATCTATTTCCCATGAAGTGATGGGACCGGATGCCATAATCTTCGTTTTCTGAATGTTGAACTTTAAGCCAACTTTTTCACTCTCCTCTTTCACTTTCATCAAGAGGCTTTTTAGCTCCTCTTCACTTTCTGCCATAAAGATGGTGTTATCTGCATATCTGAGGCTATTGATATTTCTCCTGGCAATCTTGATTCGAGCTTGTGCTTCCTCCGGCCCAGCGTTTCTTATGATACACTCTGCATATAAGTTAAATAAGCAGGGTGACAATATACAGCCTCGACGCACTCCTTTTCCTATTTGGAACCAGTCTGTTGTTCCATGTCCAGTTCTAACTGTTGCTTCCTGACCTGCATACAGATTTCTCAAGAGGCAGGTCAGGTGGTCTGGTATTCCCATCTCTTTCAGAATTTTCCACAGTTTATTGTGATCCACACAGTCTTACTAAGTACTAAAATNACCAGTCTGTTGTTCCATGTCCAGTTCTAACTGTTGCTTCCTGACCTGCATACAGATTTCTCAAGAGGCAGGTCAGGTGGTCTGGTATTCCCATCTCTTTCAGAATTTTCCACAGTTTATTGTGATCCACACAGTCTTACTAAGTACTAAAATCTCCAAGTATAGTAGGCACTGTGCTGAATATTTTAGTTACTCTTTATAGTGACTATTGATGAAAAATAAGCTAATTTTTGTGATTTTTCCAATGGTTTTGAAGCAAGTGGTAGATGTGAAGTTCAAACCAGGTTGATTCTAGAGCCCATCTAGTTCATTTCAGTTCAGTCACTCAGTCGTGTCTGACTCTTTGCGACCCCATGAATCGCAGCACGCCAGGCCACCCTGTCCATCACCAACTCCCAGAGTTCATTCAGATTCACATCCATCGAGTCGGTGATGCCATCCAGCCATCTCATCCTCGGTCGTCCCCTTCTCCTCCTGCCCCCAATCCCTCCCAGCATCAGAGTCTTTTCCAATGAGTCAACTCTTCGCATGAGGTGGCCAAAGTACTGGAGTTTCAGCTTTAGCATCATTCCTTCCAAAGAAATCCCAGGGTTGATCTCCTTCAGAATGGACTGGTTGGATCTCCTTGCAGTCCAAGGGACTCTCAAGAGCCTTCTCCAACACCACAGTTCAAAAGCATCAATTCTTTGGTACTCGGCCTTCTTCACAGTCCAACTCTCACATCCATACATGACCACAGGAAAAACCATAGCCTTGACTAGACGGACCTTAGTCGGCAAAGTAGTATCTCTGCTTTTGAATATACTATCTAGGTTGGTCATAACTTTTCTTCCAAGGAGTAAGCGTCTTTTAATTTCACGGCTTTAGTCACCATCTGCAGTGATTTTGGAGCCCCCCAAAATGAAGTCTGACACTGTTTCCACTGTTTCCCCATCTATTTCCCATGAAGTGATGGGACCGGATGCCATGATCTTCGTTTTCTGAATGTTGAGCTTTAAGCCAACTTTTTCACTCTCCGCTTTCCTCAGAGACTTTTTAGTTCCTCTTCACTTTCTGCCACCAGGGTGGTGTCATCTGCATATCTGAGGATATTGATATTTCTCCCAGCAATCTTGATTCCAGCTTGTGTTTCTTCCTTAGAGTAATTTAGAGTAACTCTTAAAGTAAATTAGGCTAACAGAGTTACTTACAGTTACTTAGAGCAACAAAGTTGCTAAAGTAACTTAGAGTAATTTAAAGTTACATAGAGTAACTTGGAGTAAACTTATTTAGAGTAACTTAAGGTAACTAGGAGTAACTTAGAGTAACTTAAGAGTAACTTAAAGTTTCTTAGAGTAACTTACAGTAACTTAAAGCAGAGAAAACAAAAGAGAAACATAGAAGCTGGTTGGTGAGAGATGAGAAAGCCATGCAAATGTCGGGGGTGGGGAGCAGGAAGCAGGTGCAGAGAAGGAAATGCAGCGAAACCCAGAAACCGTGAAATCCAGAGGGTCTGTTTTTGGCGTCGCAGGTGATAATAAGCAATACACTTAATGATTTGTGAGTTATTTCCCATTTGGAGTTTTACTTCCCAAAAAATAAACTGGATGAGGGTGTCAAGGTATGCTAAACATGAGGAAATATATAAAGGGTAGAAGGAAGCAAGTTTGTGTTCCAGAAAGCATCAAAGTATTCATATAAAGCAGCAGAGTGTGCCATTATATTTAGACTGCAATGAGCGGTCAACCATGGCTTGAAAATATTTGGGGGAAAAAAAAATACTGAACGCTGTAAAAAGCAACACAGAGTGGCAACTCTTTCACCATCATTTGCATTGTCTTTAGAGCTATCTACATGGTATTTATGTTATTTGAGGTGTTATAAGTAATTCTAGGGATGGTTTAAAGTACAGTGGAGGATGTGAGTCATCTAGGGATGGTTTAAAGTACAGTGGAGGATGCGCCTACTTCACACACAGAACCATGCCATTTGGGATTTGGGGATTCCCTGTTGGCTCAGAGGTGGAGAATCTTACCAGCCAATGCAGGAGACCCAGATTTGATCCCTGGGTCGGGAAGATCCCCTGGACGAGGCCATGGCAACCCACTCCAGAATCCTTGCCTGGAGAATCCCATGGACAGAGGAGCCTGGGGGGCTGCAGTCCACGGGGTCGCAAAGAGTCGGACGCGACTAACCACACATGTGTCTGATGAGTAAGACTTTATAGACGATTTTTTACAGGTATGTTCATCAGGTATTTCACTCGTTTTCTTGTGGTGTCTCCTGGCCCTGGTGTCAGGGCAGTGTGGTCCTCATGGAATGAATCTGGAGAGAGTTTCTTCCTTTCCTCCTTTTTGGAAGAGTTCATGAACTTCTGTATTTGAAAATATTTGGTTAAATTCATCTGGGCTGGACTTTGTGGAAAGGGGTGTGTGTGTGTGATTAATATCAGTTCATTTCAGTCGCTCCGTCGTGTCCAACTCTTTGTGACCCAGTGAACTCCAGCACTGCAGGCCTCCCTGTCCATCACCAACTCCTGAAACTTGCTCAAACATATGTCCATCAAGTCAGTGATGCCATCCAACCATCTCATCCTCTGTGGTCCCCTTCTCCTCCTGCCCTCAAGCATTCCAAGCAGCAGGGTCTCTTCCAATGAGTCAGTTCTTCACATGAGTTGGCCAACATATTGGAGTTTCAGTATTAGGCCTTCCAAGGATTATAGGTATATACCTATAGGTATGGACTTCCCTGGTGGCTCAGACGGTAAAGCGTCTGTCTACAATGCGGGAGACCCGGGTTCAATCCCTGGGTCGGGGAGATCCCCTGGAGAAGGAAATGGCAATCCACTCCAGGACTATTGCCTGGAAAATCCCATGGGCAAGGAGCCTGGTAGGCTACAGTCCATAGGGTCGCAAACAGTCAGACACGACTGAGCGACTTCACTTGGTATATACATATTTATATGATACGTATATGTATACATGTATTTATATGAATAAGTGTATGTATGTATTTTAAAGTATATTTTATATGAATGTATGCATGTATTTTGAAGTATTTTTAAATGTATGTGTGTATGCATTTTAAAGTTTTTTAATTGGCTAAATTATCTGTGTGACTAAATTATTATACACACACAATTGAATCACTTGCAAAAAAAAAAACTAGTGACTATACCAAAATAGAAACAGACTTACAGACGTTGAGAACAGATTGTTGCTTACCAGCGGGGGATGAGTCTGGGATGAGCAGATAGATCGTACTGTATAAAAAATAAGGACCTCCGGCATAGCAAAAAAAAAAAAAACTCTACTCAGCATACTGTAATAAACTGTAATGGAAAATAATCAGAAAAAGAGCACACACATATTGATACACTGTGCTGTTCACCTGAAATATTGTAAACAGCTCTACTTCAGTTTTGGTTTTTTCTTTTTCCAAAGCAGATCTACTGTGTCCGTAAAGCTTAAAAGCTCAGTTCCAGAACCTGGTATGAACGTAGCAGACATCTGTTTAAATCGGGACTGAAGGCTCCTCCATCACTACTCTTGGATGTGTAAGACACACAACGAAATGCTTTCCTTGCACCCACTGAGTTGTAACCATCACACAGCATCCTATAAAATTAGGAAAGTCTAGAGACTCACTGGGCTTGATTTGAGCAAACTCTGGGAGATGGTGAAAGACAGGGAAGCCGGGTGCGCTGCAGCCCATAGGGTCGCCAAGAGTCGGAGGCAACCTAGCGACTGAGCAACAAAGCCCATTCTTTTTTGCAAATACAGCAACAGAAAGGCCTGTCAGGTGTTCTGTATCTAGTATGTCTTATTACTTAGCATCAGTGGTAGAGAATTGGAAGTCACGAGGAGCAGGCCCTGTGTTTAGTGACTAAGCAAGGACCTCTGTTTTCTCGTGTGAACAGTCACTTTTGGACCCACTGGAGGCTAGGGAACAGGGCTTAATAAGCAGGCATGTGTAGGAGACAATGTTAACGTGTAACTTTATGAAGCTCTTCACCGCAGTATTGAAAACATTAGGCTCAGAATCACTCAAGCGCATCCGCTATTGAAGCAAAATATATTCCGGTTTTGCATATAGATCTACATATGAAACTAGGAGAGAGTGGCTTTTGAGCCGACAGGCTGAGATTTGAGCAGACAGGTAGGGTTTTGGTTAGTTTTTTTGGATCCGACCTTTTCCAAGCAACTGAGCATCTCTGTCTGGTGAGTGTGTGTCCGTGACAAAGACTTGTAGGGTTTATTGCCTTTCAAGTGTTGGCTTTGGAAGGAATGCATCCTTGCAGCCCATTTGGGGCAGAAAAGGAGGTGATCTCATAGATGGTAATAGCAGTCCTTGGAGCTTCCCTGGTGGCTCAGATGGTCAAGAATCTGCCTGCAATGCAGGAGACTCAGGTCTGATCCCTGGGTCAGGAAGATCCCCTGGAGAAGGAAATGGCAACCC
>SJYX01001344.1:70096-104841 GCA_006410675.1 Oreotragus oreotragus
AGAGTTGGACATAACTGAAGTGGCTAAAGAAAAGCAAAATATACATATTCGTCGTTTTGTATCCTATACCATTATAGGTTATTGAATGTAATCCCAGTGCTTATGGAGGGTCCTTGTTGGTTATCTTGTAGCTGTCTGTATGTCCCAATCCGCAACTCCTTATTTGTTTCAAGCACCCCTCTTTGGTAACTGTAAGTTTATTTTCTGTCTCTGAGTCTGCTTCTGTCTTGTAAATAAAAGTTGACTGGTACCATTTTTTTGTTTTTCAGTTTCCACATATAAATGATATCATATGACGTTGGTCCCTCTTTCACATGTACCTAGTTGATGGGAAGAGCATGGCTTTGGTGTAACTTTCTTGTGTGTGTGTGTTGTGTCTGTGTGTGCATGTACACACTCAGCAGCTCAGTTTTATCCTTGAAGAAAAAACAAGTGACAGCATTAGTTGCTCGCTCGTGTCCGATTCTTTGTGGACTGTCGCCCGCCAGGCTCCTCTGTCCATGGGATTCTCCCGGCATGATTACTGCAGTGGTTTGCCATTCCCTTCTCCAGGGGATCTTCCGAGCCCAGGGATCAAACCCGGATTTCCTGCATTGCAGGCAGATTCTTTACCACTGAGCCCATAGCAATCATACATACCAAGAATTCGAAATGTGTAGGCAAGGTGAAGGAACGAAATCTACATAGATTCCACTACGCTTGTGCAAAAAAAAAGATATCCTACCCATGTCGTTAGGGAAAAGTGAAACATGAAAACCTGCTTCTTTGCCGTCTAACGTCTGGACTGCACTCTTGCTCTTTCTGGAAAATATTTATTTATTTGGCTGCACTGGGTCTTATTTGGGGCATATAGGGTCATGGTTCTCTGACCCGGGATCGAACCCCGGGCCCCTTGCCACTGAGAGCACAGAGTATCTTAGCCATTAGACCACTGGGGTGGACTGTGTGCCCCGCCTTGGATAAGGGGCACCATTTGAAAGATTTCACTGCCTCTGTGATTCCTTAACAGCTGAACTACCAGGGAAGCCTTCGCTGCCTGTAGTTCAGGTTTAATTCAGTCTAAAACACTGTTGTTGTTTTTTAATCTGATTTTATGATTTTTTTTAATTAAAGGATAATTGCTTTACAGAATTCTGTGGGTTTCTGCCAAATATCAACATGAAGCAGCCATAGACGTCCCCTCCATCTTGAGCCTCCATCCCATCTCCCTCCCCAGCCGTCCCCTCTAGGTTCTTACGGAGCCCCTGTTTGTTAGACAGCATGCTGACTCCACTCCTGTCCTTACAAATAGGACTTTGCCTAGGGAAACGCTGGAATATGACTGAGGTTCATTGCCTGCCTGCCGGTGGGGGTTCGTTTTCCGGGGGCTCACGCAATGCCCTCTTAACATCCGTAGCTTAGCACTGATCACAGGGTTCTGCCCACTTATCGACTCTGCCAGGAAGCTGGTGTCCATTTGCGACTGCGCACCTCTGGCCGCGCACTCCGGCAAAGGTAAGCCCAGTCCATTGAACCCCAAGACCCCTGAATCCGGATTTCTTTACCTTCAATGCTCGTGTTTTCATGAATCTCAGACTGCTCATTTGAGGACCCAAAGGTAAGAAGATCCAGCTACAGTTTGATTTCCTGTCTATATATTCACCCTCTGTGTCTTTTGAAATCTCCCAGACCTTTGCTCTCAGACATGGTGTTTATAAGCGAGTTTTGCACATGTCTTATTTTGCTTTAGTGCAGAGTTTGTGGGTGGTGGTGTTTGATGCTGGATAATGCAATGCTGTGTGGTGGGGGGATGCACACGGTTGGGTATATTTAGCAGCATCTCTGATCTCTTTCCGCTCTCATGCCAGTAGCATCCTTAGTTGGGACAACCTAAACTGCACCCCCACATTGCTAAATGTACTCCAGGCTCTGGGACCAAAGTTGCACCTGTTAAGAATCTCTGCTCCAGACAATTAATGGTCCACCACTCATCTCTCCCCTAGATCAGACGTGTCCAGATGATGTTGTTGAGTCATGTCAGACTCTTTGCAACCCCACAGACTGCAACACGCCAGGCCTCTCTGTCCTTCACCAACTCCTTGAGGTGCTCAAACTCATGTCCACCGAGCTGGTGATGCCATCCAACCATCTCATCCTCTGTTGTCCCCCTCTCCTCCTGCCTTCGATCTTTCCCATCCTCAGGGTCTTTTCCTGTAAGTCAGTTCTTTACATCAGGTAGCATCAGGTAGCGTAAGTATTGTAAGTTTAGCATCAGTCTGTCCAATGAATATTCAGTATTCTGTATGTTTTATGTCGGTATGTAAAAGAAATGGGTGCAATGGTACATAGCCAACTTTTTCACTGGTGCAGGGATTTATCTCTGGGATTAAACTGGATTGGGTGGAGTGGGGGTGATGTTTAGCAAAATGACTGTGGCTAAGCTTGTTTCACTGAAGATTGGTCACTGCTACAAGGAGAAAATATATATATATACATGGTATTATGTCCTCATTGTAAATAAAACATGAAATTTTTACACAGCCCAAAAGATATGGAACAAACACCAGTTTGACCCTTTATAAGAAATTTAGTTGGCGACACAGTTTTAAACCTGAAGAACTGTTGCATAGCAATTCACACCCAAGGTGGAGAGGTTGTCAAGGTCCCCGAATTTCACATTGATCACCCTGAGACTAAGGACTTAAGGTCAAACTTGACATTAATTAATAACGTCAGCAGCTTCAGGTGCTTATTAGTTTTAAGTTTGTCAACATGGTGAAAATAATTTCGTTTTGTACAGCTACTGGTTCAGAAATATAGTGGTGTTTCACGGTGCTCATATATGTATCAAATGCTGTCTCCTTCTGCCTGATGAACCTGAGAATCCATCACTGATGCTTTAAAAAAAAAATACATTTGTAAGTTTAACCGTTGATAATGCCAGTTGCTATATTTGCAAAGAAAAAAGTGAATCCAAAGAGTGTATCACTGTGAATGTAATATGTGTTGTATCACCAATATTTTTGAGAGAAATTCATGATAATGAAGGCATTTGGAAATGATTATTTTTGTAAAATTCTCTTATTCCACGCCTAGGAATTTATCGTTAGAAATGTGCCCAAGAGCCAAGTGTTCTTTCCTATAGAAAGTTCACAGCATTTTGAATGCAGACATGCTACACATAATCTCAGTGTCCAGTTATAAATCTCAACAGACACAAATTTGAGCAAACTCGGGGAGATGGTGAAGGACAGGGAAGCCTGGTGTGCTGCAGTCCACGGGGTCTCAAAGAGTTGGACACGACTGAGTGGCTGAACAACAAGAAATCAATTAAAGGAGTGTTGTGTGATGTGATTTTTAAGTGAAAAAAGTCTGCTACAGAGAATTTCAAGTAGTCTCAATTATGTAAATATATACAAATGTGTAGCACCCACAGGAAGACTGCAGAAAATTGAAGGGATACAAAGAGACTAGTGATGAAAGAAAAGCATTCAAAAGAAGACTGAAAAATACCTACATTCTGACAGAAACGGGACACAGAAGTTGCTCACTGCCTTGTTGCCGTTATTTCTTTGCATATTTCTTTCCTCTGTCCACAAGGGATAGGGCTCACTAGCTAGAGACTGCTTGGTCTATTCTTCACGGTTGTCAGTCCTCAGCCAGTATGACATTACTCTGAAAGCCGTAAAATCCTGGCTTCTCCTAGGAGCTCTGGTCTCCTCTCTGCTTTCTTTGAAAACTTGGAATCAAGGGGGAAGCCATCTATTTCAAGATCGCTTTACACTGAACTCTTCAAACCTAATGGGTGCGCGGTTTCTACGGCCATCTAGAGATGGCACCTCCACTGTCGCAGGCTAGCCACGATGGATGTGCTTGCGGTCTTTTCACGTTTGCAGTGCCGTTCAGTCACTCCGTCGAGTCTGACTCTTTGTGACCCCGTGGACTGCAGCACGCCAGGCTTCCCTGTCCTTCACCAACTCCTGGAGCTCGCTCAAACTCATGTCCCATCGAGTCGCTGAGGCCATGTTTTAGCGTTGCTTAATTGACATATAGTCGGTTTTAGCGTTGCTTGCAATGGCACCCCACTCCAGTACTCTTGCCTGGAAAATCCCATGGACAGAGGAGCCTGGTAGGCTGCAGTCCATGGGGTCGCGAACAGTCAGACAGGACTGAGTGACTTCACTTTGACTTTTCACTTTCATGCGTTGGAGAAGGAAATGGCAACCCACTCCAGTATTCTTGCCTAGAGAATCCGAGGGATGGGGGAGCCTGGTGGGCTGCCATCTGTGGGGTCGCGCAGAGTCGGACACGACTGAAGCAACTTAGCAGCAGCAGCAGCAGCAGTTGACGTATAGTCGGTTTTAGCGTTGCTTAATTGATGTATAGTCGGTTTGAAGTGAAGTGAAGTCGCTCAGTCATGTCCGACTCTTTGCGACCCCATGAACCGTAGCCTATCAGGCTCCTCCGTCCATGGGATTCACTTCAGTCGTGTCCGACTCTGTGTGACCCCGTAAATGGCAGCCCACCAGGCTCCCCCATCCCTGGGATTCTCCAGGCAAGAATACTGGAGTGGGTTGCCATTTCCTTCTCCAATGCATGAAAGAGAAAANCCTGTCTCTTATACACATCTAGATGTGTATAAGAGACAGCCCATGGACCGTAGCCTATCAGGCTCCTCCGTCCATGGGATTCACTTCAGTCGTGTCCGACTCTGTGTGACCCCGTAGATGGCAGCCCACCAGGCTCCCCCATCCCTGGGATTCTCCAGGCAAGAATACTGGAGTGGGTTGCCATTTCCTTCTCCAATGCATGAAAGAGAAAACAAAGTGAAGTCACTCAGTCGTGTCCGACTCTTTGCGACCCCATGGACCGTAGCCTATCAGGCTCCTCCGTCCATGGGATTCACTTCAGTCGTGTCCGACTCTGTGTGACCCCGTAGATGGCAGCCCACCAGGCTCCCCCATCCCTGGGATTCTCCAGGCAAGAATACTGGAGTGGGTTGCCATTTCCTTCTCCAATGCATGAAAGAGAAAACAAAGTGAAGTCGCTCAGTCGTGTCCGACTCTTTGCGACCCCATGGACCGTAGCCTATCAGGCTCCTCCGTCCATGGGATTTTCCAGGCAAGAGTGCTGGAGTGGATTGCCATTTCCTTCTCTGGGGGATCTTCCCGACCCAGGAATCGAACCAGGGTCTCCCTCATTGCAGGCAGACGCTTTACCGTCTGAGCCACTAGGCGTTGCTTAATTGACATATAGTCAGTTTACACGTTGCTTAATTGATGTATAGTCGGTTTATGCGTTGCTTAATTGACGTATAGTAGGTTTACACGGTTGTGTGACTTTCTGCTGTACAGCAAAGTGATTCAGTTTTATACATGTAAATATTTTACGTATTGTCTTCCGTGACAGCTTATCACAGGATATTGAGGATAGTTCCCTGTGCTCTATAGTGGAGCGTTGTCATTTGTCCATCCTGTATATACACCAGTCTGCCTCTGCTAATCCCAGCCTCACACCCCGCCCCTCCCGCACGGCAATCACGAGTCTGCCCCCTAGGTTGGTGAGTCTGTTTTCTATCTCATGGATCAGTTCCTTTGTGCCACATGTTAGGTCCCGCCTATCAGCGGCCTCGTATCGTATTTGCATTGCTCTATCTGACTCAGGCCAGTTAGTGTGATGGTCTCTCTGTCCGTCCATGTTGCTGCAATTGGCATCAGTTCGTTCTTTTTGCTGGCTGAGTAGTACTCCTCTGTGTATCTGCGTAGCCCCCCTTCCTCACATGATGGATGTGCTCGCTTGCTAACTTCCCTTCTCCCACAAGTATCGTATTTGCATTGCTCTATCTGACTCAGGCCAGTTAGTGTGATGGTCTCTCTGTCCGTCCATGTTGCTGCAATTGGCATCAGTTCGTTCTTTTTGCTGGCTGAGTAGTACTCCTCTGTGTATCTGTGTAGCCCCCCTTCCTCACATGATGGATGTGCTCGCTTGCTAACTTCCCTTCTCCCACAGAGGCTGCTTTCCCAGGACGCGGTGCAGAGTTTCTGCCCCCAGGGAAGGGCATGCCTCCTACCTTTCGCCTTGGGCACACGCTCGTTTTCCTCTTTGTCCGCTGAGCTGGAAAGCAAACCAGGATTGCCTGTCGCTGCCCCCTCTGGAGTCCGGGGCGTGGAGAAACACATCCTGCTAAGCGTCTGCCCGTGCACCTGCGTCTGTTGCTGCTACGGCTTCAGTGGGGAGAATGAGTGATACGTGTGTGTGCGTGCATGCACGTGTGTGTGTGATATTAAAAGGAGTGCTTGAGAAGCACCTGAGGTGCTTAAGAAGAGGCTTCAAGGCAGCTGAATGTGGAAGAAGTGTAGGGCTTCAAATGTTTATGAAATAACAATGTTCAGAGGAACAGACTGGTTTCTTCTGAAGAAACAGGTGCTTGGACCTTCAGGTCATGCACAAGAGTAAACGCTAGGTGATCTGAACATCCCTGTCTGTCTTCTGCCTGTGCTCCATCTGGGGAAGGGCATTCTCCCTTACCTCTCTACATACCTATGCATCCTCTATTATCTACCTATAAAGTCAATTTCAGTTTCATATATAGAGCCTTTTAGGAGAATTTCATGGACAGAGAAGCCTGGTGAGCTGTAGTCCATGGGATCAAACGCTAGGTGATCTGAACATCCCTGTCTGTCTTCTGCCTGTGCTCCATCTGGGGAAGGGCATTCTCCCTTACCTCTCTACATACCTATGCATCCTCTATTATCTACCTATAAAGTCAATTTCAGTTTCATATATAGAGCCTTTTAGGAGAATTTCATGGACAGAGAAGCCTGGTGGGCTGTAGTCCATGGGATCATGAAGAGTCAGACACGACTGAGTGACTTCACTTTCACTTTTCACTTTCATGCATTGGAGAAGGCAATGGCAGCCCACTCCAGTGTTCTTGCCTGGAGAATCCCGAAGATGGAGGAGCCTGGTGGGCTGCCGTCTATGGGGTCGCACAGAGTCAGACACAACTGAGGCGACTTAGCAGCAGAAGCAGCCTGTACCTTCTCCAGGGGATCTTCGCAACCCAGGGATCGAACCTAGGTCTCCCACAAGACAGGCAGATTCTTTACCAGCTGAGCCACCGGGGGAGCCCACACTCAGGCAGACACAGAGAGAAAAGTGCAGGAGAGAATGTCCTGAAATGACGTAGAAGGATGCCCTCTGTGGACTGGACTCTCTACCCATCTGTCTACATATGCAAGGAGAGATACTCACTGTGGATAAAGAATTTGTGAGAGCTTTCATGAGATACTAAGAAAAGAATCTGGGCCCCCAGAAGAAACTCACCTGGAAATATTCTCGAGAATGTTTCGTCACCTGTGAAGTGTTTAGCTGATAACCACCTAAGACAGAAATACCGCCCCAGAGAAAGCACAGTAGTTGAAAACATAGTTAATACTATTAGTGCCGAACTCCGGAGAAGGCAATGGCACCCCACTCCATACTCTTGCCTGGAAAATCCCAGGGACGGGGGAGCCTGGTGGGCTGCAGTCCATGGGGTCACGAGGAGCTGGACACGACTGAGCGACTTCACTTTCACTTTTCACTTTCCTGCATTGGAGAAGGAAATGGCAACCCACTGCAGTGTTCTTGCCTGGAGAGTCCCAGGGATGGCGGAGCCTGGTGGGCTGCCATCTATGGGGTCACACAGAGTCAGACACGACTGAAGTGACTTAGCAGCAGCAGCAGCAGCAGCATGCCAAACTCAAGTTGTAACTCTTCAAGAAATCCTCATGTTTGCCATGCCATTCAAAGTGTTCTGTTTCCCATGATCATTTATGGTTTTTCACATTCATTTTATTGAACTTTTTAGTTTGCTCTTGGGGTGTAGCCAATTAACACTGTTGTGACGGTTTCAGATGGATGACAAAGGGACTCAGCCATACATACACATGTACCCATTCTCCCCCAAACTCCCCTCCCAGCCAGCCTGCCACATGACACTGAGCAGAGGTCCCTGTGCTGTCCAGCAGGTCCTTGCTGGTTCTCCATGTTAAATACAGCGGTGTGTCCATGTCCATCCCAAGCTCTCTAACTGTCCCTTCCCCCATCCTTCCCCCTGGGAACCATAAGGTTATTACAGAGTATTGAGCAGAGTTCCCTGTGCTGCCCAGCAGGTCCTTGCTGGCTCTCCATGATAAACACAGCAGTGTGTCCATGTCCACCCCAGACTCCCTGACTATCCCTTCCGCTATCCTTCCCCCACTGGGAACCATAAGTTGCTCTCTCAGTCAATAAGTCTGTGCTGAAGTGTCCTTTATGATCTGATGTGTGCTTTTGCCAAAACTGCTCTGAAATTAGATAAAGACTAGGACTAGGAAGTTTTAAGGATGCAGTTTAATTATAAAAGAGATGGATCTTCAAAGACTGTGTTGTGTGAGTTGCTGAGATACAACAGGGGCAGAAAGTCCATCTTGCCTTTAAAGGAGTCTGATCTGAACTCTTGGCATTTATTCAGATGTTCACAGTCTGTCTTGTATGAAAACAGTCGTTTTGATATAAATAGATGCAGCTTTGAAGAAGGGAGTTTTGTTATAAGCCACCAACAGCGAAACGTAATCCTATTTATAAAGAAGGACTGCTTGCTCAGTTGTCAGGGGACCTCAGTTTATTTTTGCTTATCCCCTCAAGATCATATACTGTTTTGAAAGAAGGCTTTGAGAAAGTAAAAACCAGAAGTGAGTTGAATCACTTATTCTTACAAAACGTAGTATGGTTGGTTTCTACCACTTCAAACTTCTTGGCAGAATACATCAGAGTGATGACATTTAAGAATATTTAAACAGAAACGGGTTGCGTTATTTGCAACTTGGTGAAGGAGTTTTTGCACTGTTACTGATATGACCAAGGAAATCAGTGCAGTGATGCGTAAATGAAGTCTTTCATATTTGTTGCTGTTTTTGTTCAGGCACTAAGTCATGCTCAGCTCTGTGTGACCCCATGGACCGCAGCACACCAGGCCTCCCTGTCCTTCACCATCTCCCAGAGCTCGCTCAAACTCAAGTCCATCGAGTCGGTGAAGCCATCCAACCATCTCATCCTCTGTCGTCCCCTTCTCCTCCTGCTCTCAATCTTTGTGCAGTGCACCAGATGAGGGTTCGACCCCTGGGTCTGGAAGATCCCCTGGAGGAGGAAATGGCAACCCCCTCCAGTATTCTTGCCTGGAGAATCCTATGGAAAGAAGAGCTATGGGTCCAAAAAATGTTGGGCGTGACTGAGCAACTAAGCACGCATTTTCTGTGTTACAGCACAACAGTGAATCAGTTGTAGGAATATTCCTTTCCATATTATTTTCCCTGATGGTTTATCCCAGGGTGCTTAATATAGCTGCCTGTCCTCTGCCGTAGGAACTTGTTGTTTATCCACCCTGTTTGGAATCGTTTGTATCTGCTAACCCCAAACTGCCAGCTCCATCTTCCCCCTGCCTCCTAAGCAACCACAAATCTCTTCTCTGATTGCGACTTTATTTCTGTTTTGTACATACGTTCATTGTGGGCATGGTTTAGGTTCCACGTATAAGGGATATCATAGAGTATTTGTCCTTCTGTCTCTGACTTACTTCACTTGGTATTGTAAGGTCAGACCCCGGGGGCCATGATGGGCCACCCCTTCCCTCCCCTGCCAGCGGGGGAGGTCCCTAAGGAAGGAGCCTCCCAGATCCCGGGGACCAGTGACAGCACAGTCCGCCAGCTAAAGCTGCCCCACCCCAGCCACATAGAAGGACCTATCAGCCCGCGACACCTTGGCCCGATGACCTATCCAGACCCCCATCCATGAACCTGACCCTCCCTCAGAACAAACTTATATAAGCTGCTTCTAGCACGGCCCAGGCGTGACTTCCTCGACCTGCCTCGTTTGGGTCCAGGAATCCCGCCCGGTAGCGCTTCGTCATTAAAAAGCTTGTTAGACTTTTTTTGTTTGTTTTGGTATCCTGGTCGTCTTTTAGCTAACAAGTATGATCCTCCCCAGGCCCATCCACGTTGCTGCAGATGGCGATGTTTCTTCCTTGTTCACGGCTGAGTCATATTCCACTGCGTGTACGCATCACATCCTGATCCACGCTTTAGTCACTGGACACTGAGGTTCCTTCCATATCTTGACTGTTTTAAATAGTGCTACAATGAACACTGGGGTGCATGTATTTTCTAGTTAAGCTTTTGTCTTGAATATATACCCTAGAATGGGATTGCTGGATTATATTCTGCTTTGAGCTTTCTGAGGGACTTCCATGCTCTTATCCATACTGGCTGCACCCATTTACATTGCCACCAACAGTGTGAGAGGGTTCCCATTTTTCCATACCCTCTCCAGCCTTTTCAACTGCTTCATTTTTAAGTGGGAGTAAGGGAGAAGTTGGAGAAGGCAATGGCACCCCACTCCAGTACTCTTGCCTGGAAAATCCCATGGGCAGAGGAGCCTGGTGGGCTGCAGTCCATGGGGTTGTGAACAGTCGGACACGACTGAGCGACTTCCCTTTCACTTTTCACTTTCATGCATTGGAGAAGGAAATGGCAACCCACTCCAGTGTTCTTGCCTGGAGAATCCCAGGGACGGGGGAGCCTGGTGGGCTGCCATCTATGGGGTCGCACAAAGTTGGACACGACTGAAGCGGCTTAGCAGCAGCAGCAAGGGAGAAATAGAAGGCTGTCTTGGAAATCTGCTGCTGCTGCTAAGTCACTTCAGCCATGTCTAACTCTTTGTATTTATCTTGGCTACAACTTTTACCATAAACTAGGAAATAGCTATGTTTCAACATGAAACAGATACAGATATTTATGGTGAATTTTTCACTTTAAGTAAAACACATATGGGTTACTATTTATGGGGCCTCTTTTCCTTCTTAACCATGACAAGGGAGAAATAGAAGGCTGTCTTGGAAATCTGCTGCTGCTGCTAAGTCACTTCAGCCATGTCTAACTCTTTGTATTTATCTTGGCTACAACTTTTACCATAAACTAGGAAATAGCTATGTTTCAACATGAAACAGATACAGATATTTATGGTGAATTTTTCACTTTAAGTAAAACACATATGGGTTACTATTTATGGGGCCTCTTTTCCTTCTTAACCATGTGACTTTTAACAGATCCTTGTTACTCCCAGCATGCACAATCTTGAGCATGGGTACTTTTGACTTGCATTTTGAATAACTGTTTCTTATCACAGTTGTGGGACAGTTTAAATTTGTCATACTCCCCATTTGAATTTTCATCCTTGCTATAAATCCAGCACATTGCAGTCATGAAAGCTGTTAGGAAGAGTTGTTGATCAATGATGTATATACTTTATACAAATTGCCTGGTAATTTCAACTTTATTGAGCATTAAAGAGAAAAAATAACTGTTCTATAATGCTTCAAAATACAACACAATTTTCATCACATCCTAAACATTGATGTGATTTGGACACTAACTGATTTCAAGTTGTGATCATAGAGACAATGTATTCATTCTGAATATCTTAACACGTCCTTCCTATTTCCGATAAAGCAGTTAATGACTCTGTTTCCGTAAGCTGCAGGATCAGCCTTCTGGTTTTCTTGATACAAGGTCACCTCCTGCATTTATCGTCATGTTTGCAGTTTTCTATTTCGCATTTGCTCTTGCTTTGCTTGCTTAACCACTTTAACCCTGAAGCTCATCCTATAAAACTTTTTTCTAATCGTAGATGATTAAACATTTTATACACTTTTATATTGTACCTAAAAAGGTCATAGAGTGACTGTTCACTGTTTTAAATCGTTTTTGAGCAAATATTTCGTGGAACACCAAACCTGGCCCCTTTGAAAGTTCTAGTCTACGGGGGGTGGGTAGGAGAATGTTGTCAGAGGGACATGTCTGCGTCCATGTGTGTTTCTCGTTTTTATATAGCTTGTTTGATGTGTTTATTTGGCTTTGTAAAGAAGTCTTACTGCCGGCAGTTGGCGTCTTCATGAGTCATGCCTAATCTTTCGTTGGGATGCTGGCTTAGTTTTCCCAGGTCATGTAGGATTTTAGCTCCCTGACCGGGAATCAAACCCATGTCCCCTGTGTGGCCAGGTAGATTCTCAACCACTGGACCACCAGGGACCTTCTTTCCTATAGATTCATAAAGGAGATGACTTTTATGTTGAATAAATGCATATGTATTGCAGCATGGTTATTACTTGTGTTTCTGAGTAAGATGCTACCCCTTGAAACCCAACAAACATACTTAAGGACCACCCCAAAGCCATCTGTGTATCTGCTGCTGTTGCTGAGTCACTTCAGTCGTGTCCAACTCTGTGCGAACCCATAGACGGCAGCCCAACAGGCTTCCCCGTCCCTGGGATTCTCCAGGCAAGAACACTGGAGTGGGTTGCCATTTCCGTCTCCAATGCATGACACTGAAAAGTGAAAGTGAAGTCACTCAGTCATGTCCAGCTCTTCGCAAGGACCCCATGGACTGCAGCCCACCAGGCTCCTCCGTCCATGGGATTCTCCAGGCAAGAGGACTGGCATGGGGTGCCATCACCTTCTCTGTGTTTCTGTTAGAAGAAATCAGCTACAGGTTTCCTTCTCTAGAATTCCCAGTGAAGCAAATGTAAAAGAATATATATATACAGCTTCACTAAGTAAACTCTGGGTCAGATTTCCTTTGGGCAAAGTCTGCAGGCATGGATCAATGCCAACCCAAAGAATAATATAATCAGAAGGTGAAGTCGCTCAGTCATGTCCGACTCTTTGCAACCCCGTGGACTGTAGCCTACCAGGCTCCTCCATCCATGGGATTCTCCAGGCAAGAATACTGGAGTGAGTTGCCATTTCCTTCTCCAGGGGATCTTCCCGACCCAAGGATCGAACCCAGGTCTCCCGCACTGGAGGCAGACGCTTTAACCTCTGAGCCACCAGGGAAGCTCGATATCATTAGAAGTAGGTTTAAAAATGTCTGGGCTTCCCTGTTGGCTCAGATGGTAAAGATTCTGCCTGCCATGTGGGAGACCTGGGTTCAGCCCCCGGGTGGGGAAGATCCCCTGGAGGAGGACATGGCAACCTACTCCAGTATTCTGGCCTGGAGAATCCCATGGACAGAGGAGCCTGGCAGGCTACAGTCCGTGGGGTCACAGACAGTCAGACACGACTGAGCGACTAACATTTTCCCTTCATAAAGATGTCTGCAAACTGACATCATCGCCTTCCTAGAAACACCGCTAGTTTTTCCACCGGGAACCACCAAATGTGATGTATAGCCTGAGATATATTTGTCCACCATCTTTCATGCCTGCATTTCATTACACTCACAATGCATCAGGCATGAAAAATACACAGACCTTGGAACATTAATAAGGGACTGAAATATGTTTTCTTCCTGAAGGTTTTATACCTTCAGACACTCTGCCACCGCTGGCAGCATGTGTACATGATAAAGTGGAGTCAGAAGAAGTAAGGCAGGTAACCTGCTGGAAAACCCAGATATTGAAGCTTTGTGTTTACTCTGTAGAGGAGACGCCTGATCTTGAATTCTCTGACCTCAGAGAGGCTTGTCACCCCCCTGGAAACTGTATATTTACCATTTATTCTGAGGCATCAGAATTACATAAAATATGTAGACTCATCTTTGGTGGCTCAGATGGTAGAGAATCTGGCCACAATGCAGGAGACCTGAGTTTAGTCCCTTAGCTGGGAAGATGCCCTGGAGGAGGAAATGGCAACCCACTCCAGTATTCTTGCCTGGAGAATCCCATGGACAGAGGAGCCTGGCGGGCTACAGTCCATGAGGTCATTGCCTAGACAGAGGAGCGTGGCAGGTCCATGGGATCGCAGAGTCAGACATGACTTGGCAACTAACAGACACACATACAACAAGAAAGCTGGCTAAAAACTCAACATTCATAAAATTAGGATCATGGCATCTGGTCCCATCACTTCGTGGCAAATAGAAAGGGAAACAATGATTGACTTTATCTTCTTGGGCTACAAAATCACTGCAGACAGTGACTGCAGCCATGAAATTCAGAGATAGTTTGCCCCTTGGAAGAAATGCGATGACCAACCTAGACAGCATGTTACAAAGCAGAGACATTCCTTAACCGACAAAAGTCTGTCTAGTCAAAGCTTTGGTTTTTCCAGCAGTCATGTACGGGTGTGAGAGTTGGACTATAAGGATGGCTGAGCGCCGGAGGAAGGCTGATGCTTTTGAGCTGTGGTGTCGGAGAAGACTGTTGAGAGGCCCCTGGCCTGTAAGGAGATCAAACCAGTCAATCCTAAAGGAAATCAGTCCTGGGAGTTTATTGGAAGGACTGATGCTAAAGCTCCAATACTTTGGCCACCTGATGTGAAGTAGTCAACTCATTGGAAAAGACCCTGATGTAGCAAAGGATTGAAGGCAAAAGTAGGAGGCAACAGAGGATGAGATGGCTGGAGAGAATCACTAACTCAATGTTGCAGTTTCAGGTGGACTGGAAAGGGATCAAACCCACGTCTCTTGTGTCTCTCGCCTTGGCAGGTGGATTTTCACCCCTCGGATGCCTGGGAAGCCCAGCTGACTGAATGATTTCTCCATAAAGGAAGCTTCGTTACTAACCTCTCGTATTATCATTTGGGCCTTCCCTGGTGAGTCCGATGGTAAACAATCTGCCTGCAATGCAGAAGACCTGGGCTCCATCCCTGGGTTGAGGAGATCCCCTGGAGGAGGGCATGGCAACCCACCCCAGAATCCCCTGGACAGAGGAGCCTGGCGGGCTAGTCCATGGGGTCGCAGAGAATCAGACACAACTGAGCCACTAGGACATTTCCACACACACAACGTACAGTTTAAGCTTAAACAGTCTCCCCAAAAGTTTGCTTTTTGAAGGCAAGTTCTCCGAGACATGAAACTGGCACAGGCTTCCAATCCTGCAGTGAACGCTGTTTTCTCTGACCCAGTGCAGAATCAACTGCAGGAGATTCTTGCCTGAACATGAGAGATTGGGTCCATAATGCATATATTTTTCCCCTACTGCAAATTCTCTGCTCATAATATACGGGTTAAATGATACCAGTGTGTGTTATATGATTCGGCATAATTGCCAGATAATTTTCTAGGATGTAATCTGCATTTTTACATTGACTCAGAGACTGAAATGTCAAACACTCCTAAGTTAAATTAATGAAGGCCTCCTGAGTTAATTGTTCAGAATCAAGGACTTAGGTTGAATGTCTCTGCTTGACGAGGAGCGAGACGACCACGCCGCTTTCACTACATTTAAGAATTTTCCTTGGAAATCAGACTTGAGAGAAAAAATAATAAACTGTACTACAGAGGATTCAACAAAAGCCCCTGGAGCAAATGAGCCTCACTCTTTCCTCGGTGGGATTTTTTTTTTTTAAGTTAATTTACTGCGTTATAGTTGATTTACAGTNGCTTTCACTACATTTAAGAATTTTCCTTGGAAATCAGACTTGAGAGAAAAAATAATAAACTGTACTACAGAGGATTCAACAAAAGCCCCTGGAGCAAATGAGCCTCACTCTTTCCTCGGTGGGATTTTTTTTTTTTAAGTTAATTTACTGCGTTATAGTTGATTTACAGTGTTACTGCCATACAGCAAAGGGACTCTGTTATACACACATATGCATATTCCTGTTTCAATATTCTTCTCCACTCTGTTTTATATAGTTCCCCGTGCTGTACAGTAGGACCTTATTGGTGATCCATTCTACATATAATATAGGCTTCTGCTAACTTCAGTCCCCAACTTCATCCTTCCCTCGTCTCTCTTGCCTTTTGGCAACAGCAGCTCTATTTCTGGTGTCTGAGAGTCTCTTTCTGTTTTGTAAATAACTTCCTTTGTTTCATAGTTGAGATTCTACCTATAAGCGATGTTATGTATTTTTGTCTTTCTCTGACTGACTTGGCTGATAATCGCTGGGTCCATCCATGTGGCTGCAGATGGCGGTCCTTCTTTCTTTTTCATGGCTGAGTAATATTCCGCTGTCTGTATGGCCCACATCTTCTTTATGCATTCATCTGTTAAATGACATTTAATTTGCTTCCGTGTCTTGGCTGTTTGTAAATAGTTCCTCAGTAAACCCTGGAGTGCATGTATCTTTCTGAACTATGGTTTTCTCCACATATATGCCCAAGAGTCGAATTGCTAGGTCATGCTCAATTCTTTACAATCCCATGGACTGTGGCTCACTCGGCTCCTCTCTCCATGGGATTCTCTAGGCAGGCATACTGGAGTGAGGTGCCGTGCCCTCCTTCAGAGGATCTTCCCGATCCTGGGAATGAACCCACATCTCTCGGGTCTCCTGCATTGGCAAGTGGGTTCTTTACCACTAGGACCACCCTGGGCAGCCCCTCTGGGTCAGTCACATGGTAGCTCTATTTTAGTTTTTTCAGGAACCTCCATAGTGCCCTGCATAGCTTCTGTACCAGCTTATATTTCTACCGACACTACAAGATAACTCCCTTCTCGGTATCATTTCTCTGTTCCTTGCATCCTTGCTCTTTTAGTCCTTGCTGCTTGATTTCTTTCTGTCCCGGTGCTCCGTTTATGAACATCCCCAGGTCATAGTTTCCATCTTACACACAAGATCACGAGTCACACGAGATCGCCTTTCACAGCAAGTCCAAACCATGCCAACAGCAGACTTCTCAGTTCTACAGAAACGTCACGCACAGCAGCCCTCACCTCTTTCCCCAGCGTCTGCCCTTCCTTGCCGCACGCCTGTGTTACGCTCACCTGCTTTGAAGGAATCGCTCGTCGTGAGGCTCATGATAATCGGGGAGCGACAGCTGTGTTCTCTTTTCCTGTCGTTTCCATTTTCTCCTGGATTTCATCCTCTCGATAGATTATAATGAACACATGCAGAAGCCCATTTCAACGTGTATGTGCCTGAATTCTTTGTAGTTGAACCTGCTTCTACTTTCCCTTTCTCCTTCTCAAGATGTTGTCTGTGTGTGTGTGTGTGTGTGTGTGTGCGTGCGTGCGTGCGTGCATCTCAGTCGTGTCCGACTCTTTGCAACCTCATGGACTGTAGCCCGCCAGGCTCCTCTGTCCATGGGATTCTCCAGGCAAGAATACTATAGTGGGTTGCCCTGCCCTCCTCCAGGGGATCTTCCAGACTCGGGGGTTGAACCCACATCTCGTGCGTTGCAGAAAGGAGTGGGTTGCCCTGCCCTCCTCCAGGGGATCTTCCAGACTCGGGGATTGAACCCACATCTCGTGCATTGCAGAAAGGAGTGGGTTGCCCTGCCCTCCTCCAGGGGATCTTCCAGACTCGGGGATTGAACCCACATCTCGTGCATTGCAGAAAGATTCTTTAACAAAGTTGGTCTTGTGTTAGTCACTCAGTCGTGTCTGCCTCTTTGGGACCCCGTGGACTGTAGCCCCGCCAGGCTCCTCCGTCCATGGGATTCTCCAGCAAGAATACTGGAGTAGGTTGCCATGCCCTTCTCCAGGGCATCTTCCTGACCCAGGGATTGAACCTGCGTCTCCTACATCTCCTATATTGGCCTCTGGGTTCTTTACCACTAGTGCCACCTTGGAAGCCCCAAAATGTTGGAATAGCTCCAGCTCCTTCTGAATCATAACATTTACCTTAATCTCATACATCCATCGCGGTAACATCTTTGCTAACGCTGTGCATTCAACTCCTTCTTCCAAACTCTGCTCCCAGACTCTGGTCTCCAACCCAGACCTTCCTCGGTATCCACATTCTTTTCTGAAAGGTTAAGCATCGCCCTGTTTCGTATGGATGTTCGACAGCATCTTCAGTTGTGACTTTATGGACTTTTTAAATGTTGGAGTTGATTTATGATATGATATCCCTTTCAGGGGGACAACATAGTGATTCAGTATTCTGTAGCTTATAATCCATTTAAAGTTATTACAAATTATTGGCTGGGTTCTACTTTGTATCTTATTTATTTTATGCATAGCAGTTTGCATGTATGATGTTTCTGAGCCTTCTGGACCCGTAGCAGATTTGCTTTATAGCTTGTTTAGAGACTGCGGTGCCAGTTAACTGGGAGAAATTATTTATCATAAATTAGAAAAGTAGATTAGAGAAAATGTTAAAATGGGACTTCATCTTCTAGCATTAAACGTAGGCTTTATGATCTCCTAGGGTCCTGCCCGTGTCCGTGTTCCTCCCCATTTTTCAGTAGCTTTAGGAGCAGCCTGAAGAACCATTAAATGTTCACAGTACAAAATGTTCAGAGCCTCAGTAAAATGAGCACTTTAAAATTTGAAAATCAGTGCAAACACGCTTAAGGAAGAGACATTTGGAGAGGGTCATCAAGAGAGTATTCAAATGGTTTCGTCATAAAATTTCGAAATTGAGACTTTTAAAATTAAAATGGAATTTAGGAATCGTTGAAATTGCACTATGTTTTGCATAGTTTTTAGTGTTAGACTTTTTTCCTGTTTATGAGAGTGAACCCTAAGACAAAGGAGGAATTCTTATTAAAATCTGTAACAGAAAAACACTTGAGAATCTTTCTAATGAAGTGATTCATGATTTGTGCATAACTCCATTGGGCTCCATTTCACTAGAGCTTTTGTTTGCATTAAATCAATATTCTTTTGCAGACAGTTTGATCTTGAAATGTCTGAGAATCTACAGCATATTTTGATAAAATCCTATTCAGAGAACATCACCCCATAATGTTATAACACAAACTCCTTTCTGTTAATTTTTTTAAAATTTTATTTAGCATTGTGGTATAGTCAGTTAACAATGTCGTGATAGTTTCAGGTGGACAGCAAAGGGACTCAGGCATATACATATACATGTAACCATTGTTCCCCAAACTCCCCTCCCAGCCAGGCTGCCACGTGACACTGAGCAGAGTTCCCTGTGCTGGGCAGCAGGTCCTTGCTGGTTCTCTGTATTAAATACAGCAGTGTGTCCATGTCCATCCCAGACTCCCTGACTATCCCTTCCCCCATCCTTCCCCCCTGGTGACCATAGGTTGTTACAGAACATTGAGCAGAGTTCCCTGTGCTGGGCAGCAGGTCCTCGCTGGTTCTCCATGTTAAATACAGCAGTGTGTCCATGTCCATCCCAGACTCCCTGACTATCCCTTCCCCCATCCTTCTCCTTCAGCAACCATGAATTCATTCTGTGAGTCCGAGAATCTGCTTCTATTTTATGAGTTCCTTGAATCATTTCTTTTCAGATTCCACATATAAGTGATATATCATATTGATCTTATCTGTCTGGTTTACTTCTCTTCGAATGACAATCTCTAGGTCCATCCATGGTGCCTGCAAGTGGCATTATTTCATTCTTTTTTTCTTTTTTTTTATGCCTGAGTGATATTCCATTGTTGGAGAAGGAAATGGCAACCCCCTCCCGTATTCTTGCCTGGAGAAGCCCATGGACAGAGGAGCCTGGCCGGCTACAGTGCACAGGGTCACAAGAGTTGGACGCGGCTGAGTGACTAAACCAATATCCCACTGCATATATGTATCCCATCTTCTTTATCCATTCATCTGTTGATGGACACAGGTTGTTTGCATGCCTTGGCTGTTGTAGACAGTGCTGCCGTGAGCATGGGCATGCACGTATCTCTTTGAATGATGGTTTTGTCTGATATATGCCCAGTCGTATGATAGTTCTACTTTTAGTTTATCAGGGAACCTCCCAACTCTTGTCTATAGCAGCTGTGGTAATTAGCATCCCCACCAGCAGGGTAGGAGACAAAGTCTGTTTTACTTTGGATGGAATGGCAGCTGGCTTCACGATGACATGTCTATGCATGTTATGCTGTTGGAAATGAAAAAGAAGATCCCTCTTCTGGTCTTAGATGCAGATATGGCTCTCAGGATGCTGTTATGTAGTCCAGGGCAGGTCAGAATATAGCGGGAAGCTCTCCCTCCACATGGCAGGCTGTGCCTTTCTTGGGCGTAGAGTACCATTTCGTGTAGAACATTCCTCCCTTCCTGACGTTACTGGCTTGCAGTCAGAAAGCCACGCGGTCTTCCCCATTCTGTTCTGACTTTGTCATTGTCGGTGAGCGTGTGCGGACTTTGCTGTTCCAGCGGTAGGAATGCTGAACCCAAGGACATGGGACGGCAGCCCAGGGTCTGCCTGGAGCTGGCGAAGAGAAAACGGAACGGCTTTCTTTTCTTTTCATCCCCGGTTCGTTTTTTGGTTGTGCTGGGTCTCTCTTGCTGTGCAGGCTTTGGGCTTGCTGCACGGTGTGCGGGATCTTCCGGAACCATGGCTGTCTGCAAAAATAGCCTCTGCGGCCCCTGTCAGTCAGCAGTGTGCGTTGCCTCTGTAGGTCTCCTTCTTGAGGACATCCCATAGGAATGCAATTATTCCTTGGGTCTGCACTTGCTCTTGTGTGTCTGGCTCATATAACTCAGCTCGTGTTTCCAAAACATTTGTAGGGACCCGTTTTTCTGTGTGTGACCTGCATTCCATTGAAGGGATGGACCACATCTGCTACAGTCTTCATCTGCCGATGATCATCTGAACTGCTTCCAGCTTTCACCATTATGCCTCCTACTTCTGTGATCTTCCATGGACGTGTATTTGTTTAAACGTGTGTCTGTGTTTTAGACGCGCAGTCATGTCCGACTCTTTGCCACCTCATGGACTGTAGCCCGCTAGGCTCCATGGGATTCTCCAGGCAGGAATACTGAAGTGGGTTGCCATGCCCTTCTATAGGAGATCTTCCTGAGCCAGGGATCAAACCTGGTCTCCTGCACTGCAGGCAGATTCTTTGCCATTTGAGCCACCTTTTCTGGGGGGTCTGTATTCCTAACTCAGAATTGCTGTGTGGGTTTCTGCCAAGTTTTGCAATTTATGGTTGTGCTCCGACAAACGTAGCCCAGTTTCCCCAAGTGCAGGTGAACTTACTTTTGAGCTTTATTCTTTCTCGTTTTCAAATGACCGCTCCTTTAAAATCACCATTTTACACTGCGCTCAGTAGAGAGAAATAGGGTGTCTGAAAATACGTGCAACGTGTTTTTACGTGGAGTTTCTATCTGGCATAATCAGTCTGTTCCTCATCACAAATTGACATCAGATCAAGATCACGTTAAGATTTCCCTTAACTGAAAAGAGTCGTAACAAAGTGAGGAGCTGAATGTGTTAATTAGCTCAATGGTGGTGATCATGTCAGAATGTGTACCCATACCATTTGATCATGTTGTGAAGTTTATAAGTAGGATTTTATTTCTCATTTATTCCTAAATGAAGCTGAAATAAATAGTAAAATTCCCTTAAAGGTATGAAAAACAACACATTAAAAAAGAATTAGGAATTTTAAGGCAATTTGAAAATGATGTCTGTGGCACACATGTGATACTCATGGCAGTTATCACTTTATTATCTAACAAGTATTACAAGTCTTCAGACATCTGCATGTGGTGTGTTATTTCTGAATGCTGAAAGTGTGGCAACGTTGAATTATTTATGGATTAATACATTAATTTAAATTTTGAATTGAAAAAATCCAAATATTTGGATTGAAATATATCCAAATGTTTGGATTGAAATATATCCAAATGTTTGGATTGAAATAAATCCAACTGAATAAATACACTTATTTAAGTAAAGGCAAAATCAGTTAAAAGATGCTTACTCTTGGGAAGAAAAGCTATGACAAACCTAGACAGTATATTAAAAATCAAAGACATCAGTTAGCTGACAAAGGTCCATATGGTCAAAGCTGTGATTTTTTTTTTCCTGTAGTCATGTACAGATGTGAGAGTTGAACCAGAAAGAAGGCTGAGCACCAAAGAATTGATGCTTTTGAACTGTGGTGTTGGAGGACTCTTGAGAGTCCCTTGGACTATGAGGAGATCCAACCAGTCCATCCTAAAGGAGATCAGTCTTGAATGTTCATTGGAGGGACTGATGCTGAAGCACCAATTCTTTGGCCACCTGATGCGAAGAGCTGACTCATTGGAAAAGGCCCTGATGCTGGGAAAGATTGAGGGCGGGAGGACAAGGGGACCACAGAGGATGAGATGTTTGGATGGCATCACCAACTCAACGGACGTGCGTTTGAGCAAGCTCCAGGAGATAGTGGAGGCTAGGGGAGCCTGGCGTGCTGCAGTCCGCGGGGTCGCAAAGAACCAGACCCTGCTTAGTGACAGAACAACCGCATTTAGTTAAATGTCTACAAGTTGAACGTAGGGTATCTTTTTTGTTGCCCTATTAACTTTATATGTGGAATCTAAAAAAGGGAGGGGGTACAGATGAAATAATGAAGTGAAGTTGCTCAGTCGAGTCCGACTCTTTGCGACCCCATGGACTGTAGCCTCCCAGGCTCCTCCATCCGTGGGATTCTCCAGGCAAGAGTGCTGGGGTGGATTGCCTTATGTACAAAACAGAGATAGAGTTATGATGTAGAAAGCAAACTTCTGGTTACCTGGAGATAAGTGGAGGGGAGAAGTACATTGCAAGACAGACGCCGACATGTTCACGCTACTATATAAGAGAGATCATTAATGCGGACCCACTGTATAACCTGGGAAACTTCCCTCAGAACTATGTCATGGCCTATACGAGAAAAGAATCTAAAAAAGACTGGATACATGTGTAACTGATTCACTTTGCTGCACAGCGGAAACTACACAGCATTGTAAATCAACTATACTCCAATAAAAAGTTTAGTAATAATAAAAAAAAAAACATGCATTAACTTAATACAAAGATGTAGGGGAAAATGTCCACTAAACTATAGTTGAAAAATCACAGGTGATTAAAACTAAATAAAAAATTCCTGAGGGGATAAAAGCAGATGAAGAGCGTGGCTCGGAGCCCCTGCAGAAAGCACCCGCCCCGTAGACTCACAGATCCGTCTTCCACCCAGGACACCGTAAATTAGGGGAGAGCAGCGTTTAAAGGAGACGCTGACTGGCCATTGTTCTCTGTTTTCCCACTGCTTGCTTTTGTTTCCACAGCACAGGGATGCCAGTCGGACAGTATAATCACCACCACCCTTCTTGGAACAGGTTACTCTGCGCTCACCTGTGGGGAGTCGAGGAAGCAGACAAGACCGCAGGGGAGAAATATTTCTTCTCTGCGTGTAGCAAACCTCACACCTGGTTTACACGTTGAAACGCCAGCCTGTAATTTATCTCACTGTGGTGTGATCCGCAATTAAGATAACCAGGCAGCACCATTCCGAAGGGAGTTCTGAGCAGGTGGCGGGAGTTGGCTCCTGGGTGTTAAATGTTTCAGCCTGTCTGCTGATTGGGAGACTGGAAGCTAGTCATCGGTTGCTTTTATCTTTCACAAGCTTTGGAGCTAGGGACTTCACGGGCCACCCAGGGGTTAAGAATCCACCTGCTGATGGGGACACGGGTTCGATCCCTGGTCTGGGAGGATCCTGCACGCCCTGATACAGCTAAGCCCGTGAACCACAGCTACTTAGCCAGTGCTTTAGAGCCTGGGAGCCATAACTCCTGAGCCCAACCCAGGGATTGAACCCAGGCCTCCCGCATTGCAGGCGGATTCTTTACCAGCTGAGCCACCCGGGAAGCCCAGGAATACTGGAGTGGGTAGCCTATCCCTTCTCCAGTGAATCTTCCCGACCCAGGAATCGAACCAGGGTCTCCTGTATTGCAGGCAGATTCTTTACCACCTGAGCTATCAGGGAAGCCCTCAAACAAACAAATACTCCTGTTTAAAAATTTAGAAAGAATTGGAGCTGGTGGTCTGTAGAAAATAACCACGTGGCATTTTCTTTCCCTTTGTAAATTTTATTCTTCTGTTATTTCATGAGGGAGCTGCACTTTCTTTTTCTCATAAAAATGCGTGTATTGGGGATGGGATTTATAATGCGAAATCTGTTTTGAGGTGAATGAAAATGAAAACAAAACACTGTGATTTGGGAGGTGCAGAAAAAAATGGGCTTGGGGTTCTTGCATTAGGGAAAAAAGTGAAGAGTCTCAGAAAAAATAGCTAAACTTCCGATTTTAAAGCCTTAAAAATAAGAGCAAATTAAATCCCAAGTAAATGGAAGGAAATAAATTATAAAGACCAGGGGGAAAAAAATCAGTGAGAGAAAGAACAGTTAAACAGTGGATGAAACCAATTAAATCAAAAGCTGGTCCTTGGGAAAGTTCAACAAAATTATGTAGTTTTTAAGCCATCTGGTCAGGAAAATAAAAGATAAGACACAAATAGATGAAATAGGGTCACTGTTAAGGGCTTCATAAATATTGATGTAATAATTAGTGAATATTATGAACAAGTTAATACCAATACATCTGACAACTTGGAGATCAATGAAGAAGTATTAGGGAGGCAAATTAGTAAAATTCATGCAAGAAGAAAACATTAAGCATATAAGCCTGTGGATATTTAACAAATATAATTTGCAGTTGTGGGAGGGGGGTTCATGTTTGGGAGTTCGTGTAAAAAAATAAATACAAAAAAAAAAAGTTTCCAAAGAAGACTTGAAATGGCTTATCAGGTGAAACATAAAATGAAAATTTATGAAATAAAAATGCAGAATACAAGCAAAGTCACCTAGAACATAGAAGATGAGAAAATGCTCTTGAGCTCCTTTGAGGAGGTAAGTATTATACCAACACAGCATGAAAAATTCATTACAATAAAAGGCAGCTGTGGATGAATACCCATAGTAAATCTTTGTGTAAAAATCCCTAGCTAAATATTTTAAGTAGAATCCAGCAGTGTATAAAAATTAGTGTCTGCGTTGGGTTTAAACATAGGAATAGATGGTTGGTTTAACACGGAGTAACTCATCAGAATGAGATGATAGGCTTGTAGAACAAAAATGAAAATCCACCTAAATCCGAATAAGAATACTTAGCCAAGAACAACTGAAATAGGGGCTTCCCTGGGGGGTGATTCAGCTATAAAAGAATTCACCTGGCATGCAGGAGCTGCAAGAGACGTGGGTTTGATCCCTGGGCTGGGAAGACCCCATAGAGGAAGAAGCGGCAACCCACTCCAGTGTTCTTGCCTGGAGCGTCCCATGGACAGAGGAGCCTGGTGGGCTACAGTCCATGGGGTTGCTAAGAGTCGGGCATGACTAAGTGAGTAAGCACAAACACCATGTATATAAAAGAGATCTCTTCACATTTAACTAAATGACTCTGAGCAGTTAAACCTGATTAGCCAGTAATATTTAAAAAAAAAAAAAATTGGAAGATAACTTCACAAGATGCTTCCACTGGGATTAACACAATGAAAAACAGAAACCCAAGACTATCACAGTTTTTACAATTCTTTTCAATGACACAAGTGTTGGATAAAGAACTCTAAGCATTTAGAAGCCTGGTTGTGAAATACAGAGGGAATGTTCAGTTCAGTTGCTCAGTCGTGTCTGACTCTTTGCGACCCCATGAATCGCAGCATGCCAGGCCTCCCTGTCCATCACCAACTCCTGGAGTTCACCCAGACTCACGTCCATCGAGTCAGTGATGCCATCCAGCCATCTCATCCTCTGTCGTCCCCTTCTCCTCCTTGTCCCCAATCCCTCCCAGCATCAAAGTCTTTTCCAGTGAGTCAAGTCTTCGTGTGAGATGGCCAAATGACTGGAGTTTCAGCTTTACCATCATTCTTTCCAAAGAACACCCAGGGCTGATTTTCAGAATGGACTGGTTGGATCTCCTTGCAGTCCATGGGACTCAAGAGTCTTCTCCAACACCACAGTTCAAAAGCATCAATTATTTGGTGCTCAGCCTTCTTCACCGGGGAAGGCAATGGCACCCCACCCCAGTACTCTTGCCTGGAAAATCCAATGGACGGAGTAGCCTGGTGGGCTGCAGTCCATGGGGTCGCTAACAGTCGGACAGACTGAGCGACTTCACTTTCACTTTTCTCTTTCATGCATTGGAGAAGGAAATGGCAACCCACTCCAGTGTTCTTGCCTGGAGAATCCCAGGGATGGGGGAGCCTGGTGGGCTGCCGTCTATGGGGTCACACAGAGTCGAACACAACTGAAGTGACTTAGCAGCAACAGCAGCCTTCTTCATAGTCCAACTCTCATACATGACCACTGGAAAAGCCATAGCCTTGACTAGACGGACCTTTGTTGGCAAAGTAGCGTCTCTGCTTTTCAATATGCTGTCTAGGTTGGTCATAACTTTCCTTGCAAGGGGCAAGGGTCTTTTAATTTCGTGACTGCAATCACCATCTGCAGTGATTTTGGAGCCCCCAAAATAAAGTCTGACACTGTTTCCACTGTTTCCCCATCTATTTGCCATGAAGTGATGGGGCCAGATGCCATGATCTTCGTTTTCTGAACGTTGAGCTTTTAAGTTAACTGCATTCAAACTCCAGGTCTAGCCTTCATTTTCATTTTGGTTATTGAACAATGCCAAGTCAGAACACTGGGTTTGGTAAGTAAGAATAACAAGAGTTAGAAGCGTGATCATGGTCATGGCAGTAGTTCAGGGCCATTGGGGAATGAAAGCTGAGATATGTCGTTTATATTTTCATTCGTTATGAAGCTAACAAACAGCACAGCGGGCTTCCCTGGTGGCTCAGTGGTACACAACCCATCTGCCAATGCAGGAGACGTGGGCTCGGTCCCTGGCTTAGGAACATCCCCCAGAGGAGGAAATGGCAACCCACACACAGGCAAACTCACAGCAAGCTGAGACTGACATTGACGGAACTCATTTGACACGCTCTACGGTCATTACGTGAAACTTGATTGTAAGGTGTGGCATCAGTGGATAAGCTTTCATGGATAGAATCGTACCTATTTCTAGAACCGATTGTTGACTGTAAATGAGTGTGGGTGAGATGGTTTGAAAGGTCACGGATGCCAAGAGGTATCAGAGTCGCCCAGTTAGATCACAGCAAAGAAGTAAGATAGGGCTGTTTTCTTCTTTCTTTCAAAAGCTCAACTCTCATCCAAAGAAAGAAAGCTTAAATGATAACTTAAGGTAGATAGCAGTGAACACGAGGATTGAAAAAGGAAAACGCATTGCATCTTGGCGGTTAAAGTTTGCAAAGAAAAGATAAGGGTAGGCAGGAAGGATATAACGGCAACAAAAGTTGGCTGTGGGAATAAAAGGCTCTTTGATACATGCCTGCTGTAAGAGAAAAGGAAATCTGAGCCCCCTCCCCCAATTTAGAAAAAAAGAAAAAGAATATTACATCACCATCCATCCTTAAATGCCAGCTACTGAAAACAGCTTTTCCACCTTGCAGAGAAAGTGGTAAGATTTATTAAAGTTTCCATTAGAAACTAATTGAAATGTTCAATTGCTCAGTCACGTCCAAGTCTTTGCGACCCCCTGGACTGTAGCACACCAGGCTTCCCTATCCTTCATTATCTCCCAGAGCTTGTACAAACTCATGTCCATCGAATTGGTGATGCCAGCCAACCATCTCATCCTCTGTCATCCCCTTCTCCTCCTGCCTTCACTCTTTCCCAGCATTGGGGTCTTTTCCAAGGAGTCAACTTCTCATCACATGGCCAAAGGATTGGAGCCTCAGCTTCAGTCCTTCCAGTGAATAGTCAGGGTTGGTTTCCTTTAGGGTTGACTGGTTTGATCTCCTTGCTGTGCAGGGAACTCTGACGAAGAAATGTGTTATCAAGCGCATGTAAATTTGCAAGTGAGGACAGAGTAGAAAAGATCCAATCCTGATTTCTGAGTCAGGGCTTTTGTGTTTCCATTGGGAACAGAATTCCTTGTGGCACTCAGAATGGAAACTTTGCGTAGCATCTTCCTTGCCCTGAGCTGAAGTCTTCGGACTTCCATTCCTGGGCTGTAACCTGAAACCGTCCTGGGATGACTACTGTGTTCCTTCTTTGTTCACGCTGACCCCTTAAGAAAAAGGCTTGCCGACCGGTTCCCTAGTGGATTGCAAATGGAAATGCAATGTTTATTGGAAAGAAAGTAGCGTCTGTTTTTCTATACATTTTTCTAGGAGAACCTAAAAGGATGTGCATATAAGTTAAGCACTCAATAGAATAAAATTATGTTCTGCTTTATGATTAAATGCTTCAGAATGGAGCTGCCAGTGCAGGAGATGCAGGAGACATGGGTTCAATTCTTGGGTTGGAAATATCCACTGGAGAAGGGAATGGCAACTCACTCCAGTATTCCTGCCTGGAGAATCCCATGGACTGAGGAGCCTGGACGTACTCACTCCCTGGCATGTGGGATCTTAGTTCCCCAACCAGGGATCGAACTCGCGTCCACCGCACGAGTGGATTCTTAACCAGTGGACCACGAGAGAAGTCCCCGACACTCCTTGTTGGTCATAGTAAAGATACCATCATCAGTGTCTCCATCATTGCAGGGGCTGAGGTTACAAAGTATCCCAGTCTCTTATATAGGGATTAAAATAAGCCACCTGACCCTTGATGTGCAATTACTATCCCGTGACTGCTCTTCCAACTGGCACAGTTGGAGAAGTCAAGCGACAGTCACTCAGTTGTGTCCAACTCTTTGTGACCCCATGAGCAATACAGTCCATGGAATTCTCCAGGCCCACTGGAGTGGGTAGCCTTTCCCTTCTCCAGGGTATCTTCCCAACCCAGGGATCAAACGCAGGTCTCCCGCATTGCTGGTGGAGTCCTTACCAAGCTGAGCCAACCGGAAAGCTAGCGTAGAGCAATGTAGTTAATTATCTGTATGTAGCATTGGACTTTTGAGTGGCATGCTTCAAACTGAATTTTCCTAGTACTACTCATGATTCTTGGGAGTTTCCCAGGTGATGTATTCGTAAAGAATCTGCCTGCCACTGCGGGAGACACAAGAGACGTGGGTTCAATCCGTGAGTCAATAAGACCCCCAGGAGAAGGAAATGGCAACCCACTCCAGTATTCTTGCTTGCAGAATCAAGTGGTCAGTGGAGCCTGGTGGGCTACAGTCCATGGGGTCGCAGAGAGTCAGACACGACTGAGCATATATCTTCACAATTCTTCAGCATCCATTTTAATGTAAACAGTTCAGCAAGCTTCCTAAAGTGCATCACCTCTTTGAATTCAAAATTCACAGTTTCCAGCTCAGAACATCGAGGACGACTTCTCAAGAGTATAACAGGCTGTGTTTTGATTTCCTCTAACACCCCCTCCTCTCTGCCCCACCATCCTCCACTTTTTCCCTTTCTTCCAAAATGTCAAGACATTGTGGGATTTAAACCCTCTGATTGAAAAAAAAAAAAAAGGGTGGGGGGGATAAAGAGCTTGTTAGAGCTCTTTATAAAGAGCACATTAGAACGTGCCTCAGGCCAGCCTCAGCATATGGGAGAAATAAATGCAGTAACTTGAAATTCCCATCACTTCCAAGCACCACTCGGGTTATTTAAAGAGCGTAGTTTGCTTAGTTGTATTTCTAAAGGACTGTAATGAAAGCCGTATGTGGAGAAGAAAATGTCATGAGCTAGTGCAAAGTCATGTGAGACTTCAGGAAAATGAGTTTCCTTCAGTGGATGCCTCTGTTGATTTCAGGGCCAATTATGTAGGAGAGCACGGTTCGTATCAGAAATGTCGCTGAAATCTCGTAAAAATATCAAGTCGCATGCCAACAATTTGACTTTTAGCTACTGTATTGGTCAGGGTTCTCCAGAGAAGCAGAATATCTGTGCATCTACGTTATTCTTGTTCAGGCACTCAGTCGTGTCCGACTCTCTGCGACCCCGTGGACTGCAGCACGCCAGGCCTCCCTGTCCATCACCATCTCCCGGAGTTCACTCAGACTCAGGTCCATCGAGTCGGGGATGCCATCCAACCATCTCATCCTCTGTCCTCCCCTTCTCCTCCCACCTTCAATCTTTCCCAGCATCAGGATCTTTTCCAGTGAGTCAGTTCTTCCCATCAGGTGGCCAGAGTATTGGAGCTTCAGCTTCAGCACCAGTCCTTCCAATGAATACTCAAGGTTGATTTCCTTTAGGATGGACTGGGGGATCTCTGTGCAGTCCAAGGGGCTCTCAGGAGTCTTCTCCAGCACCACAGTTGAAAAGCATCAATTCTTCATTGCTCAGTCTTCTTGATGGTCCAACTCTCACAACCGTCATGACTACTGGAAAAAATCATATGGCTTTGGCCTTATGGACCTTTCTCAGCAAAGTGCTGTCTGCTTTTCGATACGCTGTTGGTTCTGTTGTAGCTTTCCTAGATAGAGAGAGAGACATTTATTTTAAGGGGTTTGCTAACGTGATTGTGGGGATTGAGGCATTGTACACCTGTGGCAGATTCATGTCAATGTATGGCAAAACCAATACAGTATTGTAAAGTGGAAAAAAAAAAAAAAAAGAGAGAGAGAGAGAGAGAAAGAAAGAAACTGGCTGGACAGATGAGCAGTCTAGAGACCCAAGAGTTAATATTTCAGTTCAAGTCTAAAGTCTATCTGGTGGCAGAATTCTCTTTTCCACAGGGGGCCTAGGTTTTTTTTTTCCCCCTTCTTAATGACTTCACCTGGGAAGATGTGACCCACCAGCATACTATGGAGGGAAATATGCTTTGCTCCCAGCCTTCTAATTTAAATCTCAGTCTTATCTTTAAGGAGTCATCATAAGGATATCCCTGGTGGCTCAGATGGTAAAGTGTCTGCCTCCAATGTGGGAGACCCGGGTTCGGTCCCTGGGTCGGGAAGATCCTCTAGAGAAGGAAATGGCAACCCACTCCAGTATTCTTTCCTGGAAAATCCTATGGACAGAGGAGCCTGGTAGGCTACAGTCCATGGGGTCGCAAAGAGTCGGACATGACTGAGCGCCTAAACTTTGACTTTTCACTTTCAGAGTATACCTTCTAAACCTCTCAACTCTAAAGTAACCTCTAAACTCTAAAGTAACCTCTAAACTAGCGTTTGGCCAGATATCTGAGTACCTTGGGGGCACACAGAGTTAAACCATCACAAATACTTTACTTGCTGTACATTTGTGGAAGTTAATTTATGAATAATAAGAGGTACTTGCAACAAGTTCTGTGACTGGACATCTAACCTATCTAACTTTTGGTAAGATAGAGACTCATTACTTATCAGTGTTCGACTGACCTCTTAATATTTCCTCCTCTGGCGAAAGGGTCTTTCAATTGTTGAGTGTGAGAAAATCTGAGACTCAAACCATGAGAATATGGGAGCATGTGGATGGAAATCCATGCGGATGGAAATCCACTTGTTTTGCTACCATTTGATCGGGATCCATTGTTTAGACCGCTTTATAGCCATTATTTCATCTAGTATCCACAAGGTCACGATATTTACGTAAGAGTCAAAGTATATGAAATGAACAGAGGAGGTAAAGTGACCACGGGGGCTTCCCTAGTGACTGCTTGGTAAAGAAGGCACCTACAACATAGGCAATGCAGGCTCTGTCCCTAGGTTGGGAAGATTCCCCTGGAGGAGGAAGTGGCGACCCACTCCAGTATTCTCGCCTGGCCGATTCCATGGAGGGAGAAGCCTGGCGGGCTGCAATCCATGCAGTTGCAAAGGAGTCAGACATGACTGAGCAACTGTGGAGCCAGAAAGAAGGTACAGCAGAATGCGTTTCTTGTCAATTTTGTTCTTTGTGTATCAGAAGTTCAAAGCAATTATTCATTAAAATACTGGCTATACCGTTGTATCAGGCTTCCCAGTTACATTAGTACTGATTTGTGGCATTTTTTTTTCCACACAGGCATCACCACTGTAAACAGAGACAAAATAAATTCAAATTCATCAAATCATTTCATTTATTCTTCTACTTTCAAGTAACTGCAAGACAAGCATGTTGATTTCACACACGTTGAACAGTGAACAGTGTGTGTTTCTTAGCATGGCGCAGCATAGCTTTTAGTGGTATTGTTTTATGAACAGATTTTTTTTTTTTTTTTTAGAAGTTCAAAGCAATTATTCATTAAAATACTGTCTATACCGTTGTATCAGACTTCCCAGTTACATTAGTACTGATTTGTGGCATTTTTTTTTTCCACACAGGCATCACCACTGTAAACATAGACAAAATAAATTCAAATTCATCAAATCATTTCATTTATTCTTCTGCTTTCAAGTAACTGCAAGACAAGCATGTTGATTTCACACACGTTGAACAGTGAACAGTGTGTGTTTCTTAGCATGGCGCAGCATAGCTTTTAGTGGTATTGTTTTATGAACAGATTTTTTTTTTTTTTTTTTTTGAGCTTTGCAGACACTTTTGCTTCTAAACCAGAGCTGAGTCTTGCAAGCAGTGTATCTGGGCTTGCAGGTACAGGTTCTTGTGGTTCCGTCGCTCAGTTGTGTCTCTTTGTGACCCCATGGACTGCAGGACGCCAGGCTTCTCTGACCCCGGCAGTTCCCGGGGAAGAATGCTGGAACGGGTTGCCATTTCCTTCTCCGGGGGATCTTCCCGACCCAGGGATCAAACCCAGGTCTCCACTGGCGGGCAGGTTCTTTACTATCTGAGCCACCAGGGAAGCCCACACTTTCCAGAAGGATTCCAGAAGTCAGACCACTCCTATTATTTTGTGTCCTGATTCTCAGTTCTTTAAATCTTGCTCAGGAGTCCAGAACGCAAACATGTATTGGTCAAAGTGAAGTCGCTCAGTCGTGTCCGACTCTGCGACCCCGTGAACTGTGGCCCACCAGGCTCCTCCGGCCATGGGATTCTCCAGGCAAGAATACTGGAGTGGGTTGCCATTTCCTTCCTGACCCACGGATCGAACCCAGGCCTCCCACATTGCAGGCAGATGCTTTAACCTCTGAGCCACCAGGGAAGCCCTGAATTGGTCAGGGATTATCCTTATTTGCACTTGGACAGAAATAAATCTCCAGTTTTAAGAAGTGTCTGCATTCCAATCCTACATTAGATTTCCTGACATTATTTACTTTTCACTTTGTATTTGAGGTTGGAACATTGCTGCCAACATTTTCATGATCCAAAATTGACCATTCTGTCCAGATTCTGTTTACTTGCAGAAATCCACAAGTTGCATGATCTGATAGTGCCTCTCTTCCTGCTTCGCCTCTGTATTTGTTCTCCCACTTGAAGTTACAGATAAAATTATTACCATTTCACAATATGCCTATGTTGTTTTAAAACCACAGCTTGTGTTTTATTTTATTTATTTTTAATATAACTCTGTTTATTTTTAAAAAATTACGGCGGTAAGTGAAGCATAAAGTAGAATTTTAAAGCTAAGTATTTGCCAAAATTTCTATATGAATTTGATTATACTTAATGAAGTCAGGCATATCTGTGTGTTAATAAAATTAAAGTTAGGTAACAGGACTGGCTTTTAAAAATATTTAAACATTATTAAAATATGTATATTTTAATATATAATGTGTGTGTGTGTAGATACACACACGTGTGCACATGTATGTATTTTTTTGAATTTCCAGGTGTTGCTAGTGGGAAAGAACCCACCTCCCAATGCAGGAAACATTAGAGATGCGGGTTTGATATTTGGGTCGGGAAGATCCCCTGGAGAAAGAAATGGCAAGCCACTCCAGGATGCTCACCTGGGGAATCCCATGGACAGAGAGGAGCCTAGTGGGCTACAGTCCATGGAGTTTTAAAGAGTCAGACATCACTGAAGCGACTTAGCACGCATGCATATATTTCTCAAGTGCATCATTTTCCTTGGGGCTGCTGTAACAATATATGACAGATTGGATTGCCCACAGCAGCCCAGTTGTGAGAACCAGCCGTCTGAAATCAAATTGTGCTCCAAGTTAATGCTAACCCACTGAGACTTTGGGGCGAATCTTTCCTCAACTTTTCTCTCTGCTGGAAAATGTAGGAAATCCTTGGCATTCTTTGGCATCACTCCAGTCATATAACTTTGTCTCCATCCGCAAATCTGTTCCAAGTTTCCCCAAGCCCACCCAGATATCTGTATTTTAACACGGTCGCTTCTGCGAAATTCAGTTTTCAGAGAAAGGTCAGGTTCATGGAGCTGGTGGTTAGAAGTTCAGCATATCTTTATGGAAGACTCACTTTAGCCCATACCATTAAGAAGCTGACTTTGGTCACATGCCAGGTTAATATTGAATCCTAAGCTAACATCTTGCCACTGGATGACTTTACTCATGAACAACCCTGATAAGCTCGTCTTTTAATGAAATGCGCTGTAGCTAAAATCGTTGGCCAGTGATTTAACCAGATGCTTTAAGAAAACCAGTAATTGCAGGAGCATGCAAATGTTTTCTCCTCTTCACACTTTTGTGAGCAGGTTGACCTCCAGAGAAACGTTGGATTTCTGACTTACTATGCATGTTCTTTGCACTGCTGCTGCTGCTAAGTCACTTCAGTCGTGTCTGACTCTGTGTGACCCCATAGACGGCAGCCCACCAGGCTCCCCCATCCCTGGGATTCTCCAGGCAAGAATACTGGAGTGGGTTGCCATTTCCTACTCCAGTGCATGAAAGAGAAAAGTGAAAGTGAAGTCGCTCAGTCTGTCCGACTGTTAGCGACCCCATGGACTGCAGCCCAGCAGGCTACTCCGTCCATTGTATTTTCCAGGCAAGAGTACTGGGGTGGGGTGCCATTGCCTTCCCTGGTTCTTTGCACTAACTCATGAGATTTCCAAACACTGATGCTATTGCCCAAGATCAACTTGGTTTTCTAGCATTTCCTGTCCAAATATCATTTCAGGAGAGACAATAAATTTGTTATTTGGTTAGTCCTCCTGTGGATGGAGGAGCCTGGTAGGCTGCAGTCCATGGGGTCACAAAGAGTCGGACACGACTGAGCAACTTCACTTTCACGCATTGGAGAAGGCAATGGCAACCCACTCCAGTGTTCTTGCCTTGAGAATCCTAAGGATGAGGTAGCCTGGTGGGCTGCCGTCTATGGGGTCACACAGAGTCGGACACGACTGAAGTGACTTAGCAGCAGCAG